>JACEFZ010013844.1:160000-184880 GCA_014155875.1 Cepaea nemoralis
AGGCATTGCTTTAATTACAGAGCAGTAAGAGTTGAATTGTTAACTGACGAGGGCTATTTTATTTTTATAACGGTAATTGAGCCAGGTCTTCCTGGTCCAGGGGTTACACGACCTTTCTCCGTAATCCCGTATACTCTCGTGAGTAACGTGACATGCGCGAGAATTGTTAGCGGTTCTCTCCGCGTCGGTGGGGTATGTGAGCCGGTCACTCAGAAAGCAATGGCAAACTACTGAGCGTAATCTTGCCAAGAAATCAACACACAAAAAAAAAACGGTACTTGGCAACCAAAGGTCTTTGGTAATGTATTGAGAAGAGAGGTATTGGAACATATCACAACGACTAGAAAGGTCAGTGGTAAAGGAGGCGGAGGCAAATCGAGATAATCGATCCTGGATGGCCTAAGACTGATGATGATGATGATGATGATGATGATGATGCTGATGATGATGATGATGATGATGATGATGATGATGATGATGGTGATGGTGATGATGATGATGATTATGATGATGATGATGATGATGGTCATGGTGATGGTGATGGTGATGATGATGATGATGATGATGGTGATGGTGATGATGATGATGATGATGATGGTGATGATGATGATGATGATGATGATGATGATGATGGTGATGGTGGTGGTGGTGATGATGATGATGATGATGGTGGTGATGATGATGATGATGGTGATGATGATGATGATGATGGTGATGGTGATGATGATGATGATGATGATGATGATGATGATGATGATGATGATGATGATGATGATGATGATGATGATGATGATGATGATGGTGATGGTGGTGGTGGTGATGATGATGATGATGGTGGTGGTGATGATGATGATGATGGTGATGATGATGATGGTGATGGTGATGATGATGATGATGATGATGATGATGATGATGATGATGATGATGATGATGATGGTGGTGGTGATGATGATGATGATGGTGATGATGATGATGATGATGGTGATGGTGATGATGATGATGATGATGATGATGATGATGATGATGATGATGATGATGATGGTGATGATGATGATGATGATGATGATGATGATGATGATGATGATGATGATGATGATGGTGATGATGATGATGATGATGATGATGATGATGATGATGATGATGATGATGATGATGATGATGATGATGATGATGATGATGATGATGGATGACACTTGAGTTAATTTTCACTCTCCCTAAAACAATGTCCTATCAGAAATATTCTATGGACATATGAAGTGTCAGGATCAAGACATTTGTGTAGGTCTGAGTGCACGGAGGAATAGGAGATCTATCTTTCCCTCCCGTAGCGAGCCGCGAGAGCTGGTATTGGTTGTATGCGACCGGTCATGTCATTGTCAGTGTAATGTCCTCCCTCATAAACTGAGCAATTATTTTTCAAAGAGGCAAATGTGGAGAGGAGGGTAGCCGATTTTTTCTCAATCAAAAGCCAAAATGGAGTTTATCGTATGGCCTACCACTTCACTAAATTACAGAATTTATAGGATTGCATTGTCCTTGAATGCAATCACACGTGTTTTAAAAAAAATGTTAGTTGTATATCCATTACAGGATATGTCGCAGTCAACCCCAGCATTTCTTGGCTGCTTGTGATTTCTTGGCAAGTTTACGTTATGTAGTTTGCCATTGCATTTCTGACCGACCGGCACTCATACCTTCTTTTTTTTTTTTTTAAATAAAAACGAACGCATGGCGATTTGCTGCCAAATAGGCTGCAGCTGTATTTCAAGCGTATGCCGGATTACGAACTGCGTCCGTACCCTTTCGCAACAGAGCCGGCGAATCACGCATGAGAATCTTTTGTTTTAGACATAGACCACTCCACCCCAACTGCCAGGACACTGCGTTGTCTTAGGTCTTCATATATACAAAGTCACTGCATAATGAGATGGAGTTATTAGCTCATTCCGACTTTGTATTTCCACTCCAGATAATCAACTTCACTGTCACCAGTTAAGGAAATGTTCCTTTATCCACTTTATAAGACTGGGTAGACCACAAGGCGGTCCTGTCACTGCTGGGGATGTACCTGTGGACTTCCGTGTATTACCTGCAGCGTTTTCTTTAGAGATATTTGGAAATACTTAATCTATACAGCTACAAGTGGTTATTGATGATTCCCCCAGTCACAGCTACTGATATCTATCTATACAGCTACAAGTGGTTACTGATGATTCCCCCAGTCACAGCTACTGATATCTATCTATACATCTATAAGTGGTTACTGATGATTCCCTCAGTCACAGCTACTTCTATAATTATGTCTCCTCCAGACACCCAGTACGTTAACTCATTCTGAACCTAGCGATTTGTATTTTAAGGTCACTACTTTCTGGACATAATATCTCAAATGACGTCTCCGCATAGAAGATGGCTTGAAAATATTCCTCCACCCCCTGTCATGTGTCTTTATAGTGCATTCATATAAACTTTACCAGTCCATCACTTGATGTTGTCCTCCTACGTGTAACCTTATCTTCCTCTTCCACGCTTCCCCTCTACCGTTCCCACCTACCAATAATATAACAAACTGTTATCTATTTACCTGGCGAAAGCGCCTTAACAGATTCTGTGCCAAGCAAACAGTTGGTTTGGACCAAACAAACATAGACGGCGGAAAATTTGAACTAGGAATTTGTCACAGTTATGACTTACAAGTTGTTAATATGGTAGGAGAGATATTGCAGTATACTATAATAACAACGTTTCGGCGATACATAAGCACATGGCGGATACAGGAAGTCGCTTATGGCGATTAATCATCCCAAGGCACTGAATAAGTTAAATGTCTGACATTGATCTCATTCGGCATGTGTTCAGTCCCTGGGGCATAACGTATTAAGTATGGAGCAGATTTACATCTCCAGCGAGTTGTTACTTTAAAATAACAATCGTTAGGTTCAAAATGAGTTATAAGTAAGAAATGTCTGAAACAGAAAGTTTTCATTTAGTGTTTCTTCGATCTCTAACCCCTCATAAACAGTCACCTTTAAATATGTTCGCCAGTTGTGCTTGGCCTGTTCTTCAAAGATAGCTTTATTCTGAAAGTGTGATATTTTTATTGGCTCTCAGAATCTCACCTGTATTTACCTCAGAGCCAAACAATTATCATCAATAATACTCTACACTACGAACCTGCTCTCAGCAGGGACCTTTGCGACCTAACAAACGGGTACCTTAAAGTCTGCCCTTCGGTATACAATACCTGTCATAAAAAAACCGCCTTCTAAATCTCCGTTTACTGCCCCTGCTATTTTCACTGGCTCTCGGTTCTACACATTCGCATCCCCCAAAAACATACAATTATCATCAACAATAATCAGCCGTCTACACTACTGGACGCTTATCCCCTGGTCCGCGATATCGTTATTCCAGCTCACACACGCCCTTTCGTGGCTCGCACGCATTCAAAACAAGCAATCATCGAAGTTGGTCGAATACTTTTTGGCATTTCCTGCCACGAATGCACCCATGGCAGGCTGGATATCTCTTTATCTGGCAGCCACCTAGCAGTTGTTTCAGACTTCAAGCCCTCGCAGTTTCTTGTCGATTGCGGGAATTGGGCAAACCAAAAAATATTATCCGAGCTACATTTCTCACGTGAGATCTATCCACGCTAAACAGTCCGAGGAGGCCAGGCAGTTTTCCCATACCAACCTCGTCTCTGCGACATTAGCGTTGGAGCGAGGGAAAATATCAGAAGGTCGTGGTTTGAGCCTTAAATGAGTCCCACGTGATGCGGGAGACCTCCGCAACGTTGCATGTGGTAGCCAACACACCGATGTGCTGCAGATGAACTCTCAGCGAGGAAACACCAACAAGCCTGGGGTTCATGCAAGATGCGGGCGGGGGTGCGGCGGCAGCCGGCATTCCGTGAAATGGTCAGAAGGGCGAAGTGAGGATTGTTGGGTACAGAAATGCTTGGGGATAATGATATACCTGGGTTATTTATAGTTTCTGTGTCAGTGCTCCGGGCATCTCACTAACACAGACACGCACGCAAGCACAGACATACATAAACACTCACTCACATACTCACTCACTTCACACACACACACACACACACACACACACACACACACACACACATATATATATATATATTTGCTAGTTGTGATCTCTTGGCAAGCTAACGTTCAGTAGTTTGCCATTACATTCTGAACCACCGGCACCCATACCATTTCATTAAAAAGAACCAACGCAAGTCGATCTGCTGCCAAATCTCTCACAGCGGTGTTTCGAAAGCGGTATGCGGGATTACGAACTGTGTCCGTAACTTCTTCGCCACGGAGCAACGGATATATATATACAGACAGACAGACAGACAGGCAGGCAGGCAGGCAGGCAGGCAGGCAGGCAGGTAGGTAGGTAGGTAGGTAGGTAGGTAGGTAGGTAGGTAGGTAGGTAGGTAGGTAGGTCTGATAAATAAAAAGTTCACGAAATTAAGAATTGAAAGAGAAAAAAAAAACAATAGATAAAAATAAGTAGAGGAACTATACGAAGAAAACTATACACCGAAAACCAAAAACAAAACAAAAAAACTTTATATAAAACACAGTTACAAAAAGAACAATTGCAATTCAAAATATTATAAGTTTAGAACGGTGTAAATGTACAAGAAAGAATAAGAATGTTAAAGTAAAAATAGGAAGAAAGACCACATGGTTCAAAATATAAAAAGGTTGAGAGAAAAGGAGATGGAGATAAGAAGGTAATGACAACCGGAAAGAAACGATGGCACGATGGCAATTTTCATGGGAAAAGCCAATTCGCGGTGCTGAGATGGAGATCATTCCGACAGGATCTAGCAAGTGAGACTATTCCTTTGAGTCTAACTGCTTATTTTATAAGGGATTCCGGGAGAGCACACACAACTGGAATCGCAACGGAAAGAGCAACAGTCGTGCTTGCTTTGGTGTCTGTAGATACACTTCTTACGGTGGTCTCTTTTACTTCACGAGTTATTGTATTCTCTACCTGCTGCTTGTATAGATGATCCCATTTACTTCACGAGTTATTGTATTCTCTACCTGCTGCTTGTGTAGATGATCCCATTTACTTCACGAGTTATTGTATTCTCTACCTGCTGCTTGTGTAGATGATCTCTTTTACTTCACGAGTTATTGTATTCTCTACCTGCTGCTTGTGTAGATGATCTCTTTTACTTCACGAGTTATTGTATTCTCTACCTGCTGCTTGTGTAGATGATCTCTTTTACTTCACGAGTTATTGTATTCTCTACCTGCTGCTTGTGTAGATGATCCCATTTACTTCACGAGTTATTGTATTCTCTAACCTGCTGCTTGTGTAGATGATCTCTTTTACTTCACGAGTTATTGTATTCTCTAACCGCTGCTTGTGTAGATGATCCCATTTACTTCACGAGTTATTGTATTCTCTACCTGCTGCTTGTGTAGATGATCTCTTTTACTTCACGGGTTATTGTATTCTCTACCTGCTGCTTGTGTAGATGATCTCTTTTACTTCACGAGTTATTGTATTCTCTACCTGCTGCTTGTGTAGATGATCCCATTTACTTCACGAGTTATTGTATTCTCTACCTGCTGCTTGTGTAGATGATCTCTTTTATTTCACAAGTTATTGTATTCTCTACCTGCTGCTTGTGTAGATGATCTCTTTTATTTCACGAGTTATTGTATTCTCTACCTGCTGCTTGTGTAGATGATCTCTTTTACTTCACGAGTTATTGTATTCTCTACCTGCTGCTTGTGTAGATGATCCCATTTACTTCACGGGTTATTGTATTCTCTACCTGCTGCTTGTGTAGATGATCTCTTTTACTTCACGAGTTATTGTATTCTCTACCTGCTGCTTGTGTAGATGATCTCTTTTATTTCACGAGTTATTGTATTCTCTACCCGCTGCTTGTGTAGATGATCTCTTTACTTCACGAGTTATTGTATTCTCTAACCTGCTGCTTGTGTAGATGATCCATTTACTTCACGAGTTATTGTATTCTCTACCTGCTGCTTGTGTAGATGATCCCATTTACTTCACGGGTTATTGTATTCTCTACCTGCTGCTTGTGTAGATGATCTCTTTTACTTCACGGGTTATTGTATTCTCTACCTGCTGCTTGTGTAGATGATCTCTTTTATTTCACGAGTTATTGTATTCTCTACCCGCTGCTTGTGTAGATGATCCCATTTACTTCACGGGTTATTGTATTCTCTACCTGCTGCTTGTGTAGATGATCTCTTTTACTTCACGAGTTATTGTATTCCTCTACCTGCTGCTTGTGTAGATGATCTCTTTATTTCACGAGTTATTGTATTCTCTACCCGCTGCTTGTGTAGATGATCTCTTTTACTTCACGAGTTATTGTATTCTCTATCTGCTGCTTGTGTAGATGATCCCATTTACTTCACGAGTTATTGTATTCTCTATCTGCTGCTTGTGTAGATGATCCCATTTACTTCACGAGTTATTGTATTCTCTACCCGCTGCTTGTGTAGATGATCCATTTATCTTCACGGGTTTATTGTATTCTCTATCTGCTGCTTGTGTAGATGATCCCATTTACTTCACGAGTTATTGTATTCTCTACCTGCTGCTTGTGTAGATGATCCCATTTACTTCACGAGTTATTGTATTCTCTACCTGCTGCTTGTGTAGATGATCTCTTTTATTTCACAAGTTATTGTATTCTCTACCTGCTGCTTGTGTAGATGATCTCTTTTATTTCACGAGTTATTGTATTCTCTACCCGCTGCTTGTGTAGATGATCCATTTACTTCACGGTTATTGTATTCTCTACCTGCTGCTGTGTAGATGATCCCATTTACTTCACGAGTTATTGTATTCTCTACCTGCTGCTTGTGTAGGATGCTCTTTTACTTCACGAGTTATTGTATTCTCTACCTGCTGCTTGTGTAGATGATCTCTTTTATTTCACGAGTTATTGTATTCTCTACCCGCTGCTTGTGTAGATGATCTCTTTTACTTCACGGGTTATTGTATTCTCTACCAGCTGCTTGTGTAGATGATCTCTTTTACTTCACGGGTTATTGTATTCTCTACCAGCTGCTTGTGTAGATGATCTCTTTTACTTCACGGGTTATTGTATTCTCTACCAGCTGCTTGTGTAGATGATCTCTTTTACTTCACGGGTTATTGTATTCTCTACCAGCTGCTTGTGTAGATGATCTCTTTTACTTCACGAGTTACTGTATTCTCTACCTGCTGCTTGTGTAGATGATATCTTTTACTTCATGGGTTATTGTATTCTCTACCTGCTGCTTGTGTAGATGATATCTTTTACTTCATGGGTTATTGTATTCTCTACCTGCTGCTTGTGTAGATGATTTCCTTTATTTCACAAGTTATTGTATTCTCTACCTGCTGCTTGTGTAGATGATCCCATTTACTTCACGGGTTATTGTATTCTCTACCTGCTGCTTGTGTAGATGATCCCATTTACTTCACGGGTTATTGTATTCTCTACCTGCTGCTTGTGTAGATGATTTCCTTTATTTCACAAGTTATTGTATTCTCTACCTGCTGCTTGTGTAGATGATCCCATTTACTTCACGAGTTATTGTATTCTCTACCTGCTGCTTGTGTAGATGATCCCATTTACTTCACGGGTTATTGTATTCTCTACCTGCTGCTTGTGTAGATTATCTCATTTACTTCACGAGTTACTGTATTCTCTACCTGCTGCTTGTGTAGATGATCTCTTTTACTTCACGGGTTATTGTATTCTCTACCTGCTGCTTGTGTAGATTATCTCATTTACTTCACGAGTTATTGTATTCTCTACCTGCTGCTTGTGTAGATGATCTCTTTTACTTCACGAGTTATTGTATTCTCTACCCGCTGCTTGTGTAGATTGATCTCTTTACTTCACGAGTTATTGTATTCTCTACCTTGCTGCCTTGTGTAGATGATCTCTTTTACTTCACTGGGTTATTGTATTCTCTACCTGCTGCTTGTGTAGATGATCTCTTTTACTTCACGGGTTATTGTATTCTCTACCTGCTGCTTGTGTAGATGATCTCTTTTACTTCACGAGTTATTGTATTCTCTACCTGCTGCTTGTGTAGATGATCTCTTTTACTTCACGAGTTATTGTATTCTCTACCTGCTGCTTGTGTAGATGATCTCTTTTACTTCACGGGTTATTGTATTCTCTACCTGCTGCTTGTGTAGATGATCCCATTTACTTCACGGGTTATTGTATTCTCTACCTGCTGCTTGTGTAGATGATATCTTTTACTTCACGAGTTATTGTATTCTCTACCTGCTGCTTGTGTAGATGATCTCTTTTACTTCACGAGTTATTGTATTCTCTACCTGCTGCTTGTGTAGATGATCCCATTTACTTCACGAGTTATTGTATTCTCTACCCGCTGCTTGTGTAGATGATCCCATTTACTTCACGAGTTATTGTATTCTCTACCTGCTGCTTGTGTAGATGATCCCATTTACTTCACGAGTTGTTGTATTCTCTACCCGCTGCTTGTGTAGATGATCCCATTTACTTCACGAGTTGTTGTATTCTCTACCCGCTGCTTGTGTAGATGATCCCATTTACTTCACGAGTTATTGTATTCTCTACCTGCTGCTTGTGTAGATGATCCCATTTACTTCACGAGTTGTTGTATTCTCTACCTGCTGCTTGTGTAGATAATCCCATTTACTTCACGAGTTGTTGTATTCTCTACCTGCTGCTTGTGTAGATAATCCCATTTACTTCACGAGTTATTGTATTCTCTACCCGCTGCTTGTGTAGATGATCCCATTTACTTCACGGGTTATTGTATTCTCTACCTGCTGCTTGTGTAGATGATCCCATTTACTTCACGAGTTATTGTATTCTCTACCCGCTGCCTTGTGTAGATGATCCCATTTAC
Organism: Cepaea nemoralis; assembly: GCA_014155875.1. Taxonomy (NCBI): domain Eukaryota; kingdom Metazoa; phylum Mollusca; class Gastropoda; order Stylommatophora; family Helicidae; genus Cepaea; species Cepaea nemoralis. Next base: position 168,916 of record JACEFZ010013844.1, read on the forward strand.
TTCACGAGTTATTGTATCTCTACCCGCTGCTTGTGTAGATGATCCCATTTACTTCACGAGTTTATTGTATTCTCTACACGCTGCTTGTGTAGATGATCCCATTTACTTCACGGAGTTATTGTATTCTCTACCCTGCTGACTTGTGTAGATGATCCCATTTACTTCACGAGTTAGTGTATTCTCTACCCTGCTGCTTGTGTAGATGATCCCATTTACTTCACGAGGTTGTTGTATTCTCTACCTGCTGCTTGTGTAGATGATCCCATTTACTTCACGGGTTATTGTATTCTCTACCTGCTGCTTGTGTAGATGATCTCTTTTACTTCACGGGTTATTGTATTCTCTACCCGCTGCTTGTGTAGATGATCTCTTTTACTTCACGGGTTATTGTATTCTCTACCCGCTGCTTGTGTAGATGATCTCTTTTACTTCACGGGTTATTGTATTCTCTACCCGCTGCTTGTGTAGATGATCTCTTTTACTTCACGGGTTATTGTATTCTCTACCCGCTGCTTGTGTAGATGATCCCATTTACTTCACGAGTTATTGTATTCTCTACCTGCTGCTTGTGTAAATGATCCCATTTACTTCACGGGTTATTGTATTCTCTACCTGCTGCTTGTGTAGATGATCCCATTTACTTCACGAGTTATTGTATTCTCTACCTGCTGCTTGTGTAGATGATCCCATTTACTTCACGAGTTATTGTATTCTCTACCCGCTGCTTGTGTAGATGATCCCATTTACTTCACGAGTTATTGTATTCTCTACCTGCTGCTTGTGTAGATGATCCCATTTACTTCACGGGTTATTGTATTCTCTACCTGCTGCTTGTGTAGATGATCCCATTTACTTCACGGGTTATTGTATTCTCTACCTGCTGCTTGTGTAGATGATCCCATTTACTTCACGGGTTATTGTATTCTCTACCTGCTGCTTGTGTAGATTATCTCATTTACTTCACGGGTTATTGTATTCTCTACCCGCTGCTTGTGTAGATGATCCCATTTACTTCACGAGTTATTGTATTCTCTACCCGCTGCTTGTGTAGATGATATCTTTTACTTCACGGGTTATTGTATTCTCTACCTGCTGCTTGTGTAGATGATATCTTTTACTTCACGGGTTATTGTATTCTCTACCTGCTGCTTGTGTAGATGATATCTTTTACTTCACGGGTTATTGTATTCTCTACCTGCTGCTTGTGTAGATTATCTCATTTACTTCACGGGTTATTGTATTCTCTACCTGCTGCTTGTGTAGATTATCTCATTTACTTCACGAGTTATTGTATTCTCTACCTGCTGCTTGTGTAGATTATCTCATTTACTTCACGAGTTATTGTATTCTCTACCTGCTGCTTGTGTAGATTATCTCATTTACTTCACGAGTTATTGTATTCTCTACCTGCTGCTTGTGTAGATTATCTCATTTACTTCACGGGTTATTGTATTCTCTACCTGCTGCTTGTGTAGATTATCTCATTTACTTCACGGGTTATTGTATTCTCTACCTGCTGCTTGTGTAGATTATCTCATTTACTTCACGAGTTATTGTATTCTCTACCTGCTGCTTGTGTAGATGATCTCTTTTACTTCACGAGTTATTGTATTCTCTACCTGCTGCTTGTGTAGATGATCTCTTTTACTTCACGGGTTATTGTATTCTCTAACCGCTGCTTGTGTAGATGATCTCTTTTACTTCACGGGTTATTGTATTCTCTAACCGCTGCTTGTGTAGATGATCCCATTTACTTCACGGGTTATTGTATTCTCTACCTGCTGCTTGTGTAGATGATATCTTTTACTTCACGGGTTATTGTATTCTCTACCCGCTGCTTGTGTAGATGATCTCATTTACTTCACGGGTTATTGTATTCTCTACCTGCTGCTTGTGTAGATGATCTCATTTACTTCACGGGTTATTGTATTCTCTACCTGCTGCTTGTGTAGATGATCTCTTTTACTTCACGGGTTATTGTATTCTCTACCTGCTGCTTGTGTAGATGATCCCATTTACTTCACGAGTTATTGTATTCTCTACCTGCTGCTTGTGTAGATGATCTCATTTACTTCACGGGTTATTGTATTCTCTACCCGCTGCTTGTGTAGATGATCCCATTTACTTCACGAGTTATTGTATTCTCTACCTGCTACTTGTGTAGATGATCTCATTTACTTCACGGGTTATTGTATTCTCTACCTGCTGCTTGTGTAGATGATCTCATTTACTTCACGGGTTATTGTATTCTCTACCTGCTGCTTGTGTAGATGATCCCATTTACTTCACGGGTTATTGTATTCTCTACCCGCTGCTTGTGTAGATGATCTCATTTACTTCACGGGTTATTGTATTCTCTACCTGCTGCTTGTGTAGATGATCTCATTTACTTCACGGGTTATTGTATTCTCTACCTGCTACTTGTGTAGATGATCTCATTTACTTCACGGGTTATTGTATTCTCTACCTGCTGCTTGTGTAGATGATCTCATTTACTTCACGAGTTATTGTATTCTCTACCTGCTGCTTGTGTAGATGATCCCATTTACTTCACGAGTTATTGTATTCTCTACCCGCTGCTTGTGTAGATGATCTCATTTACTTCACGGGTTATTGTATTCTCTACCTGCTGCTTGTGTAGATGATCCCATTTACTTCACGGGTTATTGTATTCTCTACCTGCTGCTTGTGTAGATGATCCCATTTACTTCACGAGTTATTGTATTCTCTACCCGCTGCTTGTGTAGATGATATCTTTTACTTCATGGGTTATTGTATTCTCTAGGAGAAGTGGGGCACCGCTTTCACTCCGTTGGTCTGAGGGTCACCTTGGGAAAAGGGGGTATCCGCTTATCAGTTCCAAACTACATGTACATAACTTGAAATGATTTAAGCAAGTGGAGGATGAGATTGAGAGCAGCCGACATGCAGTTGTTGGCTATGGTCTCAGGTTGGCGGCAGTAGGCAGAGGATCTTTATAGAGACAATAGCTATAGAGACAATGGCTTCGGCCACCGACCAGAGGATCGATCTCTTTATAGAGACAATGGCTATGGAGACAATAGTGTGGTCACTGCGAAGAAGGGAAGCAATAACTACCTTCTTTACGGATCTCACGATAACCACAGCAATAAAAGTAATACACTGTTAGTTTATTTCACATACAACTTAGTGTGTTGGAACTGGTCTCAATAACTGTAGCAAAAGACGTCTCTCACTTGTATCTTGCCAGCTCAACACAGGCAAAATCATCATCCAAGCCGCCTTTGAAATTTCCTATGGTAATTTCTACAAGGTACTGATGGTAAGCTCTCCGTGGCGCAGGCGTTACGGACACAATTCGTATTCCCACATACCGCGTTCGAAACAGCCGCGGGAGATTTTGCAGCAGACCGCCGTGCGTTGGTTCTTATAAAATGGTATGAATGCCAGCCGTTCAGAAAGCAATGGCAAACTACTGAACGTAAACTTGCTCAGGAATCATTAACAGCCAAATAATGCTGGGGTTGACTGTGATGACCTGTAAAGGCTACGCAACTAACCTTTTTAACTTATGGTAAATGTGAGGTGCGTGAGCAAGAGATTGGGATATTGGGTTTGTTCTTTTCTTCGCCAAAGCGCTGGATTTTGGTCTGTCGAAGTTAAATAACAATATTAGCCTGTGCACGAATGGCAACCAGTTGTGGCAAGCTGTCTTTAAAATTCTCATCAGTGGTCTGTCGTTAAATAAATAGCATTACAGTGACACAAAATTCTAGTAGTAAATCCGATACACTACACAATATGGTGTCATTGTTGTTAACATAATGTTTACTATCATTAATAAATACAAACATTTTTGATAATTCTCATCTTGTTGTTACAAAACAAGGGTGCCGCGGTAGAGTAGTAGCAACACATTCGCCTGCAGGCCCTGTGGTCATGAGTTCGAATGCGCACCGGGGAGACTTAGTAAAATTGACAGTAAGTTAGTTTAGTTTAGTCGATGGATCAACATCACGGCACACGGGTGTAACCCATAAGTGCTCCGTTCTACTCCTAACTCAAACCTCAGTCTGGAGAAGCTCATCTCAGTGCACGAACTCCGTAGCACCGGCTAGGATCTGAAATACTTTTGGGTAGATTTTTAACTCGAAGTTTTGCCCAGGAAGCGCCTTTAAGCTACTCTTTTTCGATTTCCAACTGTAAAATTGACTAGGAGTCCCAGGTCGACCAAGCTAGAATGGGTATCATGAAATGTCCTGGCAGACAATGACGGCCCGGGTGATACTGACCCCATCACCCACTGAGTACACATCACCCACTGAGTACACATCACCCACTGAGTGCTCATCTTTCAATACAAATACGGTCTTGCACCGGCTGCCAATTGCGCCTTAAATATTATGAAGGGTCGTTTATTTTATTTACTTATATACACCAAAGATGACATTTTGATATATTAGTTTTTGTTTAGATGCACACATAACCAACTAATGGTATTTTAAGTAAAATTTAACACTGAATATTTACTATGACAATTTACATGACAGTGTAGTTTGTTGTGTTTTTCACTTGGAAGGATTCATTACACCACTTGGTTATATGTTGAAGAATTGTTTCTGTAGCTTCCTCCGTGGTGAGATTCAGCGAAATATGCCAGGCAAAATGGTACACAATATAATGTTGCGGTCTTCATTATGTAAACGTGTACTGACATTTTGTGTGGCAGGGCACGCCCTCGTTACATAAAAAGTTCCCTAGTGGGCATGGCTACCTCATTGTTCGGTGCCCATAAAACTCTGACTGTGGAGACTAGCAACGGTACAAATGCTGTAGTTATTGTTTTTGTTTTCCTTTGGTTAGATTTCTCTCGATATTTGCTTCTAGAAAGATGTTTGGATAATGAATTATATTGAACATGTCAAATACGTGAAAGTATAGAAAAGGATAATTATGAAAGAAAATACACAGGGAGAGAGGAGACGCGGCAGTCCACAATGTAGTTGGATTCAGGATGTGGCATAATTTACACATGGCGAAAATGAGGGCGGAGCACGTATGGGAATGTCCTGAGTTCTGGTGACGTCCTTTCATGACTCAACTCAGCTCAACATGACGGAGATAAGGACGGGGCACGTATGGGAATGTCTTGAGTTCTGGTGATGTCCTTTCATGACTCAACTCAACTTAACATGACGGAGATGAGGACGGGGCGTGTATTGGAATGTCCTGAGTTCTGGTGATGTCCTTTCATGACTCAACTCAACTCAGCTCAACATGACGGAGATGAGGACGGGGCACTATGGGAATGTCCTGAGTTCTGGTGACGTCCTTTCATGGCTCAACTCAACTCAGCTTAACATGACGGAGATGAGGACGGGGCATGTATTGGAATGTCCTGAGTTCTGGTGATGTCCTTTCATGACTCAACTCAACTCAGCTCAACATGACGGAGATGAGGACGGGGCACGTATGGGAATGTCCTGAGTTCTGGTGACGTCCTTTCATGACTCAACTCAACTCAGCTCAACATGACGGAGATGAGGACGGGGCACATATGGGAATGTCCTGAGTTCTGGTGACGTCCTTTCATGACTCAACTCAACTCAGCTCAACATGACGAAGATGAGGACGGGGCACTATGGGAATGTCTTGAGTTCTGGTGACATCCTTTCATGAATCAACTCAACTCAGCTCAACATGACGGAGATGAGGATGGGGCACGGATGGGAATGTCCTGAGTTCTGGTGATGTCCTTTCATGATTCATCTCAGCTCAACATGACGGAGATGAGGACGGGGCACTTATGGGAATGTCCTGATAAATGTGATGTGCGTTCTTGACTCAACATGACGGGGGTGGGAAAAAGACCTAAAACCACCCGGATGAGAGAATGAGAGAAAGAGATGAATAATTTGAGGGGGACGTAGAGGTGACAAGAAACAGGAGGTTTCGGCGAGACATGATTGAGAGCCTCGACCAGGAATATAACTCAGAGGAAGAAGAAAGAGAAGCCTTTACGACGCCTGGAGGAGGAAGAGATATGGTGTTTGTAAAGACCAACTGGAACTAGACGTTTTAAAACAATTCGCTTAAACGTCGACAGGGTCGACTTCATTGCACCGGGTTTTATCCCTTATGGCTCAGTCTCGTTCCGCAGCGCGGAAAGCGTCGCACAAAGCACGAACTCCGCAGCTCCAGCGACGGCCTTCAGGAGTCTCCAAAAATCACACTCGTGAACCGAAGGACGCGGCCCGGAATCGAACCCACAATCCTCGGAGCCCAATTCAGACGGCTTGACTACTTCACCATGGAGTCTAGATGCTTGAGATGGTCAATATCATGTCGCCGCCTTTCATTTCTATGAGATGTCCTGATACACATTTTAAGACATTCACATTTTTTTTTGTTGTGTGGACATGTTATGAGGAGAAATAAATTGGAGAATATGGTGACAACTGGCAACAAGACTGGAAAGGGGGGGGGGGGGGGGAAATGGCTTGGCCACGTGATATGGTCGAGACGAGAACTCAGAGATGATCCACGACTCTGGTGATCGTGTGAGATGGCGAAGAAAGACCGTCCACGCTTATCGGCATGGCACATGATGATGATTTTAAGACTGGGTAGAACTGGAAGCCTCGGTCAATTTAATAAAAATCCACGCAAATGTTCTACAGATTGCACAGTACTCTAAACTTGGTTATGTCAGCCCCTGGTCACACTATATCTTCTCATCATGATACGAACGCTGAATGAAAGCTTACTTCTTCAGTCTGTGATGTAAACATTTCCAGCCGGAACCTTATTAGAAAAATCTCATTTCTCAAACAAGTCCGCAAATCTGACTCTTCAAAGCGTAGGGTGCGCGCACAGAATCCTCTATACTTCGAAACCTGGTGCAGACGTAACACATACATAGACTCAGCCCCTCGTTTGTAACCTCTTCAGGCAGAACCTAAAGAGCTTCTTTCAACTCTCAACCGTGCCACACACGCCGAATCTCAAGTACTTTGGGAGGAACAAAGACAAAATTTTGGCTAATAGTATATGGTCTCGAAAGTGGCTGGTGAGTTGTGTTGCTTCGGGGCTGTTCCTCGGAGGATCACTTGGAAATCACTCAATGGCAAAGATGGTGTCTCGGCAGCTTCAGCAGAAGAGCTGTCCCCACGAAGTACATGAGACAAGTGCCTAGCATTGGCCGTGGATTGGCCAGGCAAAAGTGAGCAAATACAAGAGTGCTTGACGTGAACAGCCACGAAAACAGACGCTGGCAGAACACGGGGGTCTGAATTGGAGTTGTTGAAGTTAACTCTTAAAATTCGCGCTCATAGTTCATGTTTTTACCTGCTGAATATTGTTTATTACCTCATGGCCATGAGTTCGGGTAATACTAACCAGACCATTCGCCTAGTGGCGATTGGACTATACAAATATAAGCCCTACTCCGTAGCCCGATGCGCCATAAAATTATATGTACCTCTGCAGTATGCACCGGCCGAGATGCAGCGACATATGCCAGGCATGAAATCGTGCAATATTTTATTTATGGCTTATATATCGCCGAAATGTTGTCATTGCAGAATGCTGTTTCAATTAAAATATCATTGCAGTAGTTTTCCATAAGCAACCTCTTGTAATGTGATATATACTACAACTTTAGTTTAGTCGACTGATCAACATCACGGCACAAGAAAACAGACGCTACACACCCATAAGTGCTCCGTTCTACTCCTAACTCAAGCCTGAGTCCGAAGAATCTCAGCTCAATGCACAAACTCAGTAGCACCGGCGAGTATCCTGAAATATTTTGGGTATATTTTAAACTCGAAATTTTGCCCAGGCAGCGCCGTTAGGCTACTCATTTTCGATTCCCAACTGCCAAGGGAGTTTTTACGTGCGCAACAATACACACGGGCGTCCGATCTCACTACCTAGAGACCAGGGGAAATTTTGATACTAGAAGTCCACGTGAAAAAATCCCGGCCCTCACCGCAGCTTCAACCCGGGACCTCCAGCACTCGAGGTGGACACCATACCTCGAGACCATTCAGTTCCCCCCCCCCCCCGCCCTATATACTACATGTCTGCTACAATATTAACAACTTCTAGGACAGAAAAACCAATGAGCAAGTCCTTCAAGAAACAAATGAAGATCGTAAACTGATTAGAGTGATTAGACGTAGACAGTCAAAATTTTTTGGGCATGTTATGAGAAGAAATGACTTAGGAGATCTTGGTGACAACTGGCAAGATCGAAGGGAAGAGACCAAGGGGAAGACCGAGAAGTAAATACCTGGATGGATTGGCCACATAGCATGGTCGAGACAGGAACACGGAGCTGATCCACGACTCTGGTGATCGAATGAGATGGCAGAACATGACCGCCCACGCTTACCGGCATGGCACATGATGGAAGGATGGAGGTCATATCTATGACACGCCCCTACCTCCCATTTTCCGCCATTCAATTTTGTTCAGTCCAGACCTACATTTTGTTTGGCACTGAATCGGTTAAGACCCGCAGCCACGCAGACCTTTAAATGTCATATAATAAAACACAAGTAAATGTTTACATCCTGAGTATACACAATTAAAAACAAACACATATACGTGCATGAACAGGCCTACAGTCCACGCAAGCACAATAATTAAGACAGGGGGACATTGGTGAAAATAAAATCATAACATAATAAAAACTATGACAATTATCAATTAAATAAGTTAGAATAAAATACAACACACCTGTCCGACGTTTCGGTGGTCACTACCTTTGTCATGAACAAAACAAACATAGATATAAGAAAGTTAATATGAAATTAAAACACAATAAATATAATAGGAATATTTACAAAGGGAGAGGTGTCTTATTCAGGAAATATGAGTACTTTTTATGCTTTCTCATCCGTGGCATTCTAAGAGTTTGTCCGTAACATTTCAATTCAAAAGCTTCAGTTTTATTTTGGAATCGTCGCGCCCGATGTTGTCACTTAAAGTCACTTAAAAGCTCCCCGGTGTTGTCACAAGAAAGACGATTGTTCTCACAATGTTTAATGTTATTTGTGAGCTGGTGTAGGACCCCAGGTTCTTCGTGCTGTGTAACCTCAGTCTTGCTGTGGTCAGTATCCTTCTAACATGAATTCGCACAGTCCTCATTTTTGTTAATTATAACCAGAGAGACGACAACAGAAATATCAATTTGGGAACCCTTTGAGGCCACCAAGACAGATGATAAATACATATACATGTATTGTTTAGGGCTGAGAGAAGTAGGAGACAATGTCTTGCGTCGAAGTACACGTGTTCCTGCAACCAGGCACCGTCGTTATGCGGAGGTGATAGGTTCGAATCCCGGTCGGTAACTATAGTTTTCAATTTTTATGTTGTCTGGTGCGTCCTCAAATCTCTACTTCCTTCTTCTAATTCTATAGGCGCCAAATAATACACGTGTGTTTATTTATGAACTATTATCTTTAGATCAACACCCAATGTAAATAATGGATGACGGATACATGTTAGTTAGTTGCATATCCGTTACAGGATGTCGCAGTCAACCCCAGCATTTTTTGGCTGTTTGTGATTTCTTGACAAGTTTACGTTCAGTAGTTTCCCATTGCTTTCTGAACGACCGGCACCCATATCATGTTTGTTTTGTTAACCAACACATGGCGGTCTGCACGATGTCATTAAAATAAGGACATTGAATATGTCTCTTCTTTAAATGTTTGCTACATATCGGACTCATAATTGCGGTCTGATATGTTTGTGTGTTTGTTATTTGACCTATGCTGTGTTAATATACAATTATGAGACATATGTTGCTATTTCAGTAGTTTGGTACGAATTCTACCCATGTTTCACAGGTGTGCATTCAAACCTAACTAATGGTGACAACTTTTTGGGAACGGTCTAGCTGGTCATGCGTTTGATTACACTTATTCATGTAGAGAGGCGTGGTCGTCATTTCGAGGTGACTAGTTCAAGTCTGCCGGTCTCTCTGCCCGAGGGGTTACAACACTTTCTCCGTAATCCCGTTTATCACGCAGAGTCTCGTAGCGGGCGAGAACTGGGAGCGGTTCGTTCCCCGCTGGTGACTTGCGGGATAACTGAGCCGGCCGCTCAGAAAGCAATGGCAAACTACTGAGCGTAATCTTGCCAAGAAATCAACAGACAGCTGAAAGATGCTGCTGTTGACAGCGATGTCCTGTAAAGGATATGCGAATAAAAAAAAAAAGTTCAAATCTGGATATGGTTACTACACCTTTTAATGTGTATATTGTCTAGTATATTCTCTAATCTCTACTTCTATTTCTATGAGCACTATTCTATACTCGTGAATTTATGAGCTACATTTCTTCTAGCCGTTTCAGTTAGCATTAAATGTAAATAAGCAAAGTGTCCTCGCTGTTCTAAGTAAGATGTTCCATGTTCCCGTTTAGTGGCAGGTGCGGTCAGCTCTAAAAGGTTTCACTTGGGAAACATTTCGATGCGATGTTTACATTCGGCAATATGTGGTAGATTGTGTGAGTAAGAGCATTCTACTGGCTAAGGATTTGTGGTAGAGTAAGTTATACTATGGGCTAAGGACATATGGTAGATTGTGTGAGTAAGGTATAAGTCTGTTTACTTTTGTCTGCCCCAATATAAAATTCCATATCTTAGTAACCAACTGAGGGAAAATGAAGAGATTTAGCATATAACCTTATCATTATGTCCACCCAACCAACAAATATTTGCTCTGGAGATTGTACAGCAGATTTCAAAGGTTATTTATATGCGGTATATACTTTACGGGTCAGAGATGAAGTACACATTATTAAATGTATTACGTCTTCACAGGGATACATTAGGGTTGAATAGTTAATTTTCTCGTGGGACATGGGCCTTATGACAAGAACCTCGCGTAGTGGAAAGGGGCATTACTGTCAAACAAGTTTGTTAGCGAGAAATCACTAGTTTTTCACCAAAACATCAAAAAAGTGTCGCCGCTTTCCATGATTTAAGTTGCTTTTGGACCCATCAAAGACATATTCCTTGAGTGGGGGTAAATATTAGACGGCAGGAAAAATTTCATAACGATGCAACAGTTAGTTTTCAAAATAATTGATCGTGAATGAAGACATTCATTTCTGGACAGACAATATAATATGAGCTAAGTATATGTGGTAGGTTATGTGAGTAATGGTATGTGATGCACTCATTGGCATCTTGCCGTCTTGACAGACGATAGTTTGTGCTTTAAAAAGGCATAATAACTTTTAACTATGGCGGTAGCGAGTGTGACTGATAAGGCCAATTTGCGCTGTAAATGTCCGTTCACAGTGGGTGCATGTGAACACGTGGTCATTTCCACCATCATGCACCATCTTACGTCTCAAACGCTTGGTGTGTGACTTTTCTGCAATAATTTTCTCCTTTGACTTTATTCCATTTCTGATATTTGCCCTCCATGCAACACGTTCAGCGGCGACTTGCTCCCAATGTGCATTATCAATGCCTGTATCAATCATGTCCCGCTTACACACATCTTTGTATCGTAGTAGAGGTCGACCCTGAGATCTCTTACCCATCTGTAATTCACCAAAAAAGATATCCTTTGGTATTCTACCATCATCCATCCTCCTAAGATGTCCTATCCATCTAAGTCTACGAAGACTGAGCATGGAATAAACTGTCACACAACCTGATCTTTCCAATACTTCAGTATTTGTGATTTTGTCTTGCCACTTAATACCAAGAATTCTTCGCAGACACCGCATATGAAAGCTGTTTAAGTTGTTCTCTTGGTGTGAGTAAGTTGTCCAGGTTTCACTGCCATAGAGAAGAGTACTAAGGACACAGGCTTGATAGACAAGGACTTTTGTTTTGGCAGTAAGCTTCCTGTTCTCCCAGACTCTTTTTCTTAACCTGTTCATTGTTGTTGCTGCCTTACCAATCCGGATGTTGATTTCCTGATCTAGGGATAATTTGCTATTTACCACTGATCCTAGATATGTAAAATGGTCTACTATCTCTAGTTCGGCGTCGTCAATAAAGATTGATGGTACCCCATGTGCACCTTGTGACATAATCTGTGTCTTCTTTTTGCTAATTGTTAAACCAAATTCAGAACAAGCATTGGAGAATGCAGATAGTAGACATTGCAATTCTTCCTCAGAGTGGGTCGTAACTGCAGCATCACCTGCAAAAAGCAACTCTCTGATCAGTACCCTCCTAATTTTGGTCTTAGCCTTCAATCTCTGAGCATTGTAGAGGCCGCCATCTGAGCGTGAGTGAATGTATATACCACCATCCTGATCATGAAATGCATATTTCAGTAGAAGTGAAAAGTATATTCCAAAGAGGGTGGGAGCTAGTACACAACCTTGCTTAACTCCACTCTTGATTTCAAATTCTTCAGAAGTTGCACCATCAAACTTGATTATACCCTTCATGCCTGTGTGGAACGATTCCACAATGGACAGAAGAGTTGGTGGGCAGCCAATCTTCTTTAGTGCCTTGAACAGACCCTCACGACTGACCAAATCAAATGCCTTTGTGAGGTCGATGAAGGCAATAAACAGTGGTTGATTCTGTTCACGGCATTTTTCTTGCATTTGTCGCAATGAGAATATCATATCAGTGGTAGACCGGTTCTGTCGAAAGCCACACTGTGATTCGGGGTAGACTTGATCTCCTAGGACTTGAAGTCTGCGCAGAACAATTCTGGCAAATACTTTTCCAACAATACACAGAAGTGAGATACCCCTATAGTTGTTGCAGTCGCTCCGATCGCCCTTGTTCTTGTACAGTGTTATGATGCTTGAATCTTTGAAATCCTGTGGGACTTGTCCTTCACGCCAGCATAGCTCTATTAGCTGGTGGATCTGTAAAGTGAGTGTGTCTTGCCCACTCCTGATAACCTCTATTGGAATCCCATCCTTACCTGGAGCCTTGCCAGATGCAAGTTCATTTTAGCACACTTAACTTCTGTTATGGTGGGAAGTGTGTCCAGGTGGTCAAGAGTTGGTAGAGCCTCTATGGCGTTGAGAGCATCATCCGCTAGTTTGGTCTCACTTGAGTAAAGCTCCAAATAGTGCTCTACCCATCTGTCCATCTGCTGTTTCTTATCAGTGATGATTTCTCCAGTCAAGGTTTTCAATGGTGCACTTCTTTTGATCACTGGACCGCAGGCTTTCTTTATTCCTTCATACATGCTTCTTATGTCTCCCTTATCACTTGCGATTTGAATGGACTCACATAACTTGATCCAATAATCATTTGCACACTGCCTGGCAGCCTTTTGCACATCCTTCCTAGCTTGCCTAAGCTCACTCAGAGTGTTACGTGTTGGTCTTTCCTTGTTTCTTAAGAGAGCTTTCTTCTTCTTATCAATCAAGGGCTGCAGAGTCTCGCTGTTGGCCGCAAACCAGTCCTGCCTCTTATGATCCACAGTGCCGTAAACCCCTACGGCAGTTTTATAAAGAGTTTCCTTAATTTGACCCCACTTTTCATTTACTGTACAATTTTCTGGTGTATCAGTGAAAGCGTCTTCAAGTTGCTGTTGAAACTGAAAGCACTTTTCAGGATCATGAGTGTTAATAATATTAATCCTGAGGCTAGATTTGTGTTTAGCTGTGTAGATTCTCTTTGGTCTCAGTCTAACCCTTGCAACAACCAAAGAATGATCCGTATCACAGTCAGCACTGTGGTAACTACGAGTCAATGATATATGGTTCAGATGTTGTCTCCGTGTGATGATGAAGTCCAGCTGGTGCCAATGGCCGGATCTTGGATGTTTCCATGTGACCTTATGCATCTCTTTTGTTTTAAAAAAGGAGTTTGTAATACATAGGTCATTACTGGTGCAATGCTCCAGCAGCCTTTGCCCATTTTCATTCATGCGACCGATGTTGTATTTTCCAAGGCACACTGGCCATGAACTCGAGTCCTTGCCCACACGAGCATTGAAATCACCGAGCATATAAATGTAGTCAAATTTTGGAACTGCCTTGATCACGGAGTCTAACTCCTCATAGAACGAATCCTTCACATCATCAGAGGAATCGAGTGTCGGTGCATATGCAGTAATAATGGTGGCAAACCCACAAGAGGTTGCCAAGCGCAGGGATAATAGTCTTTCATTTCCTCCTGCTGGAATTTCAATCATTCCCAGTAGCGAATTCTTCACTGCAAAGCCCACACCGTGTTGCCTTTTTTCTGCCTGCCCTCTACCCTTCCAGAAAAAGGTGTAGTTGTTTTCCCTGAGTGACCCTTCCTCAGCGAGGCGAGTCTCCTGCAGGCCAGCAATATCAATGTTTAGACGATTGAGTTCGGCATCAATCACAGCCGTTTTTCTCACATCGTCAATATTGGTCAAGTCAGTGGAAAATCCTGGACACATGGTTCTCACGTTCCAGGTTGCAAGCCGTAGCTTGAGGTTTCTATTTTTATTTGTTTGTTTGTACCTGGTGCATTGGTTTTACAGCCTGCGATTCAGATTTTGTCCTAGCCCCAAGCACCCATTGAAGCAGGCAGGCTGTGGCGGATCAGCACCCAATTGGCTGGGGGCTGCCCAGCTTGAGGCGGGCGGTAGCTGATCAGTGACACCTATAGGTGTCTCCCACCGTCAGAGGCAACGCGTGGCGCCCCATGTCTACGCCAACTGACAAGGACTTATAACCCGTAACAGTTGCCTCTCGCTTTGATTCCTAGACCAGTTAAGACCAGGGATGGAGTTATTGCCTCTCCATAGCACAAAGCCTGGGCTAAAATATAGAGATCATGTGTTGCCCATGCAGCATGATCCCTCTCTCGGCCTGCCTAGTTTACTCCAGAGGAAAGGTAACACCCCTACATCTGGAACAAGACAAGCTGCAGAAGCTGCCGGATCAGCAAAGCAATGCTCTGTCCGCCTGTCGGAGCTTCGATCCTAGACCAGTCGCCAACCAAGGCTTAGGGCCTGGTCTGCCCTGCCATGACATTTTGTCTTTAGCTTGCATTTCCTCGCACCAGGGTAAGGCTTGTACCCTCCCAATTGCGCTCTTCCGCCCGAAGCCGTTTGCACAATGTGGGGTGTCGGGTTTGGTAAGCGCCGCCCGACGTTCAGCGCTAACAGAAACCAGGTAGTACCGTCTACTGTTATACGGTAGCTCAGTCATATCTGACTAAGACCTGACACCTGTGATGCACTAAGTAACATATAAACACAGCGTTAAAATATTTTACAGGTGTGCAACCTATTCTACAATGAAGGATTCAGTGTAGTCAACAATGGCTGAGATAAAGCACCTCCTGTCTATCACGTTATACCCGTCGACTGTGGGGTTTAATATAGTAAAGGTAGTAAGTAAATGACACTTTTACATGTTATACCCGTCGACTGTGGGGTTTAATATAGTAAAGGTAGTAAGTAAAGAACACTTTTATACGTTATACCCGTCGACTGTGGGGTTTAATATAGTAAAGGTAGTAAGTAAATGACACTTTTACATGTTATACCCGTCGACTGTGGGGTTTAATATAGTAAAGGTAGTAAGTAAAGAACACTTTTACACGTTATACCCGTTGACTGTGGGGTTTAATATAGTCAAGGTAGTAAGTAAATGACACTTTTACATGTTATACCCGACAACTGTGGGGTTTAATATAGTAAAGGTAGTAAATAAAGGACACTTTTATACATTATACCCGTTGACTGTGGGGTTTAATATAGTCAAGGTAGTAAGTAAATGACACTTTTACATGTTATACCCGTCGACTGTGGGGTTTAATATAGTAAAAGTAGTAAATAAAGGACACTTTTATACGTTATACCCGTTGACTGTGGGGTTTAATATAGTCAAGGTAGTAAGTAAATGACACTTTTACATGTTATACCCGTCGACTGTGAGGTTTAATATAGTCAAGGTAGTAAGTAAATGACACTTTTACATGTTATACCCGTCGACTGTGGGGTTTAATATAGTCAAGGTAGTAAGTAAATGACACTTTTACATGTTATA
>JACEFZ010013845.1:0-40000 GCA_014155875.1 Cepaea nemoralis
CAAGATCTACAAAATTAGTACACGCAGTTGTTGTACACAGTGAGCAGCTGAGGTTTGGGAAATTTAAATTGTAAGAAGACACAGGTTTTTGGTCGTCACTAGGAAGAACGAAGTACGACAATGTAATATACAAGTAAATGGGAATATTCCCCAAAGGATCGGGACAATTATCGGAACAGTCATACCATCTGATGGGAGATGCTTGAAGAGATTAGAAACAAGAATCGCCATGGCGAAAGTAGCCTTTAGCAAGATGAAAAACATTCTGACCAATAAAAAGATGTCAACTGAAACTGAAAAAAGAGTGTAGAGGGGATACATAGAGCCTGTTCTTTTGTATGATGTGAACTTGGACAATGATGTGAGATGGCGAGTCATGACCGCCCACGCTTTCCGGCACGGCTCATGAGATATATATATATATATAATATATATATATATATATATATATATATATATATATATATATATATATATATATATATATATATATATATACATACTAGCTGACCCGGCCGGCTTCGCCCAGACCCTGGTGGGGAGCATCTCATTTAATTCATATAAGTAGTCATATAAGCTCCCGTTCCCGACTATCTATCTGTCTGTCTGTCTGTCTGACTGACCCGGCCCGGCTTCGCCCAGCACCTGGTGGGGAGCATCTCATTTAAATCATATAAGTAGTCATATAAGTTCCCGTTCCCAACTGTCTGTCTGTCTGTCTGTCTGTCTGTTTATCTATCTATCTGTCTGTCTGTCTATCTGTCTGTCTGTCTGTCTGTCTGACCAGGCCCAGTCCATGGTGGAGAGCATCTCATTTAAATCATATAAGTAGTCATATAAGCTCCCGTACCCGACTATTTGTCTGTCTGTCTGTCTTGGGTAAATGGAGGAGGAAAGAGGAGGGAGAAGGAGGAGACAGGAGGAGTAGGGAGGAATAGGAGGGAGGAGGAGGGATTAGGAGGAGGAGGGAGGAGTAGGAGGGAGGAGGAGGAGGGAGGAGGAGGAGGGAGGAAGAGAGAGGAGGAGGGGAGGAAGAGGGAGGAGGAGGGAGGAGAAGGAAGAAGTAGGAGGGAGGAGGGTGAGGGAGTAGGAGGAGAGAGAGGAGGAGGAGGGAGGAGGAGGAGGGAGGAGGAGGGAGGAGAAGGACTAAGTAGGAGGGAGGAGGATGAGGAGTAGGAGGATGAGAGGAGGAGGAGGGAGGAGGAGGAGGAGGAGGAGGAGGGAGGAGGAGGGGGAGGAGGTGGAAGAGGGAGGAGGAGCGAGGAGGAGGGGGGGAGGACGGAGGAAGAGGGAGGAGGAGGATGAGAAGAGAGAAGGAGGAGGAGGAGGGGGAGGAGGAGGAGAGGGTGGAGGAGGAGAGGGTGGAGGAGGGAGAGGAAGGAGGAGGGAGGAGAAGGGAGGAGGAGGAGAGAGTAGGAGAAGGGAGGAGGCGGAGGGAGAATGAGGAGGGAAGAGGGAGAAGGAGGAGGTAGGAGAAGGACGGAGAGGAGGAGGGGAGGGAGGATGAGGAAGAGGTAGGAGGAGGAATGTGGAGGGAGGAGAAGGAGGGAGGAGGAGGGAGGAGGAGGGAGGAGGAGGAGGGAGGAGGTGGAGGGAGGAGGAGAGAGGAGGAGGAGGGAGGTGGAGAAGGGAGGAGGAGGAATGTGGAGGAGGGAGGAGGAGAGGGAGGAGGAGGGAGAGGATGAAGAGGGAGGAGGAAGAGGGAGGAGGAGGGAGAAGGAGAAAGAGGAGGGAGAAGGAGGGAGGAGGAGAAACGCAGGAGGAGGGGAGGAGGGAGGAGGGAGAGGGAGAGGGAGGGAGGAAGAGGAGGAGGAGGAGAGAGGAAGAGGAGGGAGAGGGAGAAGGAGGAGGGAGGAAGAGGTAGAAGGAGGAGGGAGAAGGAGGAGCGAGGAAGGAGGAGAAGGAGAGGGAGGAGGAGGAAGAGGGATGTGGATGAAGGAGGAGGGGGGAGGAGGAGGGAGGAGATAGCGGGAGGAAAAGGAAGGAGGGAGGAGGAGAGAGGAGGAGGGGAAGGGAGGAGGAGGGATGATTAGGAGGGAGGGGAGAAGGAGGAGGAGGGAGAAGGGAGGGAGAAGGGGAGGAGGAGGAGAGAGGAGGAGGGAGGAGGAAGGAAGAGGAGGGATCAGGAGGAGGGAGGAGGAGGGGGAAAGAGGAGAAGGAGGAGGAGGGAGGAGGAAAAAGAGGGAGGAGGAGGGGAGGAGGAGGAAGGAGGAGGAGGGAGGAGGAGGAGAGAGTAGGAGGAGGAGAGAAGAGGTGGTATTAGGAGGAGGGAGGAGGAGGATGGAGGAGGAGGAAGAGGGAGGAGGAAGAGGGAGGAGGAAGAGAGAGGAGGAGGGAGAAGGAGGAGGAGGAGGGAGGAGGGAGGAGGAGAACGCAGGAGGATGGCTAGGAGAGAGAAGGAGGGAGAAGGAGGGAGGAGGAGGGAGGAGGAGGGAGGAGGAGGGAGGAGGAGGAGAGAGGAGGAGGAGGGAGGAGGTGGAGGGAGGAGGTGGAGGGAGGAGGTTGAGGGAGGAGGAGGGAGGAAGAGGTAGAAGGAGGAGGGAGAAGGAGGAGGGAGGAGAAGGAGGGGAGGAGGAGGAATGATGAGGAGGGAGGAGGAGGAAGAGGGAGGAGGAGGGATGTGGAGGAAGGAGGTGGAGGGAGGAGGAGGGAGGAGGTAGAGGGAGGAGGAGGAGGGAGGAAAAGGGAGGAGAGAGGAGAAGAGTGGAGGAGGACGGAGGAGGAGGAAAAGGAAGGAGGAGGGAGGAGGAGGAAGAGGGAGGAGGAGGATGGAGGAGGAGGAGGATGGAGGAGGAAGAGGAGGGAGAGGGAGGAGGGGAGGGGAAGAGAAAGAGGGTAGGAGGTGGAGGAGGGGAGAGAAGGAGGAGGGATGTGGGGGAAGGAGGAGGAGGGAGGAGGAGGGATTAGGTAGATTGAGGAGGAGGAAGGAGGAAAAGGAACGAGGGAGGAGGAGAGAGGAGGCAGGCGGGAGGAGGTAGGAGGAGGAGGAAGAGGGAGGAGGAGGGAGGTGGAGGAAGGAGGAGGAGGAGGAAGTGGGAGGAGGAGGATGGAGGATGGAGGAGGAAGAGGAGGGAGAGGGGGGAGGGGGAGGGGAAGAGGAAGAGGGTAGGAATTGGAGGAGGGGAGAGGAGGAGGGGAGAGGAGGAGGAGGGAGGAGGAGGGAGAAGGAGAAGGGAGAAAGGGAAGGAGGGAGTAGAAGGTGAGAGGAGGAGGAGGGGAGAGGAGGATGAGGAAGGAGGCGGAGGGAGAAGGAGGAAGGAGGAGGAGGGAGGAGGGAGAGGGAGGAGGGAGAATGAGGAGGGAGAATGAGGAGGGGATGAAGGAAAGGGAGGTGGAAGAGGAGGAGGGGGAGGAGGAGGAGGTAGGAGGAGGAGGATCGTGGAGGAAGGAGGTAGAGGGAGGACGAGGAGGTAGAGGGAGGAGGAGGAAGAATGAAAGGGAGGAGGAAGAGGAGGAGAAGGGAGGAGGAGGATGGAGGGAGGAGGTAGAGGGAGGAGGAGGTAAAGGGAGGAGGAGAAGGGAGGTGGAGGGAGTAGGATGGAGGAGGAAGAGGGAGAAGGAGGGAGAAGGAGGAGGGAGGAGGATGAGGGAGAAGGAGGCATGAGGAGGAGGAGGGAGAGGGAGGAGGAGGAAGAGGAGGGAGGAGGAGGGATGAGGGCGGAGGGAGAAGGAGGATGGAGTAGGAGGGAGGAGGATGGAGGAGGAAGGGAGAGGGAGAGGGAGAAGGAGGAGGGAGAAGGAGGAGGGAGAGGGAGGAGGGGAAGGAGGTAGAGGGAGGAGGAAGAGGAGGAGGATGGAGGAGGAGGAGAGAGTAGGAGGAGAGAGGAGAAGGAGGTTGGAGGGAGGAAGTAGAGGGAGGAGGGGAAGAGAGGAGGAGGGAGTTCGCCATTCCGAATTCATACTCGTCAAGGTTCTGTGATTTCGGTCCTTCCATTGATTGTTCTTCCCTTCTACATGACTGTAGATAACTTCCTTACACATAAAAAGATGAATTGGTATTGATATTGCCGTGGCAGCAGAGTTGATCCAGAAAACCAAAGACCGAGATCTATGGAGAGCCATGAACGCCTACGCCAGCCGGCACGGCACTTGATGATGATGATGATTTCTGTGTGACGATTCTGTGTAGTCACGTCATTTTCTTCGATATTCCTAGCGTTGTGGTTCGGGGATTCTTTCATCATCATCATCATATATTAACGTTACGTATTTAGGGAGGGGGAGGAGGGAGGAGGAGGAAGAAGGAAAAAATATATGACAGTTGGCAGCGCGGGAATGAAAGGAAGACGTGTAGAAAATGTCATCTCAATCGGATGGACCGTTCGCGAACGCATAAAGGACATACATACATACATATATATTTACATACATACATCCTGTTTTATATATTAAGATATATATATATAATTTTAAGGCTGAACGTGATACTGAAAATAAAGGTAAGTAAATATATCTAGTTTTAAAACGAAAGAATGGCGAAACACAAAATATACACGTATGTCTAATTAACCAATTATATCTCCTAACACACACAAAACATATATTAAACAGATCCCATGTATAATGTCGTTTTACTTTTGCCTAAATTCACACGAAGAAACTCACCATACGTTATAAACTTTCCTTCATTAGTGCGGTTCCAGTTACTTATTATTGGTTTGTCTGACTGTCCATGGTATTCTTTGCATTTTCCTCAAAAACCATATTTCCACAGCCATTAGATGTTTTTCAGCTTGTCTGCTAATTGTCCACGCTTCACATATATACAAAAGTATAGGTTCTATGTAGCAAACTAACACACTTTCTCGTTGCAAATGACATCTTTTTGTTGGCCAGTATGTTGTCCATCCTGCAAAAGGCTGCCTTCGCCATAGCGATTCTTGCTGTAATCTCTTCAAGGCACCTCCCATCAGATGTTATGACAGTTCCGAGATAATTGTACCGATTCACTTGTTTAATAATATTCCCATGTACTTGTTAATTACATTGTGGCATTTCCTTCTTCCCAGTGACGACCATAATCTATGTATTTTTACAATGTTCATTGTCTGCAATCCATAATGTATTATCCGAATATCTAATGTTATTGATGTTACGTCCCGCTATGGTGATTCCTCTTATATCTTCTACATCTCTGAAAATATTTTCACTGTATAAGTAAACAGATGTAGAGACATTACATATCCCTGTCGCACACCCCCCTTAATATGCGATATTGACCTACTATAGTATCAATCTTTATGGCCGCTATATTCCAATATTCCAATATTCCAATATATGGTTTTTACAAGTCTACGATATTCCTCATCAATTTGTAGATGGTTGTATTTATTCCTAACTCCTCGCGTGATGATTCTTAGCTAAATCTTCATGATGTGGCTCATTATACTAATTGTTCCATGTTGATCACATTCCAAGGCTCCTGATTTCTTCGGGGTTGTAATAAATATAGAATTACATCATTCAGGATATATCTACAGTATCATATATTGTGTTCAGCAGTCTGGTGACCAGGTCTATTCCATATTTTTCCACGGCATCGATCATTTCTGTTGTGATGTTGTGTCGCAGTATGTGTATATGGGTTGTTAATTTAGCTGGTTACAAGTGTGAAATTGATTTTATTGCTATATATAGAAATATTTCAGCATGACGGAACAAGATCCATTGGCACAAGTTTTAACGGGGGTAGGAACAGCGGGTAGCTAGACTTAATACGGCTATAAAACAACAGGGAATGGCAACTGAAATTGTTAAGTTTAGTGGACAGGCCAGAGATTTTAAAAAGTGGGTAACTTCCATAGAGAAATATGCGTATTTGGTGTCGGCATCAGATGAAGAGAAAATGAGACTTGCTTATCAGGCAGCAACAGAACCGGTTTCAGATCATATCCGAAGAAAATTAGAGGCTAGAGTAGATGAGACATGGGAGCAGTTCAAAGACGACCTAGCCCATAAATACGCGGAAATAACGGATCCACAACATGCGTTTTCGGTGTTGAGACAGTCTAAACAAACACTGGAGAGACGGTACAATTGTTCAGCGATAGGTTGATTAACCTGGCGGAAGAAGCATTCTTAGGGACAGAATGTACGAGGAGAGGAGGTGGAGAGGATGTTAGTCGGGATTTTTGTAGATGGCATAAAATCCGATGGATTGAAGTTTAAGCTGATGAGAGAAAACCCTGAGAGGTTATCACAAGCTGTAGATATTGCGGTACAAGAAGAAAATTTGAGACGTAGATTTAGATTGAGAACAGGGACGAGAAATAGGAACTAGTCGAGAAGACAGGATTGAGGAGCCTATGGAGATAGGACAAACAAGGTCGGATGGAATAGGAGAGGAGTTATACAGACGTTACAAGGTAGTAATAGAAGTGCTTATGATGAAAGAAGACATATGAGGTATCCTACAAGAGAGACAGTAGGTAAAACGAACAACACAAATATAGTCTGCTGGTTTTGTGGTCAACGCGGACATGTTTCTCGTTTTTGTGATAACAGGCGTGTTCCAGTCGAATACACAAAGTAGAAATGGCAATGGCAGGTTGAATAGGAATGTTGAAGATAGACACAGGAATTTTACAGGTACAAGAAACACAGGAAAACCGGCGCCCTACCTATTTAAATAGGACCTGTAGTAGGAGGGAAAATGATAAGGTCCCAAGGTTTAAAGAATATGTTAATAACAGGCATAGTAGGACGAGTAGAGAATACTTTCAACTAGAGTAAATCAAACAGTTACAGAAATAAAACAGATCATAGACTTCATGTATATAGAAATAGGAAATATAGAGTTCGTACATTAATTGATTCAGGAGCTCAGGTTAGTGTAATAACGAAAGTTTTTTGTATAAAATAATGAGAAATTGTAGAATATATTAAGAGTCATAATAATCTCACTCTGTTACAGGACAGAATTTACAAGTAATTGGACAGACAATGATCAATTTTAAATTAGGGGGGATCAACGTAAGACATCTTTTTCATGTAGTAAAAGATTTAAATAGAAACATGCTTATAGGAAGAGATTTTTTAATAAAAAACGGAGTAAGACTTCTCTTTGATTTACACAAATTACAATTCAAGGACGTATATGTAGATATGGAAGAAGACATGCATATATCGGCACTAGTTAGAATTAAAATGTCCACGACGTTAAAACTACAGTCGGTTAATTTGATACAAGCCAAGATAAAGAGAAACCCATATTATGTGGCAGGACACACAGTTAGAATCACTGAATTGCAAAAGGAAGTAATTGATGAGCCTGGTCTTGAGGTCCCGGATGGAATAATATCGTTAGATAAACACTTAACCTTTCCAGTAATGATTATTAACAATACAGGTAAAGAAATTAAATTATACAGAGGATGTGTAATAGCCAAACTAGAACATAACATTAGTGACATATTGGCAACGGATAGAGTTGAAATGTCGGGAACAAATTATTCAAAAAATTCTAGTGAAAGAGTTAATAACAGACGCGGACGCGGAAGAAGAGGGAACGTACAAATGGATGAATTGATCCATCCATTCAGAAGAAAATACAGCCCAAATACATTCACTAGACAAAATGACAAGGGAACAAGAATTGTTGGCACAGTTAAAAGCTCCACCAGAAAATAAGAAAGTATTAGAACAACTTATAAAAGAAAATCAGGATGTATTTGCAATAATGATTTAGAATTTGGAAGACAAAAACAGTTACAATGGAAATAGATACGGGAGACCATCCACCAATTAGTTTTACAACCATATAGAACTCCATTAAGAAATAGGGAAGTTGTTGAAAAGGCAATAGAAGATATGTTGAAAGCAGGGATAATAACAAGATCGAAGTCAGAATGGTCATCTCCGGTAGTAATCGTGACCAAACCTGATGGTTCACATCGATTCTGCTGTGAGTACAGGGCGTTGAACAAAATCACTAAGAATGTAGCGTACCCATTGCCGGTGATTGATGATATTTTGGGGCTGCTTAATGGCTCTACATTCTTCACGACACTAGACGCAAGATCAGGATTCTGGTGTATCCCGATGTCGGAAGACGCTCAAAAGAAGAGTGCCTTTTGTACTCATATGGTTCTTACGAATTCTTACGAATGCCATTCGGGGTTCGAACGGCCCCATCTCACTACATGCTGTTAATAAATGAGGTATTAGAGGGTATGCAAAAGTTTGCATTGGCATACATAGACGACATTCTAATCTATACAGCAGGGGATGTGGATTATCACTTAAAACATGTCAGATTAGTATTCGACAGATTAAGAGTACATGATGTTAAATTGAAGCTTAGTAAATGCCAGTTTTTAAAAACAGAAACAAAATATTTTGGGGTATATTATTAATAGAGACGGAATTAAACCAGACCAAGACAAGATAAAGGTTATTAAAGAGTTACCTCCTCCAACTAACGTAAAAGAAGTGCGTGCTTTTATTGGAACCTGTGGGTATTATAGGCGCTTTATCCCAGGGTTTTCAAAAATAGCAGAACCTATTACTAATTTAACGGGCAAATACGCTAGATTTAAGTGGGATGATGAGTGTCAAAAAGCGTTCGAGTTTTTAAAAATAGTTTAACAGTGGTACCACTATTGACGCATCCAGATTTGAATAAACAGCTATTACTATATACAGATGCTTTCGATAATGCTATAGGAGCCTGTTTGGTTCAACCATATGAAGGAAAAGAATCTGGAATACCAGGGGTTAAAAATGAAAGACCAATTTATTTCTTGTCTCATAAACTTAGCAGGTCTCAACCGAAAATGGGCGACTATCGAGAAAGAGGCTTATGCTATACACTATGCTCTCCAAAAACTAAATTACTACTTACATAACGCAAATTTTGTTATTAGAACTGACCATATGCCTTTAAAATCTCTGTTAGAAGCTCCAGTGCAGAACAGGAAGATACAAGACGTGGGCATTGAATCTACGGGATACAATACAAAAATTGAATACATTCCAGGTAGGATTAACACAGTGTCTGATTTATTGTCTAGGATCCCGTATCCACAGTCCATCAGGAGACACAGAGATGAAGGTGAACCAGAGATCGACGACCGAAACTGGCAAGTGAATATATTAGATTCTGCCATAATAAATAGAGAAGAGTTTGAGAGTTTACCTCGGATCAAGAGTCTGAACCTAGAGCAGAAGACCCACATTTAGCACAATTTAATATGAAAGAAGAACAAGAATTAGATCCAAAAGTCTTACAAATAAAACAGAAGTTAAAAGAAACGGAGGAGAATAAATATAAGAAGAATTATTTAGTTTGCAAGACGACGAACAGTTATATTATATGAGTGAAAGGAACGAACAGCTAAGGAAATATATTCCAAAACATTTGAAAATGAAGTTTTAAAAGCATATCATGATGAGAATGGTCATCTCGGTCGTGATAAGTTGGTAAAGCACTTACAAGTAAATATTATTGGCCGAACTTATTTAAATATGCTTGTAAATATGTAGATACGTGTGAAAGATGCAGATTAAGGAATATGAAAATAATTAAGTGTCCCTTACAAGATACAGATATTCCTCAGTTTCCTATGCAAAAAATTAGTTTAGATATATCGGGTCCTCACCCTAGAACATTGTCAGGAAACGTGTATTTAATTCATATAGTAGACGTCTACAGTCTTTGGCCTGAAGTTTATGCAATCCCAGATAAGAGCGCAGATACTGTCATTAATATTTTTTTTACAAGAGTTCATACCAAGATTTAGTTGCCTACAAAGTATACTTACGGATAATGGTAGGGAATTTGTAAATAAAAAATTCGAAAAGTTATTAAAAGATTTGAATATAAACCATATAAAGACCTCATACTATAGACCTTCTTCAAATGCTAAGAACGAACGACAACATAGGACATTATACGATATTATAGCAAAGATCGTCGATGAACATGAAAAAGATTGGGATTTGTTCCTAGGACCAGCGCTTAGCGCTATACGCACAAATCAAAATGAGAGCACGGGGTTTTCACCATTCTATTTAATACACGGGAGAGAACCAGTACTACCTATAGATAATCTGTTAAAACCAAGACGGAAATATATGGGGGAAGACTTTCAAGAGACTATCATACAGGAAATGCATAAAGCACACGTAAGACTAAAGAATAATATAATTAAAGCTAGAGAAAGACAGAAAAAGTACAAAAACGTGAATACAAAATTACAGGAGTTTAAAGTAGGTGATAGAGTTTATTATAAGAAGCATAGAAGGAACTCTAAGTTTGATGCTCGTTGGGTTCCAGGTTATTACGTTTTGGAAAAGCTAGGAAAAGTATCGTATAGTATCAAGAACCAGGTCACGGGACATGTGGCAAGGGCACACGTGGAACACTTAAGAAGAGATGAGGATGAGAGGGGAAATAATAATTATAATAATAATTATTATTCAGACACTGGATACTTAGATGAACAAGTCGTCAGGGGAGCTACAATAACCCCAGGTTTTGGAAAAGATCCAGCACAAAATCAGTTAATAACAACTCCAGTTTACGATGATACTCAAGAACAGACAATACCGAAAACAGTAGAAGAAGAAGGTGCGAATGTGAGTCATTATGATAGTATAGAATCTATGGAAGATGAAATAGGTGCTCCATTTAAGAATACTAGACAAGCAACGAAAAGAAGAATGGATAAACAAAGAGAAAGAGAAGTAAAAAGACAGAGAAGAATTAGAGATTATTCAACAAGCGGTGAAGATATGCCTCTACTAGAAAGGTCCTTAAGAAAGAATGATAGACAAATTAGATGGGATATTGAACGGAAGAAATTAGCGGCTGCTAGCGATAGACATACAGATGAAGAAGAGGAAATGGATGAAAAGTCAGAATCAAATAGTAGTATGGAAGAAACTAATAAGTTATACGAAGAAGAAGATATTGATGTGGAGATAGCACTTATTCAAAGAAACTTGGAGTTATTGAAGAAGTGGAAACGTAAGAAGTAAATGATTAGAAAATACTGCAGATGGCAAGATATAAGTTTCATGAAAAAGGAAAGAGATACTTGATGAAGTATATGAAACGGTGGAAATGGAAAAGGCTTCTATGGATACTTTTCATAAATGGTCTTGAGGAGTAGTTAAGCATTGAGATAACTAATATAGATGTAGGTTCGAGTGAGGCATATATTTTTTACTCTCTGTGATGGAATTGCTGGTTGATTTTATGTTTCAACTTCTTGAGTTTTCGTAGATAGACAAATTAGATAATGGTACAGTAGGTAGATGTACTCTATAGTAAATAGACAAGTTTTTATTGGTGCTAGAAATACCGTGGTTAACGGTAATGATTAAGAAGTTGTAGTGATGTTTGGTACAAATCCAAGGGAAACAATTGGTGTGCCGAGCCACAGGTAAATTAGTAGATAGGTGACGGCTGGTACATTGAGATGACAATAGAATAATCGCCACATTAGTAATAGAAAAAATGAGTTGACCTGTAGTTTACTGTGCTTGCTTAAGATGATATTCCAGATATTATGATGTGTTAGGAGTTAGGCTGGAAAAAGATAGAAAATTGTGAGGGGAGAGAATCAATGAGGGTCATTGTTGATTAGTGATTTTTTTTTTTGTAGAGAGAACAGATATTGTTCTAAGTTAAGAAATTGGTCTGTATATATATATATATATATACTTGGCAGCGAGTTGTCTTGTTTTCTCGGTTATAAAAAAAAATAATGGAATGACTTGTATGAATAGATATGTGTTACATTGGTTCGTATAAGAGGCCAATGTTGCTGGGTCACTTTACGTAGTTAATTCTAAGTGAATTATATTTTTTTGAAAAAACCTTCTCTTTAGCGAGAAGACAGTTGTTTTATTGAGTCTGAGTTTTTAATGCCTCATATATAATATGTTTTTTGTTGTTGCTTGGTTTGGTCCTGTAAAATGATTGTTATTATTTGAGTGTAGAATAGGATTGTGGTGTTCTTAGACTTTTGCGTAAAAACTATTGGTCCGTAAAAGAGACCAGTAGTGATAGGTAGTAATAGAATATTTTCTTATGATTTGATAAGATGCATGTTATATTATTTTAAAAATGTGTTTTTCTTTGAATGAGTTGATATCTTTAGTTAATATGAGGGGAAACATAAATTTGTGGAAAAAAAACTATTTGGGGAGTATGATGTCCTGTTTTGATTTTATGTCGCTTAACTCATAATTTAAATAAGTTGTTTTGTGTATTAGGTTACCTTGTTAGTAAATATGTTACAAATTTAATTAAGTAAGTTTAGTTTTCAAATAGTTATGGTGTTGGCTAGAGTAGAGAAAATACATGGGGCTTTATTTAAGACCCTTCGTTCAGAAAAGAGTTAATAAAACTACTAAGGTGCTAATAGAGAGACACATACATTCTCTTTGTGAATATTATGTGGCTGTGATAATCGGCATGAAAAGGTTCTTATGGATATGAAGTATTAGAAACATAGCTCGGGGATGGCTGTGAGAAAGTAAAATAGGAGCTGCATTATAGGAAGATATAAGGTTGGGTATATGACTGTGAATAGCAGCATATAAGCTGGGGTGTGTATATATATAGGTGGACAAGGAAGCAGATCATGGGATGTGAGGGGGCAAGATATAGGAGCTGTGAAAAATCAGCGTTAATTAAATTTAAAATGTTCATGGAATATGAACGTTGGTTCGTGGTCAAAGATGAAATAACGGAAATATAAATTGTGGATGGCAATATAAATGTTGAATATATAAATGTTGAGAAAACTTATATCAACTTGATTTATAGGGAACAAAGATGTATTTCATAAGATGTATTTTAAAAAAAAATTGTTTACAAAATTTTTTTTGTTGGCAAGAGAGGTAAATGTGATTGTGTTGACTATCCATTCCTTTATGTAAATGTGATTGTGTTGACTATTCGTTCTTTATACTTTTCACTGGGTGCGCACCCCTTCTTTACTTTTTCTAACTACGTTGTTTTCTGTGTTGTGAAAGAGTGAGGAATTTCATAATGTCAAGTGTATGATAACGGTTATACGAGCTGTTCTTATGATATATATTTTGTACAGGAACACTTTTGAAGAGCCAAAAACGAACAAGAAATGTATAGTGGTTTACTATATGGCAGGGGAAAGAGTTACGAATAGATTGTTTTACTTAAAATAAAGTTGGTTTGGGGAAGGTTAGAGGAGTTGTGGGAGGTAAGGAAAGAGGGGGAATAGAGTAGGGGGATTGGGAGTAAAGACTTTTTTAAGAGAAAAAGTCTTTCGAAAGCATAGGAAGGTGTAGCAGTATGTGTAGTTTGTTGTTAGGAAGCAGTCAACATCTGGTCCTGGAAGAGAGAAGACGCCATGTTGTATGAAGGCTGTAGAAGTTGTCATCAAGATGAAATAAATCTCTATTTATACTCAAACTAAGAACTCGTTAGTCCTATTTATCCGTGCGCTGTTATAGTTGTCTGTACCCGGGTCTTGCCAGTTTTCATATGGTTAAGAGCATTCTGAATTAGCACTGTCTTTCTCCTGTCTTGACTGCACATTCTGTCAGGCTGCTGTTCGTCCATTTTGTATGTTGACTTCCCATTTGGACCGCTATCTGCCTTTTGCTTGAAGCCTTCAGCCTCACCCTCCAGTATGGCTTTTATAAGAGTGTTGCTTTTAACGTGGCCGGACGGTTTCCTTTACCTATTTTTTTTAAATTTCTTTCATTAACTCTCAGTTTTTCTAGAATATCTGCATTTGATTGTTCTTGTGTTCATGAGATACGACATATTCTTCTGTATATCCACATCTCCAGGGCCTTTTTTCTACTTTCTAACTGCTTGTTCATTGTCCAGGCTTACCGCGCCATATAGTAGTGTTTAATATACATAACATGTGACAATTCAATTAGATAGGATAAACCTGTTACTAGTTCAAGTAGCTCCCCGTTAACTGTGATGTTCATTGATAGCCTCTCCTTTCCACTGCTATCATAATTTTTTTTTTTTTTTAAATGTTAATGCGTGTTTATTTGTTCCACTAGTTTTTGTAACTCTTGCTCGCTTTCTGCTAGTATCACTGTATCGTCAGCGTACCTAAGATTGTTTATGATTCTTCAACTGATGTTAATTCCAAGCAGTTCGAATTGTTTAAAAAAAATTTTCTGTGTATAAGTTGAAGAGGCCTGGGTCAACACGCACCCAAGCCGTGGTCCTCTTGTTATCTCAATGGACTCCGAGTAATTATTTCTGAAAGCTAATCCATGCACAACAATCAGTCCAGTGCACCGGAAGTAGTAGGGCTTATGTAGAGTACGCTTGGGTTCACACAGAAGAAACACACACAAACAAAGAATAACACTGTAAACTGCCATGCATGTTCTAGAAGGTGCTTAAGGAGGGGGAAAATGGCTACTCATCCCGTTGGCATTTTTAATATCCTTTACAGGACATTGCTGTCAACATCAGCATCTTTCAGCTGATTGTTGATTTCTTGGCAAGATTACGCTCAGTAGTTTGCCATTGCTTTCTGAGCGGCCGGCTCACATACCCCGTAAGTTACCGACGCGATTCGAACCACTGCTGATTCTCACCGTCGTCACGTTACTTACGAGAGTATACGAGATTACGGAGAAAAGTCGCTAACCTCTAGGCCAAGAAGCCAGCATCCCGTTGGAAACTAGCTATAAAATCCAACCAATTATGGACACGTTTACAAAGGGCTTGACATGAGTGGGTTCAAGGCCTATACCTCACTTAGAGATAGAATGCAGAAGAAGAAAATGACTAGAGCAGTGGTTCTCAATCGGTGGGGAATTCTCCCCCCCCCCCCCCCAGGGGGAATTTTAGGGTTTCCAGGGGGGGGGGGAGGAATGACGCCCATTTCAAGATCGCGTTAATACAAGAACCGATTACTTTATATTGTTTTTCCCTTCATACTTTACAGTTATGTACGTCTCATCCTTCTAGAATTCATTTTATAAAGTAAGTAGACCCACAAATCATATTTTATGTAAATGTCTAGAATTGTTTTAGTATATGCTATTAAATTTACCTTCCATGTTTACGTATACTGTGTAGGGGTGGGGGATGTTTAGATAGGAAATATGAAAGGGGGGATGACGTTCTGAAAATATGGTGAAGGGGGCACGGGCCAAAACAGGTTGAGAACCACTGGACTAGAGGATGTGTATCCCCATGACTGAGTTCAGAAGGCCTAGATTGACTTCACAGTTGTGTTTTTATACGAATGTTTTGGGGCTTAACACTATCCACTATATTAACAACCGTAACCAATTTTAAGGGGATATAATCCATGCTCGATATATGAAGCCCACATACGGGCACTTTCCTGATGTTTATGCTTCACCTCAGCACCGCAAGGTACAAGCGGAACAAGGTGAGATGAGATGATGAGATAATCCAAGCATAAACCATACATCATTGCCCACTTTCACAGCATGCTCAGTCAATTCTTCTTTTGCATGCCGTGTCTGAAGCATACATCGGCGATCTTAACTCTCAAATATTCTCTGCCATCTTACGCGCTATAGGTGTTACTTATGTGAATATTTATTTCCACGCTGTTTAAATTTCACATATAATTTTTCTCTGCCTTTCTCTGCCTCGCTTGACTAATATTCTCCCGCTTAATACTAATTTCCCTATTAAACCTCTCTTGCTGATGTAATTGATATAATAAAATAGAAGACCCTTTTTCCACGCCTTGATAGGTAGTTACGCCCAATAAACTTCTTTGCTATCTCCTTCTGTTGAACGAGGTGACTGAGCACGTATGGGAATATCCTGAGTGCAGTGATATCCGTTCTTGACTCAACTCAACTCAACTCCTCCTGCTAAAACCCATAAGTTAGAAAGAATGTTCTTGCATGAACAAAATCACTGGAAGCCTTAGAGGTGTGGTTTTATAGAAGAATGCTGAACATTAATTGAACAGCCAAAATGAGCAATCAGGACATTTTAAGGGAAAGTGAGTCTCAAAAATACGTTTTCACAAACATCAGAAAAAGGCAATCATCGTTTTTGGGCCACGTTATAAGAAGTCAAAAACTGGAACATGTTGTGACAACCGGAAAGATTTGTGGAGAGAGATATAGGGGAAGACAGCGTGAGATGATTCTTGACAGTCTTGTGTTATGGCACGGAAGGGAGTCAGCACACGAACTGATCCATGATGTCGGAGATCGTAGTTTGTGGAGAGGCGTGATCGCCCATGCAAGGCACTGGATGATGATCCCTTTATGGATTCGTTGATTGGCCGTGCAGCTATATCTCTGAGTTTGCTTTAGTCTCTCTCTCCATGTTATTCTCAACATACAGTCGCAAGCCCACTTCCTCCAGCTTCATCATAGTTTCACCACACATTGTCCAGCGCGTTCTCATGTATACAGATGAACAGGCTACACAGCTGTATCGCAAGTATACATGTGTGTCTGTTGTTCTTTCTGTAATAAGCTGTTTGAATATAGTGTGCGTGCGTGCATACATACGTATGTGTGCGTGTGTAGTGTGTGTGTGTGTGGTGTGTGTGTCTGTGTGTGTGTGTGTGTGTCTGTGTGTGTGTCTGTGTGTTTTTGTGTGTGCGTACTGTGGCCTAATATATAGCTGCATATGCCAGTCTTTGGCATATATATGTTCTTGTTACAATGCCCTCAATTCGTGAACTCTTTAAAGAACTTGGGCCAGGTAAACGATTTAGTTTCATGCCGGTAGGCCAGCAGCAGGCTCGTTAGGGGCATACTCGTGAGCTTTTCAGCCTTCGTGTACCAGACTTTGAGCACAAATTGTCTACATCACCGCGAGAAATTGTTGGGACTCTTGCTATTTCGCAGTATTCAAAGCGTGCAGTCCTCGGCAGGTTTCATGATCAATCCTCCCTTCGATAGCCAAACTGTCTGTAACGATGGTGTCCTGGGGTCTGGGTGATTGGAGGTTCTGGTCAGTGCAATTCTTGACCATGGGCATCTACGCTTTCCATGCCTTTCTCATTATCATCATTATATACGGTGCTAACAGGCGTGGGCGATCATGGTTCATCATCTCACACAATCACCAATTTCGGTCTGTGTTCTTGCCCTGATTGTGTAATATAGCCAAGCTATCCGGGTATTTATTTCTTTGAAATCCTCTTGCTCTGATCATATCACGTTTGTCAGTTGTTAATGAGTTTTATTGTTTATTTATTCTCATATCAAGCTCAAAACTTATAAACTGTCTACTTCTTATTTTTCTCATCGTTTCACGGTTTTCGTTTGTTTCTTGAAGGACTGTTTCGTTATATTTTGGTTAGTCCGTGGTGCTCTTTGCATTTACCTCAGAAAACCACATTTTCACTTTCATCAAATGTTTCTCAATTTGTCTGCTAATTGTCCATGTTTCGCGCGCATACGACAAAATAGGTTTTATATAGCAATATAACGCTTTTTTCCTCACTGAAATTTACAGGTTTTTTTTTTTTAAATTGATGAGTACTTTTTTCATCATGTAAAGATGATTTCAGCCTGGGCAATTCTTGTTCTAATCTTTACAAGGCATCTTTCATAAGATGTTACAAACTGTTCCAAGATGATTTTACCGATTCATCCGTTTAAGAATTGTCCCATTTACTTGGTTGTTACACTGCACTGTTTCTTTATTCTTGGAGAGGACCATAATTCTTGTTTTCTAACAATATAATTGTAACTCAAGTTGCCCATTGTGTACAGTAGCCGCATACACTGAATACTGCAGCTCTCTTTCTATGTACATGCAACTGAAGATTCATAGATTTCGTAACCATTAGTAACTTGTGATTCAAAAAGAAAATGTAAGCTCGTTCGTAATATTCATATGTGTGTGTATTAATTATTTACGAATAAGTAACAGTCTAACCGGTTTGATATGTATGCCAGAGAAACTTAACTTATTTTAAAATTATGTTTTAAATATGTTCATATTTGTTTATGTTGCTCGTCCTTTGCAGAACATTGCAATCAACCCCGTTGCAATCAACTCCGGGTTGATTTACTAGGCAATTTCACTTTAACTAGTTTGCCATTGCTTTCTGAACTAGAAGTCAACGTTGGTGTTCAACAGATCAGTGTAAGATAAATGATCATCATCATCATCATCATCATCATCTTCCACTTCTGCCGTCAAGCGTCGTGGGGAGGAATAATTTGCGTTCCAGCGCCCGGTGGGCGGCACTGGATAGTGTAAGATAAATTATGCGTACTCTAAAACAAGACAACTACATAACATGTTTACAGCGGTTGATCTTTATTCGTTCTCTCTCTCTCTCTCTCTCTCTCTCTCTCTCTCTCTCTCTCTCTCTCTCTCTCTCTCTCTCTCTCTCTCTCTCTCTCTCTCCCTTGATATATAGAGTTGATTCTATGCACCGTAATTATATTACATTGTGTATACATGTTTCCTTTCCTCTCGAGTAAACTAGGTAGGCCGAGAGATGGATCATACTTCAAGGGCAATACATGGTCTCTACAATTTAGTCCAGACGGCGTATTATGAAGTAAAATATAACAAACTATCGTCTGTCAAGACAGCAGGGTGCCAATGGTATATTACATGCGTGCTAATTACTTAAACCTCAATAAGAGGTCAGCATGGTCGAATGGGTAAGAACGCGTGTTCTTAAACATCCGCTGTGTTGATGCCGAGGTTATGGGTTCAACCCCTACACCGGACAGTTGGACAGCTGAGCTAAAATTTTGACCTGTCGTCCTTGACTTGGGGACGTAAATTACAAGTGCTACTGAAGTCGGAGTGGGTTCGCCTGTTGGCGAGGGACAGTTAGTAGGGAAAGCTAATCCACACGCAAAATTCAGTTCATCACTATTATAAATAGTGTGTATGGACTACGCTTGAGTTCATAGCGAGCGAGCGCAAAAAAAAAAAAAGAAACCTGAATAATAACCTTATGCATAGGAAGAAATAACCATGCACTAAAACAGACAAAACATCTCTTACTTGGTCTTTCCTTACTATGAAACAACACTAGCAGATGCTACATATATCAGCCGCTGTCAAAGTTTAGGCGTCCTATTTATTACATACAAGTGGGAAATGTACTGCACTAGATTTGGGTTATCTGTAGGTCATAAACTGTTTCATAACCAGAGAACTTTTGAAGGCGGCAATGAATAATTCTCACACTGTTGACAGCTGCCTTGGGATAAGTAGCTGGTGGTGCGCTGAAGTAGCTTGATCCTTCATCGAGGTGCTGTCGTCAGTTGGAGACGGCAGGTCGAATCCTGGTGTTGGCTATAGCTCCATTTTGTGTGTGTGTGTGTAATGCGTCATCTGAATCTCTCTTCTTTACTTTATTTTCATTTATTTCGACCTTCTTCTTCTTCTTCTTCTTCTTCTTCTTCCTCTTCTTCTTCTTCTTCCTCTTCTTCTTCTCCTTTCTCTTCTTCTTCTTCTTCTTCTTCTTCTTCGTCTTCGTCTTCTTCTACTTCTTCTTCTTCTTCTTCTTCTTCTTCTTCTTCTTCTTCTTCCTCTTCTTCTTCTTCTTCCTCTTCTTCTTCTCCTTTCTCTTCTTCTTCTTCTTCTTCTTCTTCTTCTTCTTCGTCTTCGTCTTCTTCTTCTTCTTCTTCTTCTTCTTCTTCTTCTTCTTCTTCTTCTTCTTCTTCTTCTTCTTCTTCTTCTTCTTCTTCCTCTTCTTCTTCTCCTTCTTCTTCTTCTTCTTCTCTTCTTCTTCTTCTTCTTCTTCTTCTTCTTCTTCGTCTTCGTTTTCTTCTACTTCTTCTTCTTCTTCTTCTTCTTCTTCTTCTTCTTCTTCTTCTTCTTCTTCTTCTTCTTCTTCTTCTTTTTCTTCTTCTTCTTCTTCTTCTTCTTCTTCCTCTTCTTCTTCTTCTTCTTCCTCTTCTTCTTCTCCTTCCTCTTCTTCTACTTCTTCTTCTTCTTCTTCAATACACCTTCAGACCTCAACCCGAATATATCTTAAGAAAGCAACAGTCAATTTAAGGTTGTTGACATCTCCATAGAGTTTGTCCTAAAATGGAACGGTCGAATGTGAAAGTAATTTTCTGCTCTGGATTTGTTTGACAAACTTGCAGTAAATGCTTAACTGTCATTTTACCAATCCCTCACTAACATTCATACGTTTCTCATATGTTTAGTGTATTGTTATAAGTCGTATTTCAGTCTTTTATGCCTTATGCGGAGTCTGAAGATTGCTGCTTGTTCACTTCGGTTAAGTTAATAATATGCATGATCTTTCTTATGGCGAAGGTATTCTGATTCTCGTTTTGTTCTATAAGTACTTTTTATAAACCTCTTGGTCTCAACCTAGGCTATCTTTATATCAGGCTGAGGCTGTCTCCTCCATCCTTCGCCAATTTGTCAGCCTCTACTTGTCCAGGTACAGGGAGTATTTTTAATGACTGTGAGGTTTATAAAAATATTGCCGTTCCAAGTTTTGTGTTTACCTTTTATGTTGCATGAACTCCACAGCGGATGAATACAAAACTTGGAACGGCAATATTTTCAAACACCCCACAGTCATTAAAAATACAACACATGTGTTTCAATGTGACGGCATCCATTGTGTTTCTGATCTACTTTATGGAGTATTGCTATTTAGGTAATTTAGGTCTGTTAGTTCAGCATGGTTTTTTTTTTATTTTTCCCTGTGTCCAGAATATGAAGTCCAAACTCACCTCATTAATTCAGTAGTATAATCTTTGCAGAACCTCGCTCCCATAACAACCTTCCGGAAAACTTCACGATCATAAGCAAAATTTCCCGCATACGATACACCCATCTGGAAATCATCCACCATATTCTGCACCCATCTTCTCTTTGGCCTTCCTCTTCCTCTCTTCCCAGGCATTTTTTTTTAATTCGCATATCCTTTACAGGATATCGCTGTCAACAGCAGCATCTTTCAGCTGTCTGTTGATTTCTTGGCAAGATTACGCTCAGTAGTTTGCCATTGATTTCTGAGCGGCCGGCTCAGTTATCCCTCAAGTCACCAGCGGGGGTAGAACCGCTTCCAGCTCTCGCCCGCTACGAGACTGCGTGATAAACGGGATTACGGAGAAAGTGTTGTAACCCCTCGGCCAGAGAGACCGGCTCCCAGGCATATACCCCTCCATTATTGTTCTCTCCAAACTTTCGTGACGTTTCAAGTGACCAAAATATTTCAGTTTTCTTTGTTTTATCGTTTTTAATTGTCGTATGGATTCATTTGTTTTTTTCTTTATCCAAGATATTCTTAGAACCTGTCTATAACATTCATATTCAAAGTCATTTATGCGCTGTTCAGCTTGTTTAGTAAGTGTCCAGGTCTCACAAGCGTATGTTGCAATGGGAAAGATGTATGCTCTTAAAACACTAATTTTTTTTTTAAATCTGACCCACGACATAATTTATTCAGTTGTTTTAGTTTTTGAAGAGCAATAGATATTCGTCTTTCAATTTCTTTCTTTGTGTCACCATTGTTGGTAATCAATGACCCAAGATATTCGAAATCTTCCACCACCTCCAATTTGTCCTCATTAACATACATTTCTTTCTCCATAGTAGTTTTATCAGTATGCATTATCTTTGTTTTTGCTATGTTAAGATATAAGTTGTGATTTCACTATTCCTTTAGGTTGAGGTTAGTAGGTTTTCTAAACTATTCTGTGATGTGGATAGTAATACTGTATCATCAGCATATCGAATCTCTGGTATTTCATGACCACCGATATTCAGGTCATCATAATGCTCCCTGGTTATATCATCTCTAATATTTCTCATTATATTTTCGGCGTACATGTTTAACAAATAGGGGGACATCACACAGCCCTGACGGACCCCTTGCTTGATGTCAAACCAATCTGACCGCCCCCCCCCCACTCCCCGAAGTGTCTTCACCTTGTCGCATTGGGGGGGGGGGAGGGGGGCTTGCGTGTCCTTGTGACCACAAGTGCTATGCCGACGGAAGCACAACTACATGTCGGACAGCTCTTGGGATAGGGGCCAGACTAAGCGAGACACAACCTGCTGCTCTGCAGGTAATCTGAGGATAGCAGTCAAGTCTAAATCAGGCGCACGATGCCGCTAATTCTTGGTCCGGACACATACTCTAAGGCTCCTCCCAGTCGAGGGATATGGCTGAACGCCTCTTAGCCATAAACCCCCGGATGAGAAAGTCGGGACGATACCCACCTACCGAAAAATGGAGGTGAGATGCTTAGCACGCTACATGCTCAGTTCAGATACCTGTTTTAGGTTCTCAGCTGGGGGATATGAGGGATCCCCGGCTGAGGGCCTGGCCGTTTCTCGCTCACTGATCGCGCACGGAGGTAAAGTGCTGAGCCGGCAGCACATGTAGCCTACCTCGTGAGCGAGTACTAATGGTAGAAAAAGTGCTCCAGTCGCACGTAATTATTACGAAAATGTCTGTATCTACAGAGAAGTGGGAAAAGGTCAAAGGTGGAAAAAAACGTATCAATAACACGAAATGGAACTCTTGGCTAGCGAATCCTTTGCGTTGGTCCGAAGTCCGAAGCGAAAGCTTACCTAGTGGATGTCGTCCGCAGACTGACCGTTCCTGGTTTGTGCTTGAGCGACCAGTGGCAGGCGAAACAGTGTTGCCATTTTAGTGCTTTTCGCACTAAATTTGGTGCTTTTTCAAGTCATTTAGTGCGGCCGCGTTAATTTAGTGTTTCACACATTTTTTTTTATTTTGGGGTGCTTTTTTGGGGTGGGTAAAAATTACTTTAAAAATAATTTTGGGAACACTAAAAAGCCGAATTTGAACTGAAGCGAGGGACTAACACAGTCTTAGTACGTTACCGCGCAATATTTAACTAATTTAACTCCCTTTAATACGATTTAGCTGAAAGCGAACGCCATCTTGGAGACAAGTCCAAACATCAATACATTAGCTTGTAATCGAGTTCATAATTTTGTGGTCTCTACATTATCCTTTTATTTAAGCTTATTTGTGTTTCACCATGAGCAAGAAATATTGTCAACATTTCAGAGAACAGTGGCTCAGTGACACGAGATTTCAAAAATGGTTGTTAAAAGTAGAAGGGGATAATACTAAGTGTTTTTGCAAATATTGCAAATGTTCAATTGCAGCCAGGTTAAATGATATTGAGAGGCACAAGAATACAACGAAACATCAGAAAGCCGAACAACCATTCAGTACACAAAGGCAAACAACAATTGCATTTGACAAACTGAAAGATGATGTCAAAGAAACAGAAGGATGCATGTCTTTGTTCATAGCTGGCCATTGTTCGCTTCGCGTTGTTGACCATTTAAGTGAACTCTGCAAGGTACACTTTGGTGACAGCAAAGGTTGCAAGAACTTTAAGCTTAGGAGAACTAAGTGCAGAGCAGTTATTTCAAATGTACTTGCACAATATTTCACAACAGACTTGAAAGCTAACATTGGCAAAAGTAAATACAAGCTTATTGATTGATGAGAGCAATGACATTTCTGAAACTAAGCTACTTGGAGTAGCTATTAGGTACTGTTTAGAGACAAGAAAGCAATTTGTGGTTACTTACTTAGATTTAGTTGAACTGAGTGACTGCAACGCACAGGCAATATGCAATGCGTTAAAAGATTGTTTAAACAAGAATGGACTTGAGTTGCAAAGACTAGTTGCACTTGGCACTGATAATGCGTCTGTCATGACAGGTGTAAACAATGGAGTATATACAAAATTAAAATCCGAAGTTCCTCATCTGGTACTAATTAGGTGTGTATGTCATTCCCTTCAGCTGGCAGTGTCACAGGCTGCAGCTGCTTGTCTGCCCAGGAACACAGAGTTCATGATTAGAGAAACATATAACTGGTTTTCTCACTCAAGTCTTCGTCAAGCAAAGTACAGGGAGCTTTTTGCTTCAATAAATGATGGACAACATCCGCTGAAGATTGTTCAATTAAGCCAGACACGATGGATGTCCATTCAATCTGCCATTGTCAGAATATTGCAGCAGTGGGTCGAGCTCATAAATCATTTTGATGTAGCAAGACTCAACGAGCGCTGTTATACAGCAGAACTTCTACATTCTATGTTTAGCGACATGAAAAACTATGTGTATCTCATATTTCTCAAGCATATTCTCGGAGAAGTTCAAAGTGTGAATAAGAAATTCGAAGCAGGTATACAGGATACAACAAAACTATTCAGCGATCTTGTCCAGCTCATTGATTCTATCAGTTCAAAGATTGCTATTCCTGGGGAAAAAATAACAGAAAATGATGCTATTCAAGATTATTTAGATCCTAATCCAAATCTAGGTTATGAGTTTGAGAAAGAAATAGCAGACTACAAGTTTCCCGATGAGAAAGAAATTAGTGGAAGGTGCATCCAGTTTTTAATAGAGCTTTTGACACAGCTGCGTTTACGTACACCCGATAACGTTCGAGTCTTGCAGTTCATGTCATGTCTTAGTGGAAGTTAATGTCTACAGCCAATGAAGCCCTGTATATTGGATCTTCTCCTGTGGAGAAAACTTCATCATATGCAGTGGACACAAGACCTCTGACACACTTGGACTGTGGGCAGAAATAGCCACATACAGTGTTGCCACCGGTGAAAATCATTTTTAGATCTTACAGATTTAGCTTTAACTGTGCTCATTTTACCTCATTCTAATGCGGACGTGGAGCGTATTTTCAGTCAGATGGGAGTTATAAAATCAAAATTGCGGAACAGACTAAGCATAAAGAGTTTGACAGCTGTTGTGACTATTAGATATGGAATGAAAAGATATGGCAAATGCTGTCATGATTATAAACTACCTAAGGATATTCTGCGAAAAATTGGATCACAGGAGGCATATACATGTTTCTTTCCATCATCCTCCTCATCCTCATCATCGCAGGAGCAAACACAGCAGGAAATAGCTACAGAAACTGAAGAGGATCTCCTGGATCTCTGTCCACAAAACCCCATCAGTCTTTGGATCTCTCTCTCTCTCTCTCTCTCTCTCTCTCTCTCTCTCTCTCTCTCTTCTTCTTCTTCTTCTTCTTCTTCTTCTTCTTCTTCTTCTTCTTCTTCTTCTTACCACTGGACCATACCCCCTCTCATTCTTTTCCAAAACATACTACACAACTCTAGCTTCTAACAAAATTACAAATTAATTTAATATAGAAAAGTGTCAGGTATGTGCAAAGTGTGTGTAGAATGTCTGTCGTATAATCTAGGGTGTATACAGAATCAGACCGAACAGCTCAGGATCAAAGTCTGCTTTCATCACAGTACCGGCCACACAACAGCACCATAGATCAAGTACAGAAGGACCTCACCAAATGATGCGTCTCTTCGGGCAGGTGTCGACTTCCTCCAGTGGCTCTTGGATAGTCCGGATGCCTGGTCACCAATTGTGGATGTAGTCCAATACTGATCATGAATCCGACACACACAGTGTAACTAATATGTCACTAAAAGTTCTGTGAACTGATAACCCTTGTACAGTAAAAGAAATGTTTACTGTCACTTTGAAACAAAATGTTAATTGTTAATTTCTCACAGGAATTCACCATTTGGAAAACACAATGTTAATTGTTAATTTCTCACATGAAATTCACCATTTCGAAAACGCAATGTTAATTGTTAATTTCTCTATATAAATACTATTGTCCCTGCTACTGGTGGTATTGTAAGTATCTTCACTCTAATATGATGAGAACTACCACGGAGGAATTACTCTTAGATGATCGTCGGTTCCTGCTCAGCAGAGGCCAGGTTCTTGCAGACCCTCTGGGTTATGGGCCCAGTGCAAAAGCCGCTGAGTAAAAACTGC
This sequence comes from Cepaea nemoralis, assembly GCA_014155875.1. Taxonomy (NCBI): domain Eukaryota; kingdom Metazoa; phylum Mollusca; class Gastropoda; order Stylommatophora; family Helicidae; genus Cepaea; species Cepaea nemoralis. Next base: position 25,748 of record JACEFZ010013845.1, read on the forward strand.
CTTCAATGATCGAGCCATAATCTTCTTCTATGACTTTTCTGCTAGCTTTTTTGGAAAACATAGTGGAACCTGTTGAAGAGAGAACACCCGGTGAAAGCAACCCGATTCTTAACTCACTGAGTTAATTGATATCTCACATTAGCTAGTTTAAGCAACGCGATAGCCTACTGCTGCCGACGCTCCTATAATAAGTTCTCACAACGCACATTGCTACGCTCGACTCCTAAGAATCATCTAATTTGGGTCTATTAAATTAAATACCATATATTTATTCCCGTCTGAAATTGAGACTACTAAATCACACAATGGACATTTGTCCGCCGATGTAAATCAACATAAGACACCGTAGTCTCTTTCCATAATCATAACAGGAACATCAAACACGTCCTTGTAGCTGTCAGGGTCTTACACTCTAATGAATCTGGCTCGCTGGACCTAACATATGTGAGACATACAGAAGTACGGAATGATTTGACGTTACACACGGTAACTCTAAGTTTGATGGTTTTATTTACACTTCACATGCAACACAATCTAATTCGGCATGTGGCCATCACAAGGTGAATATCACAACCTATACATAATACATCAATGCACTCACAAACTCAAACCCACAGCTATGCAGTCTTTCTATCTTCTCACAAGAGCTACGAGCAATCGACATTCAGGCACAGAAACACAAGAGCCGCTTTCATACACGTCAGTCTCGTCTGATCCCCTAGCCGTGTCTGCCGTTTCCCGCTCACAGTGCTTGCCCTGTGGATTCGAGCGCAGCGAGAATTGCATGCGTCACGCTTGTACTGACTTGACCGCTGACGGTCACTCTCTCTCGTCAGCGAAACCTGTGATAGGTAACTGGTGTTCGCCTGGCGGGCGTCACGATGTCGCGGCATATCAATGGGGGATTATGACACCCTCCCCGCGCCTCATTCATGAAAGATTCTATCTTTCATGTGTATTCTCTGTAAATTCAGGGTTACTATTCTTAACCAAGTCAGAATCTTCCCATTGGTTGTCATATACCCTGGCATAGGTTCAATAGAAATACATAAGTATTGTAAATTATACATATTAAGTCATGCTGTATTCAGACTTCAACACTTGCCAAGTATCATCCTCTCGATGGATGATCACCTCTGTTGCAATTTTGACCCAGTCAGACCGGTAGCACCAGCAATCCATGCAACTACCTCGCAACCAACAAAAAAAACGTATAATATGTCCTTAGACATCAGGTTAGACCGTAAAACGTCTTAATATGAGACGAATTCAACTGTAGAGTTCCAACCAAACTTGGTAGGGAGCTCTCATGTTGGTCTACAACTTTGGCAATCTTCTCCATGCCCAGCTGATGCAATCTTGGAGTGTCGACAATCTGGCAACACAATGGCTATTTTTATACATTACACATTACTATCTATTTCGATTTACCGCCCTTTGGTGTAATCTGTGACACCCATTAAATGAAAGGGAAATAATTTAAACAGATGTTAAACATAATAAATTACAATTATTAATATATTTCTCAGCGTCATAGCTTGATACTTCTTTACAATAGCGAAAAAATGTCGCTACTGTGAATCAGTTAATCAAGATATGATTCTCAGATTACACTAGTTTCAGAAATATTAATACACAATTTGTGTATTTCAAATTCGTGTTTCACCAATATTTTACAAGCGTCATTAATTTTTAAGGTTTTGTTCATAGTCTGCTAGATTTTTGTTTAAATTTCTAACTCTCCGGAAGTACACACGAACAGCTGATGTAAGCAATAGTTTTTGACACACTTGTTCCGTTATGCTGTTGGAATACTCGGAATGTAACGTTGTGCTATTCGCTGGTGTTTTCGATGTTTCGTTGGACTTCTGGATTACGATCTTATACAGTGGAGTAACTGTCACAGTTTAGTTCACTCAATCGTTCAATTCACACGGGATAAAATGTTGCTGGATAACTCCAGTTTGCAGATACCACGGATAACTTAAATTGTTCTTGTTCACTTGAGGTAAGTTACGACACTGGCATGTGGCACTGTTCTTAGTTTATAATCTTTATAATTACTATTGTTCACTTTCTAACACATACTACGCACTTATACAACACAATTATCACCTTATTTTAGAAACACTAGTAATATTTACAGTGGGAAATGATCCCTATCACAATGATGTAGTTGACACTCACAGCTTTTCTGGAAAAAAAACTTCATTAATGGCTGTGCTGGTCTGAGTGTTTTGACACACTGCACTCAGACATATGTGGCTATTGGGTATCATCGGGACAACGCGACAAAAGGTCAGCCAGTGTATTCGATCTGCCAGGGATGTGTTTCACTTCAAAGCTGTAGTCTTGAAGCAAAAGTGACCATCGAGCTATCATATGGTTCGTTGGCACTCCAGATGTAATAAATGTCAATGGGCTGTTGTCAGATTCTACTAAAAAATGCCTTCCAAGGAGGAATCTAGACAATCTCGTTATTGCAAACACTAACGCGAGGGCTTCCTTCTGTGGGGTCGACCAAGTGCGTTCTCTTGGTTTAAGTTTCCTGGATAGGTAATATACAGGATGCAAAATGCCGTCATGTTCCTGTAATAGTACCGCCCCAATCGCCACGGAGCTCGCATCTGTGCGCAATCTGAAAGGAATATGCAAATTTGGCAATTTGAGAATGGGATTCTTTAAACTATTCTCAGAAAAATAGGACAATACTTTCTGGAATGCAAATTTTAGGCATTCGTTGTTTACAATTTTATTTGGGTGATCTTTTTTTAGTATGTTAGTAAAACTTTCAGTCAGTTCAGCAAAATCTGGTATGAACTGCCTGTAATAATTTAGAAGTCCTAATACACTTCTGACTTGTTTCTTCGTAGTCGGAAGTGTTAGTTTTAGAATTTTTGACACGATGTTGTCGTCAGTCGTGACAAAGCCATTAGAGATTTTATAACCCAAGAAGGAGATTTCCTGGTAGGCTATGTCAACTTTGGCAGGTTTAATAGTAAGTCCGTGCTGTCTGATCCGTTCAAACGTCTGCTGTAATGTCGTTATGTGCTCTGTCATTGTCGTTGTGTGTACACATATATCATCCATATACGAAATGATATTCTTTATGTCCGTCAGTAATAGTCTTGTCATGCGTACGAATGTTGCAGGTGCATTAACAAGCCCAAATGGTAATTTGCACCATTCATACAGTCCCCAAGGTGTGGCAAAGGCTGTCAGATGTCTGCTCTGTTCGTCTACCGTTATCTGCCAGTAACCTTTTGTCATGTCCAGCTTCGTAAAGTACCTAGAGTCTGTCAGCTCTGTCAGCAGTTCCTCGCAGTTGGTCATTGGTTCTAAATCCAACTGTGTAATTTTATTTAATTTCCTATAGTCTATGCAGAGTCTTATTGTGTCGTCCTTTTTGCGTATAATGACTATTGGAGAAGAGAAGTGTGATTGCGATCGTCTAATGATGTTGTTCTTTTCTAAGTCAATGATTTCCTGATGCAGTTTTTCTTTGTAATGTAATGGAATTGTGTAGGGTCTGCATTTTATTGGTGTGTTGGAAGTCAGAGTAATGTGGTGTTGTACTAGTTCTGTTTGTCCTGGGTTGTTGGAGAAGATGGTACTGTAGTCCTGTATGAGTTGTTTGCAGCTGTCGGTGTCTGCTTGAGTTAACTGGGGGTTTATCTTAATGTCTTGTAAGCAGTTCGTCGTGTTTAGTGCTGGTGTTGGTATTTCGTCGCTTTCTTCGTCGCCTTCATGGTCGATTATTGTTGTACTGGCTGCTGTATCGTCTTGTTCGTTGTCCCTGTTGTAGTATGGTCTTAGCATATTGATGTGGAATATTTTGTGTTTGTCTTTAACTTGAATTTCATAGTCCACCGGTGAAATCTGTCTTAGTACCTTAAATGGTCCTTGCCAAGAATCGGTCAGTAATTGTCGGTCGCTAGGTAGGAGCAGTAGTACGTCCTGTCCAGGTGTCAGTGTTATCGTCCTGTTTCCTTTGTTTGCATATTGTCTATACATCGCACCAGATTGTTTCAGTGCTTCTTTGGCAATAATACAAGATTTAATTATCCTTTCACGCAATGATGTTACATATACGTATGATGATATGGGTTTAAGTATAGGAGTTGCTTCAGTTAACATGGAATGGTATATACTTAATGGGCCGCGTGGTTTGGCACCATAGATAAGTTCGAATGGAGAGAACCCAGTGCTTGATTGAGGGACCTCGCGATATGCGAATAATATGGCAGGCAAATAGATGTCCCAATTTTCGGGATGTTCTTGGGTGACTTTGGAAAGCATATGCTTTAGATCCCCGTTAAACTTCTCTATTACTCCTGTCGAGTGAGGATGGTACGGTGAGTTGAAACATTGTTTCACACCTAACATTTTAGTGAAAGCTTGAGTGGATGCAGCAATAAATTGACTTCCACGGTCGGATAGGATAGTATCAGGAAAACCTATCCTTGAAAATACATGGAAAAAGACTTCCATTATATCATTGGCAGTTATGTTCTTGAGAGGAATCGCTTCAGGCCAGCGGCTACATAAATCAATAATTGTAACTATGAATCTATTTCCTCTAGATGTTACATGATTTAGAGGACCTACGATGTCAACAGATATTTTCTCAAAGGGTCGACTGGCTAAATCTGTAACCTGTAATTCAGCCTGTGGGTGTTTCCCCTTTTTCACTAGTTTCTGGCAGATGTCACAACTTCTGCAATATTGTTTAATATCATTACAGAATTTTGGCCAATAAAACTGTGACAACAATCTAGATCTGGTCTTTGAATACGCCATATGCCCTGCAAGAGGTATATCATGGGCAAGATGTAAGGCTTGCTTACGGTATTCTAGTGGCAAAACCGTTTGCTCTGTGGTGGTGTCACCTCTGGTATAGTACCTAGTGAGGATGCAATTTTTGAGAGCAAAATGCCATCTTGCATTCTTAGTTAACCTTGGCTTTTGGCCTATCAGATTAAAATACTTATATAATGAAGGATCAGAATTTTGGGCTGTTACAAAATTTTCCTTCATGGTTTTAGAAGGTAGTAATACTGGGCTTAGCATTTCTATTGCCTCAGTTTGATCTGGCCGACGCTCGACGCTCGGCGCTCGGAGGAAAGGCGAGACGGACATATAATCAGATTGCTACTGGAACTATTAGTGTTGGAACTCTTCGCTGGCTGCTGAGGATGGAGACGGAGCGCTTATGGGAATGTCCTGAATGCTTTGATGTCGGTTCCTAAATCAATCAATCAATCAATCAATCAATCAGTTTGATCAATTTGTTCTTGCACTCTAGCAGCAGATCTAGTTACTGCGTTCACACTTTCAGTGATATGAGATGATGGTGAAATAATTGGATCAATGATTTCATGTGATGGTGAAACAATTGGATCAATGATTTCATGTGATGGTGAAACAATTGGATCAATGATATCATGTGATAATGATGCAATTGGATCACTGATTTCATGTGATGATAATGCTGCATTAGCTAGCATACAAGTATTTGATGATAACACACTTTCCATGATGACGTTAGATGGAGATGATGTTACATTATCATCAATACATGCAGATGTTATGGTGTTATGAGGCATCTCATTCACTTCGGAAAGGTTCCCAATGATAACATCACAACAAGGATTGGTTAATGCTGCGCATTTGACCTTCCCATTGAGGAATGGAGTCTCAATGTATGCCCATGCCAATGGATACTTCTCGATATTTCCCGAGAATGTTCTGCATGTTACGTGCCTGCCTGTATAGTCTGTAGGCATTATGAAATCTCTTTTAAGACCTATAAGAGTGCTACCGCTGTCTCGTAAGACTGTAGCAGGCTTGCCATTCACATACCCATGGTGGATGTTAATTCTGCCTTTGGAATCTATTACCAAATTGGCTTCCTCATTGGCAATAGGTATCGAGTGGCCGCATGTTAATAGGCCATCTTCATGGAACTGATTACAGATGGTACATTTTTGTGGATTAAATGTATCTATGGCCTGTGCTGAGTTCACAGGATGATTTTCAAGATGTTCTTCATCTGATGAAGAGCTATCAAACAAGGCGGCATTCGCCTTCCTGGTCATCTGTTTCCCTTTACAAGCATGACGCCAGTGGCCATAAGCTTTACAAAGGAAGCATTTGGTTAGCCGTTTGAAGTTTCTTCGCTCTTTATCTTGGTTATTTACATAGTTTTGCAAGTATGTTAGATATGCAGGGTTCTTATCGCACATCTCATTCCGGTGGTGAGGAAATTGGCAAAACCTACATTTCTCAGTAGTAGGCTTAAATGTCTTTTGCCTATTATATGTATCTAATTTTGATTTCTCATAGCTAGCAGCTGCTACGAAATTTATATCAGTTGCTCCACTAGCAAAACAATGTTTATTGGCTGTAAAATACGCCGACCCATGTTTCTCAATCTGCTCTACATTCATACACTCACTCTCTTGCAGAAATTTTGAAAATAATGGTGAAAGGGATGTGATGAGTTTATCCCTAAGGATGAGATCTTTCAATTTGTTAAAGTCATTATTAACTTTGGCTGCTGAACGCCATTTACTGAATATATCCTGTACTACAGAGATGTAGTCAGAGAACGTTTGAGTAGGTTTTGGAGTTAATTTACTGAACTGTTCTCTGTAGCCTGCTTCATCTAACAGGAAATGTGACATAATTTTTGACTTTATGTAATGGTAATCTTTTCTGAGATCTTTAGGGATAGTCTCTATAACTTTTAGAGGTTTCCCTGACAAACTTCTCATATAAATGATGTTCCACTCAGATACTGGGATCTGGTAGTGGTCCATTAAAGTCTCAAAGTTTTGGGTAAAGGCTGCTATGCAGTCCCCCGAGGTATAATTTCTGACAATACCTTGGTACTTTTTGTACTGGTTTTCTTTTTCCAGTCTTTCCGATTTACGAGATTCTTTTTCAACAGCTGTTTCAGCTTCAAGCTGTTTGATTTTCAGTTGGAGTTCAAGCTCTTCTCGTTTGCTTTGAGCTGAGATTTCTGCTTTTTTCAATTCGGCCTCTATTTCTGACTGTTTAGTTTTTGCAGTCAACTCCAATTCTGACTGTTTCACTGCCATCTCTGTCTTCTTCGTTTCTGCATCTATTTCTGACTGTTTAGTTTTTGCAGCTCTTTCCGCCGCTCTGTCTTCGCGTTCCATAGCCTTTTCCTGTGCTAGGAGGTGTTCTGAATACTTTGTCTCACTCCATTTTGTCAACTCATCGCCAGTTAACTTTAGTTTTAAACCCATCTCAATGAAGTCGTTTAGAGAAGACATGATGAACTGTTTCAATGAAAATGATTTCTCACACACGCAATTTTGTTATTAAGTGTTAGTAATGTGAACAATTTTTACAATATTTTTAGACTTACAGCGTGTGCCCAAATTTGCATCCAAAAGTATATAAAAAGATAATACTCAAGTACTCTGGATACACTGCAGAATGGTGAAAACCAGGGCCAGGACTTTGTAGGGTCGCTACTGCCAGGACAAATGACCTCTACGGGTAACAGTTTCAGATGGCACAGAAAACCTGGTTACTTTTGGAAGGAAATAAATTAGAATCTATGTCTGTGTGATGTGTATGCTTGTCAATTAAGTTCTGGTTAGGTTTGTATGGCGTTGAGTGTTATTGTTGGTCGTAATGTCGTCGTTCAACAATTTTCACAAGTTGCTTTCTTTCCCGAACTTTCTGCTTCCACACGCTTTTTCCTGTACACAACTACTTTCACGAAGACAAGTTAGCCATGTGTAAACGTTCAACAACTATGATGGTACATCACTTACACTTAGATTACACAATTTTATCGAGACAAGTTTCACAATCACTGATGTTTTTCTACGTTAACACATTCAAATGTATGTAATTTACGTTAGTATGTTCAATGAGGACGAGCCCCCACGTTCACACATGTCAGGGTCTTACACTCTAATGAATCTGGCTCGCTGGACCTAACATATGTGAGACATACACAAGTACGGAATGATTTGACGGGACACACGGTAACTCTAAGTTTGATGGTTTTATTTACACTTCACATGCAACACAATCTAATTCGGCATGTGGCCATCACAAGGTGAATATCACAACCTATACATAATACATCAATGCACTCACAAACTCAAACCCACAGCTATGCAGTCTTTCTATCTTCTCACAAGAGCTACGAGCAATCGACATTCAGGCACAGAAACACAAGAGCCGCTTTCATACACGTCAGTCTCGTCTGATCCCCTAGCCGTGTCTGCCGTTTCCCGCTCACAGTGCTTGCCCTGTGGATTCGAGCGCAGCGAGAATTGCATGCGTCACGCTTGTACTGACTTGACCGCTGACGGTCACTCTCTCTCGTCAGCGAAACCTGTGGATAGGTAACTGGTGTTCGCCTGGCGGGCGTAACGATGTCGCAGCATATCAATGGGGGATTATGACAGTAGCCTCACAACATTTGGTCGACTCCCGCCAAAGATGTTTGTCCAGACTGTTTTAAAACTGTGTCTGAATGACGACGTCACAATCCTGGCAAGACACTAGGCGTCGAGAAACTATTTTTTTCTCTCCTTTTCCGACTCGATGTAAACAACCGGCCGGCTGTCCCGCTTTGATCTGGGGAAATTGTTCCCGGTAATCCAAAAAGTCTTGCCGGCTTGTGATCTGGAGAAATCTTTCCCCCACAACAAAAGATCTTGCCGAATCTCATTAGGACAGTCTGTCCCCAATATCAAAGAATGGCGGCTGCCAGTAGACGAATGGCACGACAGTCTTTCATCGATCGACAACGCCAAGAATTCCGCGACGATGGGCAGAATGTAGTGAGTGGTGTAATGGGATGGACAGTGAGTATACGGTGGTGTAATGGAATGGGCAGAGAGCAGAGAGTGGTTAATGCGATGGGCAGAGGGTAGAGAATGTAATGGAATTCGCAGAATGTAGAGAGTGATTAATGCCATGGGCAGAGTGTAGAGTGGTTAATGGGATGGGCAAATGGTAGAGAGTAGTGTATTGGGACGGACGGGGTGTAGAGAGTGTTTAATGGGATTGACAGAAAGTAGAGAGTGGTGTAATGGGATGGGCAGAGTGTAGAGAGTTGCGTAATGGGATGGGCAAAGTGTAGAGAGTGGATAATGGGATAGGTAGAGTGTAGAGACTGATGTAATGGAATGGGCAGAGTGTAAAGAGCGTAATAGGATGGGCAGAGTGTAGAGAGTGGTTAATTGGATGAGCAGAGTGTGGAGAGTGGTTAATGTGATGGGCAGAGTGTTTAAATGTTTTGCATATCCTTTACAGGACATCGCTGTAAACATCAGCATCTTTCAGCTGATTGTTGATTTCTTGGCAAGATTACGCTCAGTAGTTTGCCATTGCTTTCTGAGCGACCGGCTCACATACCCCGTAAGTTACCGACGCGGATAGAACCGCTACCGATTCTCTCCGTCGTCACGTTACTCACGAGAGTATACGAGATTACGGAGAAAGTCGCTAAATTCTAGACCAGGGAGACCGGCTGGGCAGAGTGTAGAGCAGTGTTTCCCAACGTGGGGCCCACGCCCCACAGGGGGGCAATTTGACTGTTAAGGGGGGCAATTCGAAAATGGAAGAAATCGGCTGAATATAACAAAACGGGGAGACTTGAGACTGAAGTTAACTAAATTGGAACCTGACATAAGATCTCTTTGCAGCAAGCATCAAGCGCAAGGATCTCACTAAATTTAAATAATAAATAATTACTAATAATTAAAATAATATAGAAAAATCTTTCATTAAAATTATTTTGTACTTGAATTTCAGTTCTCCATTATATGTTTTGAAAATATGAATTTTAGAAAGGCTTAAGTGGGGCATGGTACAAAAAAGGTTGGGAAACACTGGTGTAGAGAGTAGCTAAATGGGATGGGTAGAGGGTAGAGAATGATGTACTGGTAATACTGGTATGGGCATAGGGTAGACAGTTCTTAATGGGATGGGCAGAGGGTAGAGAATGATGTACTGGTAATACTGGTATGGGCATAGGGTAGACAGTTCTTAATGGGATGGGCAGAGGGTAGAGAGTGTAATGGAATGGGCAGAGAGTAGAGAGTGATTAATGCTATGGGCAGATTGTTGAGTGGTTAATGGGATGGCAGATTGTAGAGAGTGGAGTAATGGGATTGGCAGAAAGTAGAGTGGTGTAATGGCATGGGCAGCATGATGTGGGTGATGTAATTACATGGGCAGAGTGTAGAACGTGATGTAATGGGATGGGTTTCCATGTCAGTATCACTTTTATATGTTGAATTGTGTATTGGCCCCTGTTCAGGAAACGCGTGTTCACTAGCCAGGTTTAAACGCATAATGCTCTTGTTGGTCTCCCTTGTATAAGGCCAGTTTTCCACATGCTGGTCCTCGTGAAGCCGACACAGACTTCAGCCGATCTGATGATATGTGAAATCGTGGATTATCACGGCACATTCTTTACAGCATGAGACATGATGATGATGATGATGATGATGATGATGATGATGATGATGATGATGATGATGATGATGATGATGATGATGATGATGATTATGATGATCACCATCATCATCATGAGCTGCAGAAGCTGCCTAATCAGCATAGCAATGTTATAAATGTCCGCCTGTCGGAGCTTCGATCGTAGGACCAGTTGCCTACCAAGGCTTAGATCTAATCAGTGCTGCCATAACATTTAGTCTTTAGATTGTATTTCCTCGCAGTAAAATCAGGCTTGTACCCTACCAATTGCGCCTCTCCGCCCGAAGCCGTAGGTGTCAGGTTTGGTGAGCTGCACCCAACGTTCAGTGCCAACAGAAAGCAGATAGTACCATCTACTGTCATTCGCTAGTTCATTCATATATAAGACCTGACAGATGTTTCCTCTAACATTCACAGAAATTGCGGTCTCTGATTGTCCGTCTTGTAGGTACGGCTACATAAAGACACAAACAGATATCAGTATTGTGAAACCCATATTTACTCTGTATATTGATGCCACGCTACATTATATTAAAGAAATTATTGAAGAAAATATTAACGTGGAGGATAACTAATACAACAAATAATAATAATAGTGTGTAGTCTGAGTAGCATAACATACAAGGCATTTACACTCAATCATACATGGTTGCTATTATTCATGAAACTTGATTATTATTCAAGTTGAGTAGCATAAGATACTAGGCATTTACACATAATCATATATAATTATTGCTCAAGAAACTTGATATAGTATTTAGCTTGAGTAGCTTAACAAAGTATGATAAGATAAACAAAACAACATAAGAGAAAGATGTATGAAGGCAAAAGAAAGTTTGTTTAGTGAAGACAAAAGAAAGCTTTTTTAAACGGGCAGTGCAACAGACTGAATTACATTCCATTAAAAATACACAAAATATGCACAAACAAATCAATGAGCACACGGGAAGAAAAATAAGAGAAAATACAGGGTGTTTGAAATCAAAAATAGGCAAGATATTATTGGAGGAAGATACTATAAAGAAGAGGTGGAATGAGTATACATGAGATGATGGAGAAAGAGACGAATTAACAGAAAAAAAGTAACTTAGAAGGCCCACCCATTCTAAAAGAAAAAGTCGTTGACACTGTCAAGCATATGAAGAAAGGAAAAACACCTGGGCCAGACGGAATCACAATAGAATACATACAAATGCTGAGAGAATTTCGAGTAGATATATTAACCGAAATGTTGAATGATATTTACAGCAGTGGATACTTACCAAGTGATATGCTGAAATCTGTATTTATAGCTATACCAAAAAAGACCAGGAGCAATTGAATTCGAAGACTTTCGTACAATTACGTCAGTGGATGGGATTGAAAGCGGCTATCAGTGGATGCAATTGATAGTCGCTCAAGACGTATTCATCCAAGCAAGAATATAGATAAGTAACCTTAATATTTTCATGTAGTTGTGTGTCTGTGTTTGTTTATTTGTTCTGTGCTGATGAAAGCTTTGGCCGCAACGTCCATTTTGTTTCTTGTAATCGTGCTACTTCTCATTTTTGCTATTTTTTTTTTTTTATAATTCATTCATTGCCTCTTTTAAGCTTTACTGTAGTACCCCTTATTCTTGTTAACAGAAATTAAGAGCAGAATATGGCAAGCAAACGCTGCATTTCAGAAAATGAAAACTATCTTATGCAATAGGTCACTATCATTGAATGTAAAAAAAAGAGAGTGTTGAAGTGCTATGCAGAGCATGTTATGCTGTATGGCAGTGAATCTTGGAATTTAAATAAACAAATTAGGAGGAACTTGGAAGCAACAGAAGTGTAGCTCCTAAGACAAATGTTGCGAATTCCATGGGCTGCTGTGATGAGGAGAGACGCATTGGAGAACATCGTGACACCTGGAAGAGAGGCAGAGGTCGACCAAGAGAAATGATGTTGGATGGATTGAGACGGTGGCAAGGAAGAATATCAGCAGCAGAGTTGATCCAAAACACCAAAGACAGAGATCTGTGGAGAGACATCAGCGCCTACGCCAGCTGGCATGGCACTTGATGATGATAAGTTGTGTTACCCCTTGAATAATATGCAACTTAAAAACAACATAATATATAGGCTGATGATTGTTTTGGCTTTAAGCAAACAATCATGCACTCGTGCTCAACTAAAGTCTAACATATTAGTATACAATGTATGCTGGGTTATTTTGCCGCTCACAATCTGGATGATAAAATCTTGGACAGGTCAGTGGCATGTAGGGGACTATAGGTGTTGTTTTCTGTGTCCATGTAATACAAGGGATCCTTGACCTTACTTAGGTCAAAACCTTCTCTCGCGAGATCAAATTTCTGATGCTTGAATGTGCTAGTAATGACTGCATTCTCAAGATGGCGGACAAAGACGGGCCTCGCATACGATGGAAGCTCCTTGCAGACATGATCATACAACTCTTTCAGTTCTTTTGGACCGAGCTTCTGACCTTCATTTAGTGTCAAAGCCGCCATTCCAGCTCTGCCTTCTTTACCTGTGACGTTAGAATTAAAATATATTTTAAATATAATAAACTGAAGTTATTACCTATCCAGCTCAATAATAACCTTTTATTATTGCAATATTTACAATATTTGAAGAAGGTCTATTTTCTTTTTCTTTCTTTTTTTTGTGGGGGGGGGGGGGGGGGGGGGGGGGGTAAATGATGTCCAATAGAATCACATCTTTATTCATACACTTATACCGGTAGAAGTGTCTACCATCATACCAGTGTACTTATTCAATAATATCTTTCTTAGAACCCTTGTACTAATTCAGTCAAATCTTTCTCTACAGCCATGTTCTACTAGAATCATATCTTTCTCCATCCCCCTGTACATGTGGAATCATATCTTTCTCTACACCCACTGTAATAATAGAATCATATCTTTCTCCATGCCCCTGTAGAGGTGGAATTATATCTTTCTCCAGACCCCTGTACAGGTAGAATTATAACTCTCTCCTTACCTCTGTACAAGTGGAATTATACCTTTCTCCATACTCTTGAGCTAGTAGAATCATACCTTTCTCTATATCCCCTGTACTAGTAGAATCATATCGTTCTCCATACCCCTTATATAAAAATGTTGGTCACTTGAAACGTCACGAAAGTTTGGAGAGAACAATAATGGAGGGGTATATGCCTGGAAAGAGAGGAAGGGGAAGGCCAAAGTGAATGTGGGTGTAGGATGTGGCGGATGATCTCCAGATGGGTGTTTCGGAAGTGGGACATCTTGCTTATCATCGGGAGGTTTTCCGGAAGGTTTTTGTGGGAGAGACATTCTGCAAAGAACATGCTACTGAGTGAATGAATGAATGAATTAATTAATTAATTAATTAATTAATTAATTAATGGCTACAATAATAGAAGAATCATATCTTTCTCCATACCCCCTATACTGTAGAATGGTATCTTTAATATTTTTTTTCGACTCCTCTGTACTAGTGGGATCATATATGACTGCACACCATTAACCAGTACTATATACAACCGTGTTATGTTGAATGACATGCTCTGGTTTTTACTTTAATCAACAACTGATACACAGCATTTTGATAATGTCTCTTCTTTGTACATGCTAAATGGTTGGCTTCTTTTCTATGTCAATAGATTGTCTTCTGTGTCGTGTAATGGTTATATGAAAATTATTGAAATCATTTTAGCTCTCTGGGGTTTGTTAAACATTCTTCTGTAATCTATATCTATAAAAGGCGATGTGTGTATGTATGTATGTAT
>JACEFZ010013845.1:45000-425000 GCA_014155875.1 Cepaea nemoralis
AACATTAGCATCATTAATAAACTCTAGGGCGGTGATAATATTGGCAACTTCTGTAGTGGACACATTCTCTCCTTTCCATCTGTGGAGGTAAAAAAATAACCAGCTTAAACTTTTAACATGTCTGGATAAGGCAACAACATCTTAAACGTTTAACATTACTAGAAAAGGCAATATCTTAAACGTTTTTATATTTCTAGAAAAGGCAACAACATTTTAAATGTTTAACATGTCTAGAAAAGGCAACAGCATCTTAAACATGTAATATGTCTAGAAAAGGCAGCAACTTAAATGAGTAACATGTTTAGAAAAGGCAACAACATCTTAAACGTTTAAAATTTATAGACAAGGCAACAACATCTTAAACGTTTAACACTTCTTAAAAAGGAAACAACTTAAATGTTTAACATGTCTAGAAAAAACAACATCTTACATGTTTAACATGTCTAGAAAAGACAACATCTTAAACGTTTAACATTTTTATCATTCAAAACAATGTATTCCATTCATGAAATTAAACATGAAGCCACAGACAACAGGTAGCACAATTTATTGCCTGGCCTATTGTGTCACATCTCATCGGGTTCATACTTCAATTATATATCACTTAAATTGGAAAGATGAATCATATTATGGATGAAATACATAACACACATAGTCACTGTTAGTGTTAGAATGTGCAGCACTTGTTGGTATTCGCAGTGACTAAGAAAGACCTCATATGCTATGTAATTCAGTAACAACCGCAGGAAACTGCTTAAGGACACTTTATTTTGTGTTATTATTAAGATGTTATTGGCGCACTGTGCTAGTCTTATATTTTATAGACCAACCGGCACTAGGTGGATGATGCGGTCATAATCACGCATGCTGCTTTTACTTCCCTGTGGGATGTGTGTGGGTGGGGAGATGTGCAGGTGTAGGGATGTGGTGGATGAGTGGGGGAATGTATGTGTGTGTGGGTTATGTGTGTGGTTGGGTGGGGGAGTTGGAGTGAATGTGGGATGTGTGGGTGGGTGGTGGATGTGCCTCATAACATAGTAATATGCATTGTTTATGTTTACAAAATTCATTTGTCAATGTTTTTTCCTATGCACTGTTGATGAAAGAAAGATGAGTGATTGGAAGGGTCGAATGTAAGACGGGCCTGCGTGCCCAATTTGTTACCCTTTGAAAATAAAGTCTGTTCGTTCGCTCGTACGTTCGATCGCTGAACATCACCTGGTACTTATTTTAAAATGGGTTGACCTGGAAGCCCGGGTAATTTTTGTTATCTGCCTGGATGGACTGCTTGTAAGTACACAGGAATAACAGAAGGGTGGGAGGTAGGGAAATACACATTTGATCATTACTGGGGTGGGGCAAGTAGTGAAATGTGTTCCTATATCTGTTTTATTGTCCCTATTGAAAGTACAACCTTGGATTTACTGGGCTCCATCTATAACAGATAACATCTTGAATTGATGGGGATCTAATTACAACATATTACATCTTGAAATGACGGGGCTCTAACTACAGCAACCGAAATTCAATTGCATATGTTATGGTTATAATTGGTTGCTTTGACATAAAATAAACACCGAAATAATATTCTTAAATAACAGCCGCGTCGCACTCCCTCAAAATAATGAACGCCAGTACGCACCTGAACGTATCACCAATCCTGTCTTGAAAATACATGAAATAATCTGCATCTAATACCATGACATCTCCGTAATTCATGTATAGATCTCCTGGCTGGAAGACATCTCTCACAAGTTTTGCTTCATTCACTTCTTTAGAACTCTTGTAGGCCTTGTACTCTCCATTGCGGACCAGATTTTGTGGAACTCTGCCGATGAACAGCCCAGGCTCGCCTTCAAGAATATAATGTTTTAAACTGTAAACGAAATTTCCTGTATTCTTTTAATAGAAATTATACAATGCAGCTGATGATATAATTTGAGTTTTGTTTGTTTGTTTGTTTGTTTGTTTTGGTTTGTTTTTTTTTTTTTTTTTTTTTTTCAATATAAAACTCTAAAGTTAATATAAGTTGGTATACAAAACGATTTCGTGAGGTTTGTAATGTTTTGTTTTTTTATGCTAGTAAAGTTAAACACTTTGTGCAATAAGTCCTCATCCTTGAAAGTTAGAAAAAGAGTTCTTGCATGTTACATAAAACCTGTGTTAATATACAGCTTCAAATCCTGGACAATTAGTAAACAGGCGAATCAATCCGTAGAGGCAGTGGAAATGTGTTGTTAAAGAAGAATGCTGAAAATTAGTTGGACAGCCAAAATGAGCAATCTGGACATTTTGAGGGAAGCTACGTCGCAAAGTCAGCTTATCACAAACATCAAACAGAAGCAATCATCCTTTTGGCCACATTAAGAGAAGACAAAAAATTTGAACATGTGACAATCGGAAAGATTTTATGGAAAGAGAGATAGAGGAAGACAGCTTGAGGACATTCTTTACAATCGCGTATCATGGCACGGAAGGGAGTCTACTCACGAATTGATCCATGCCGTCGGAGATTGCAATTTATGAATTGGCATGATCACCCACGCCAGCCGGCAAGGCATTGGATGATGAAGATGGAAGTTAGTTATAGCCGTCCACTGATTATAACATTATCATTTATTTATTTTGTGGATTTACATGTTTAATAATTAACTCGGGCTCCCAGATCCATCCGACCTAACAAGAAAACCAAGAGATGTCTTGTTCCGCTGTGACACCGATCACATCACCCACCGACTTTAGTGTTGGCATTCTGGCAACGGCCTTGTGCATAGTATATCTGTGCGGGCTGTTGGTTTGTCGAGACTCCTGTCTTTTCCACCATCCATGTGGAGCAGTGAGGAGCATTTTGTGTGATATTCACTGGCATAGGAACTGAGCATTATGGGGTCGACAATTTTCTGTGAAGTTGGTGCCGCGACTAACGACTAACTAACATAACCCACCAAGTGTCGGATGGGTCTATACAAATGTGAATCTAGCACCATTAACACAATGCGCATAAGACGAGTAAAGGGATCCTTTACGTTTGCTATACTTATTTATCTTTATTATTTGTAGTAGTGAAAATTATCATAGTTACGTGCGGGATGCGCAATATCCTAGTTTGTGATCGGATTGCCTTCAGATTCCCCAGTTAAACAGTCTTATCGTTGATATATACTTTAGCCCAGGGGTGGGCAAACTACGGCCCGGCAACTGAAATTATGCAGCCCGTGAGTGCATTTAGAAATGATTACTTCGTTTTTAAGTTATTTAGTTGAATTTTACAGAAATTCTTACCTTGTCTTACTTTGATGCACCGTCCGTTTTTGTCTCTAATTGGTAAGGCAGTTTCATAATCAAATTTTACCAGAGCCTTTGAATCTGGAACTAGTTTATTCTGTAAAAAGCACGTATGGCACATAATTATATATGTATCATCAATACCCAAGCTTGTATATAATAAGTTGGCATGTGGCGAAGGACTGACGAACGCATACGTAATCCAGCATGCCGTGTTCCAAACACAGCTGCGGACGATTTGGAAGCATACCGCTTTGCAATGGTTTTCACACAATGGTATGAGTGCCGGTCGGTCAGAAAGCAGTGGCAAACTACTGAACGTAAACTTGCCAAGAAAACACAAACAGTCAAAAAATACTGGGGTTGGCTGCGACGTCGTGTAAAGGATATGCAACTAATTGTGCAGAATAACACCTTCTTGTCACTAATCTCCCTTCATTCTTTGCACTTTATTTCTCTTTACTGTTTGAAGCACTGAAATGGATCAAACATGGAGTGTGAGGCACAAACACACATGTTTATATTCGAATCTACCTTTCTAGCCCGACAGACAAACTCCCCCGCCTGTCCACAGAAAGGTTATACATATAACCCATTAGCCATATCTTTGGTTTCATGTTGCCGACTGTATAACTATTTTTTACAGCTCATTGACAATTGTCATCGCCCTATTTGCATTAAGCTCAAATCTCAGCTTTGCCAATGTAATTGTTTTTGTTTTTTTTATGTGTTTTTTTTTCATATCCTATTTACAGGACATCGCTGTCAGACCATCACTGCTGTTGTTGATGTCTCGGCAAGTTTTACGTTCAGTAGTTTGCCATTGCTTTCTGTACGACCGGCTCCCATACCAACACGTTATAACACATCGCGACACGGTCTGCTGTCAAATCGGTCACAGCTGCGTTTCGAACGTCTGCTATGCGGCTCACGATCCGCGTTCGCAAGCCTTTGGCCACGGAGACGGTCGCCAATGTATACAGTGTTAGTATTTCTCGAGTGCCGGTCTCCTTGGCAAAGGTGTTAAGGACGCTGTTCGTAATCCCGTATACCCACGTACGAAACACAGCTGCGCGAGATTCGGCAGCGGATATGTTCACGTTGGTTTCTTACAGAAAGGTATGTGAGCCAGTCGTTCAGAAAGCAATGGCCAACTACTGAACGTAAAACTTCCCAAGACATCAACAGCAGCTGAAAAATGCTGGTGTTTACTGCAATGTCCTGTAAATAGGATATGCCCCCCAAAAATGTATCGAGTGCGTCATCGGCAGGAGAATTGAAGTCACGTTTAGGAAAACTGGCGACGGCGTAGTGACCACAATCAAGAAACCTGTCGAGACCGCCACTTTCCTGGCAAAAATTACCACGCAAAAGATATAGGTACAGCAATGACCAAACATTACCATCGAAGCCACTGTCTGCAAAGTTAATAGAAGATAGTGGCGAAGTGTATTAAAGCGCGTCTCGCCAATTACCAGATAGAAGAACAAGAGAAATGCGACAACTCTAATCTCAAGAAAAAATAAAGCTGCTAAATACTAGCTGCTAAAGACCGACTAGACTGGCACCTTGCCGTCTTGACAGGCAACAAATAGTTTGTAAAATGGTTTTACACCTCTCCATAGAACATAGTCTAAGCTGAATTTAGAAACCATGTGTTACCACGTGATCCCTCTCTCAACCTACATAGTTTGCGCCAGAGAAAAGGTAACATCAATGCATCTGATATTTAGTCTTTAGATAGCGTTTCCTCCCACTAGGGTAAAACTTGTACCCTTACAATTGCGTTCCTCTGCCCGAAACTGTTGACACAATGTAACAAATACAGTAGGGATATAATTTTAACTGGTACTTACCAGCAAAGGAGATAGTCTTCCAACTGCGCCTGGCTTGTTGGATACATTAAGAGTCACACCGACTCCTTCAGTTGCTCCATAAAATTCAGCAATCAGTGGAATTTTGAAACGCTTACTGACTTCTAGCCATATGTCCTTTCTGAGGCCGTTTCCAAAAGCAACCCTGACATTGTGTTTGGCATCTAAGTTGCTCTGTGAAAACAGTTGTGTGTTGTTACAGCAGTGGTAGCGTAGTATTGTTACAGCCGTGGTAGCGAAGTGTTGTTACAGCCGTGGTAGCGTAATGTTGTTACAGCCGTGGTAGCGTAGTGGCTAGACACTCGCCTGTCGGCCCGATGATCATGGGTACGATCCGGATAGTTTTAATTGACCTGAACTCCCAGAGCTATTCACCCTCACATGAGTGCCAAGAAATGTCTTTAGAAGTAAATGGCCAAGTGATACCCACCACATCACCCACCGAGTGCCGTTTGGTCTATTCAAATATGAGTTAATGTCCAATCCGCTTTAAGCCGTGGAGAAGGGTCCTTTACTTACTACTTGCCGGCGTCTGTAGCGAAGGAGTAGAGGGTGACATTTGCAATCCGCATAACACGTTCGAAATCAGCTGCAGGCGATTTGGAAGCAGACTGCCCTGCACTGATTTTTATAAGCAGCGGAAGTTCAGATAGATATTTCAAATTACTGAACGTAAACTTGTCTAGTAAGTTACAAACAGCCAAGAATTCATGTAAAGGACATACAACTACAATCTTTTTGTAACTTATATTTAGAGCAACGATGACTAATTTTACCCAAATTGCATCACGTTCCAGCCACCCTAGGTGCTATGTGGTACCTTTCTTTTCTACATAACATTTATGCGTAGTAAAATTATAACAGTAGCACATTCTTGCTGTACTGTGCTCATACTGGAGACGTCATTTGGAGGTGACAGGTTCGAATCCCGGTCGATAACTATAGCTTTCAAATATTATGTTGCCTAGTGCGTCCTCTAATCGCTACTTGCTTCTTCTCCTTCTATCTGCGCCAAACAATGCTATGTGTGTTTATTTGTAAACTGTCATACTGGATATAAAATATGTATACAATCGTATGATTCTGCCATACAGACACATTTTAATTTGTTTCAGTGGTATAGTTCGTGCGCTGAGATTCTCATCGTGAGATCTATAGGAGGAGACTGGGGCTCCTATGAAAATATTCTTGTGTAATGAAAATGAACCTATACCAACAGCAATTGAGATTATTGTTATTAATATTATTATAAATCTCACATAAGCTATTATTCTATATCAGTGTGTACTCAAGGTTGATTTTCTCGGCAAGTTACTGTTCATTAGATTGCCATTTTTTTTTTTACGAGAAGTCAACGTTAAAATCCGACTGACCATTGTAGACAATGAATCCACTACCACGCCATCAGCGCAAGGAAGTTTAAGAGCGAGAGCTCTTAACCTTTCGGCCAATCTGACCTCGCATTATGCTAAGGGTTCATTGATTGCAATGCAAGTAAAACATGAATTAGTGTAATGTGAACAATCACTGAGATGCTCTTAAAATCTGTACCACAACATTTCAGGTAACAATCCAGTACCAAATATCCATTTAAAATATTTGAACATTTCTTGCCAAGAGAGATAATTTGACAGCATTGGGTTTACCAACATTAACAACAAAAACAACATTGCTGTTAAAAATCAAGTACCAAACTCTTCAGATAGAATAGTTGACAATTTTTTGCCAAGAATAGATTTTTTTTGTGCTCGCTCGCTTTGAACTCAACCGTAGTCCATACACACTATTTATAGTAGTGATGGACTGAATTTTGAGTGTGGATTAGTTTTCCCTGTCAACAGTGTCCCTCGCCATCATGCGAACCCATCCGACTTCAGAGGCACTTGCAATTTACGTCCCCAAGTCAAGGACGACAGGTCATCATTATAGTCCAGCTGTCCGATGTAGGGGTTGAACAGCTTACCTCGGCATCAGTAAACCGGATGTTTAAGAACACGCGTTGTTACCCATTCGACCATGGTGACCTGCGAGTAGATAATTTGAAAGCTGTGGGATTACCAAGAACAACATTGCAGTTTTAAAAAACGCCTAACATAATCTTTTGCCAAGATCAGAATTTTACAGTATTTGGATTGCCAACAAAAACATCATTGCAGTTTAAAACAACACCCTAACTCTAATTTCTTGCCATTCATTCAGTAGCATGTCCTTTGCAGAACCTCGCTGCCATAACAACCTTCCGGAAAACCTCTCGATCATAAGCAAGATGTCCCGCGTCTGATACACCCATCTGGAGATCATCCGCCACATCCTGCACCCATCTTCTCTTTGGCCTTCCTCTTCCTCTCTTCCCAGGCATATATCCTTCCAATATTGTTCTCTCCAAACTTTCGTGACGTTTCAAGTGACCAAAATATTTCAATTGTCTTTGTTTTATCGTCTTTAATAGCCAACCTTCTTCAATATTCAATTCTTTAAGCATGGATGCATTTGTTCTTTTCTTTACCCAAGATAATCTTATAACTCGTCTATAACATTTATATTCAAAGGCATTTATGTGCTGTTCAGCTTGTTTAGTAAGTCTCCATGTCTCACAGGCGTATGTTGCAATGGGAAAGATACATGCTCTTAAAAATCTAATTTTTGTAGTTCTGTCTGTCCCACTCCATAATTTATTCAGCTGTTTTAGTCTTTGAAGAGCAATTGATAGTCGCCGTTTAATTTCTGTCATTGTGTCGCCATTGTTGATAATCAGTGACCCAAGTTATTCAAAATTTTCCACCACTTCCAATTTTTCCCCATAAACGTATATTTCTTTCTCCATAGTAGTTTTGTCTGTATGCATTATCTTTGTTTTTGCTATGTTAAGATATAAGTTGTGATTTTCACTATTCAATTGGGTTGAGGCTATTAGGTTTTCTATGCCATTCTGTGTTGTGGATAGTAATACTGTATCATCAGCATATCGAATCTCTGGTATGTCATGACCGCCGATATTTAGGGCTTCATATAGCTCCCTGTTTATATCATCTCTTACATTTATCATTATATTTGCGGCGTACAGGTTAAACAAATAGGGTGACAGCACGCAGCCCTGACGGACTCCTTGTTTGATGTCAAACCAATCTGATGTCTCGCCATCTATTCTAACTGCTGCTTGTTGGTCTAGATCAGGGGTCACCAAACTACGGCCCGCGGACCGGATCCGGCCCGCGACATCATTTCATCCGGCCCGCGACGGTACTCGAACTTGCTTGATATAACGTATGAAACACGAGCCGTTGTGATACAATTTAAATGTAAATATTATGTTTAGAATAATAGGAGCTTGATATGACGTATGAAACACGAGCCATTGTGATACAATTTAAATGTAAATATTATGTTTAGAATAATAGGAGATCTTCAGACGTGCGGAGACCTGGCTGCCCTAGGCTGTTTATTTATGTGGCCCTATTTATATATTTTGCAAACCTTATTATGAAATAAACTAAGAAGGTTCATTCAAAACTAACCCCGCAGCAGACAATCGTCAATCCACAATCAAGATCCTCTTGGATCTTTTGGATCTTCACAGGGCCTGTCTGCCTCTCAACTGCGGTGTGGAAAAACAGTGGCCACGCTCGGCCGTGCCTGGGGCACGTTCGCCCATCTGCTGGGTAGTGACTCAGAGGGATGAGTTCAAACCCTCTGCTGAAAATTAGACATCAGCATCTTTTCGGCCTCAGTTGTTCACAAGGCCAAAGAGGCGGGAACATGGCGTGACTGGGCTCTTATAGGCACGCCAATATAATCCACAATCAAGATCCTCTTGGATCTGGTAATCCCACAGGTAATCCCACAGGTTGTTGGTAATCCCACAGGTAATCCCACTCTTGGATACGAGTCACTACCCAGCAGATGGGCGAACGTGCCCCAGGCACGGCCGAGCGTGGCCACTGTTTTTCCACACCGCAGTTGAGAGGCAGACAGGCCCTGTGAAGATCCAAAAGATCCAAGAGGATCTTGATTGTGGATTGACGATTGTCTGCTGCGGGGTGAGTTGTGAATGAACCTTCTTAGTTTAAATAGGAACATAGGAATAGAATAGCTATGTCTGTGCCCGAGAACAATAATGGAGGGGTATATGCCTGGGAAGAGAGGAAGAGGAAGGCCAAAGAGAAGATGGGTGCAGGATGTGGCGGATGATCTCCAGATAGGTGTATCTGAAGCGGGACATCTTGATTATGATAGAGATGTTTATTGGAAGGTTGTTATGGGAGCGAGGTTCTGCAAAGGACATGCTACTGAATGAATGACCTTTGTTCCATCGTGTTGTCTGATAATTGCTGGTGTTTTGTATCAGACTACAGTTACAGTGTTGGATGACTATCCATGCTGTGATGGAAGATCACTGGTACTGTGTTGGATGACTTACCCATGCTGTGATGGAAGATCACTGGTACTATGAAGGATAATCATGTGTATGTTTATTCATGGGGACGCCTATTTTGTTATTGCATCTAATCATGAATTTTATTTATTTGTGCATTGGCATGTTGACATGACTTACTTTATCGAAAGCCTTTGTGTAGTCAATAAAGCAAAGGTGTAGATCTTTGTTTACTTCTATAGAACGTTCGATTACGGTTCTCAGTATATACACAGCATTTACTGTACCCTTGCCTTTTACAAAACCACATTGTTCTTCTCCTATTTCAGGTTGTATTTTCCTCCTAACATTTTGCATGATAATTATTAGCAAAATCTTCGTGATGTGACTCATTATACTAATTGTTTGATGTTGATCACATTCCAAGGCTCCGGATTTCTTTGGGATTGCAATAAATACAGAATTACATAACTCCTGAGGTATATTTCCAGTATCATATATTGTATTAAGCAGACTGGTAACTTTATCTATTCCATATTCTTCTAAAGCATTAATCATTTCTGTTGTGACGCCGGGGGTCTTGCCAGATTTCATATGGTTAAGAGCATTCTGAACCTCCATCTTCAAAATTGCTGGTCCTTCATTATTATTTTGAACATCATACTGTTCGTCTCTGTTATCGTCATAAAGGTTTTTCACGTAATCTGACCATACATGTAAGATCTGATCTTTTTCTATTATGACTCTTCCATCTTTTGTCTTTAGGCAGCCTGCTGATGTACTTGTTCTTTGATTAGTAAGCTCCTGAATTCTTTTGTGCATTAGTTTCGCATTTTTACTGTTGTGTTGTTCTTCAATTTCTCTGCAATTTTTCTCAAGCCATGTTTCTTTTGCCTCCTTACATAAGGTTCTGACTTTTCTGTGAATTTCTTTATATTTGGCAGGATTATTTTTGTTCTGTCTTCTTGTTTCCATTAGTTGTAAAATTTCTTCAGTCATCCATGTCTTACGGCCCACTTTCTTTACTTTAGGAATAGTTTTTTCTGCTGCACAACTGATTGAATTCTTCAGCATTTCCCATTGATCATCTACATCTTGAAATAGGATCTCTAGATCAGACAATAAATCAAATTTGTTCTTTACTTCTATGTTAAAATTATCTTGTATTTCTTTGTCAGTTTTCAATTTGCACAAGTCATATTTAGGGTTTCCTGCTGTATACTTGACTTTCTTTAACTTTACCCTCAATGTGCCTATAATTAATCTGTGATCACTGTAACAGTCTGCATTTGGAACTGTTTTTACGACTGTTAACGCATTTCGAAACCTTTTGCTAATCAGGATGTAATCTATCTGGTTTTTAATCCTGCTGTCTGGACTCCTCCATGTCCATAATCTTCTAGGATGCTGTTTAAACCAGGTGTTTCCTACAACCATTTCTTGTTCTTTTGCCCATTCTACAAGTCTGTATCCTCTTTCATTTCTCTCTCCCAAACCATGGTTGCCTACACTGCATCCATCGCTTTGCTTTCCTATTTTTGCGTTGAAATCACCCATTATGATATTTATTTCTGATTTTTTATAGTTCTTCAAAGCAGACTCCATGTCATTATAAAATTCCTCTATACTTTCTTCACTGCATTCACTTGTTGGGGCATATACTTGAATGACATTTATTTTAAAAGGTCTTCCGTTTAATTTTACTAATAGAACTCTGTCTGACACAGCCCGATATCCTTTGACAGAATTTGATGTTTGCTTATCTAATATAATGGCTACACCTCTTTGCTGTTCTTCTCCCCCAGAGTAAATAATCTTACAATCCTCTCCTGTCCTTATCCCTGCTCCTTTCCATCTCGTTTCCGATATTCCTAATATGTTAATCTTCTCTCTCTCTCCATTTCTTTTTTGATGTTTTCTAATTTTCCATCTGCATTCATTGTTCTAACATTCCAAGTTCCTACTTTCAGTGATATTAATCTTTTGCACCTAGTAGCCTGCTGACGGTCTGGAGTCACCTGGTGCGCATGACTATCCATACCGGGCGAGGCTGCTCCTATGGAGCACCCATTTACGCCGTTTCTCTGATTATCGATGAGTCCACACAACATGATTTTCTTGGCATCTATAAAGAAGGTAGTTTGCCATTGCTTTCCTTCCTAGCAGTGACCATACTGGTCAGTGACCGTAGCCATTGTCTCCTCGAAAAAACAAGAGATCCTCTGCCTACCGTCGTGAAGGTGGAGACCATAACCTACAACTATCTGTCGGCTGCTCTCATCTTCATCCACCACTTGCATCCATGGCTTCACGTAACCCTGATCGGGGGGGGGGGGCTAAACGGGTACTCCACCTTTCCCAAGGGTGTCCCGTAGGCTAGCGGAGGGAAGGGGGCGCCTTACTTCTCCTTTGATAGGGGATACCCCTATTCCTCATGATTTCCCAAAGTTTCTGATGTTGTACACAGTCAAATGCCTTTGAATAATCCACAAAACATGTGAATAGGTTTACATTAAATTCTCTGCACTTCTCTATTATTAATCGCATGTTGAATATGTGATCTCTTGTTCCTCTTCCTTGTCTAAATCCAGTTTGAACCACGTTAATCTCTTCTTCCATTTTCTTACTAAGTCTTCCCATTATGATTTTTAGTAGAATTTTACTTGCATGACTGATCAGGGCAACAGTTCTATAGTTGGTGCATAATTTCAGGTTGCCCTTTTTTGGTATAGGAATGAAGATAGTTCTCTTCCAATCTTTTGGCCATATACCATATTTCCAAATCTTTTTACATAATGCATGATATATGTGTATGCTTTCTTCTCCTCCCGCTTTAATTAGTTCAGCTGGTATCTTATCACATCCAGGTGATTTACCATTCTTTAGGTTCTTTATAGCCCAAGCAATTTCATCTAATGAGGGTTCAGGTTCTGTCTCTGCTGTCATTGGCTCGTGTATCTCATTCATATCCTCACTGTCACTCATATCATACATTCCACAGCAGTACTCCTGCCATCTTTCTAGAATTTGCCTAGATTATGTTAAGGTATTTCCTATCTTGTCACAGATAACATTCAATTGAGGTTGAACATTTCTTGTCAATAACTTCATTTCTTTGAACATTTCATAATCTCTTCCAGTCTTATGATATTGCTCTATTCTGATACAGCAATCTTGTATATATTGATTTTTGTCCTTTCTTGTGTTCTTTCTTATGACTCGAGTTAAAGATTTATACTTCATCCTGCTGTTATCGGATTCATCTCCTTCTGTTTCAGCTCCCTTCGTTGTTTTATTAATTCTAACGTGTCTGATGTAATCCATGGCTTAAGTTGCTTTTTCTTGGTCGGAATTAAATCTTTGGCTGCAGTTATCAAGATATCTCAAGCTTGTACTGCCAGTTCATCTGGTGTCATTTCTTCTTGTACAGACATCAAGACCCCAAAGCGATTCCTAACTTCTATGTTGTATGCATCCGGTATTTTTATGAGATCAAAACGAAGTGGCCTTGGTCCTCGGGTAAGCTTTAATTTGTCACCTGCATCATTTCTATTTTCCAATCCAAATTTTCCTAAAACGTGTCTCTCATTTTCAGCTCTTCCTGCACCTACTTTTGCATTACAATCTCCCATTATTATTGCTATATTATTATGACCAATCTTATTTAATGTGTTTTGCAGTGTGTTGTAAAAATCTTCAATTTCGTCCTCTTCTGCTGTTGAAGTAGGTGCATATATCTGTACAAGAGTTGTGTTTTTAGGATGGCCTTTAAGTCTAATAGTGAGGATTCTATCACTAACTGGATTATATCCCATTAAAGCTTTTGCAGTTGTCTTATCTAAACAAAATGCCACTCCACTCTGGCCTCCGACGTCTCTACCAGAATAAATGAAAAGACTTCCATTTTCAGTTGTAAAATGTCCCTTGCCGCTCCAGCGATGTTCACTAATTCCTAAAATTTGAATGTTTAACCTCTCAATCTCATCACATACTACTTTAAGCTTTCCCTCATACAGACTTCTCACATTTCACGTTGCTATTCTCACTCTGTTTCTTAATCTGACACAGGGGATTTCCTTGGTAACACAGTCAGGATTAACTCCGTCATCACGATTACTAGTACTGGTCCCCGTGTCACACTCTTCCCCTTCGTTATCTGATCTGCCTGACCTGGGAGTCTCGCCACCAGATCTCTTTCTTATTATGTTTTTTTTTCATGGTTGTTATGGTTTCTTGGCAAGTTTTGCAGAAGGTAGTTTGCCATTGCTTTCCTTCTGAGCAGAGACTGTACTAGTCGGTGGCCATAGCCATTGTCTCTACTGATAAGATCATCTGCCTATCGCCGCAGAGTGCAAGACCATAACCAACAACAATCTGTCGGCTGCTCTCACACTCCATCCACCACCTGCTTCCATGGCTTCACGTAACCCTGTTCGGGGGGCTAAACGGGTACTCCACCTTGCCCAAGGGTGTCCCGTAGACTAACGGAGGAAAGGAGGCGTCTTACATCTCCTTTGATAGGGGATACCCCTACCCCGCTAACCGAAATTTCTTGCCAAGATGAGATAATTTGACAGCATTGTTAATACCAACAACAGCAACAACGTAAACATTGATTGATTGATTGATTGATTGATTGATTGATTGATTGATTGATTGATTGATTGATTGATTGACATTTATTAATTTTTTAAATTTTTTTGAACATGTCAAGAAAGAGCTATCTTCGGGAAAAGTGCGAAGCTGTTTCTGGGGACTAACCATGTGCTTTGGCAGCAGTGTATGTAAAACTTATCTTTTGATTCTTATATCCGATTTCACGAGCCTCTTTCGGAGTTCTTATCGAGACGGTGACATCAGCACCTCGTTAAGTTATTTACTTTTTCATAATTTATGTAAAGTATATTTTTATATTTATAAATATATACGAAGGATGATCTCTGGCACATTTCCTATACATATCGTTATGCTGTCGCTGTGACAGGTACGTTGGTGTAACGGTCAGGGCGTAATGCTGACAATGCCATGAGCTCGGCCGGAAGCGGGTTCGATGGCAACTCTACCGATCGCAACGGGTATGAAAGACTGGCCGCTTTTTTCTCCGTGCTATAAGGCCTACTGTATTGATGTCATGGTCTTAACAATCAATCAATCATGTGCCATGCCGGAAAGCGTGGGCGGTCATGACTCGCCATTTCACTCGATCACCAGAGTCGTGGATCAGCTCAGTGTTCCTGTCTCGTCCATGCCATGTGGCCAAGCCATCCAGGTATTTTCCTCTTGGTCTGTTCCCTTCGATCTTGCCAGTTGTCACTAAGTTCTCCAATCCATTCCTTCTCATAACATGTCCAAAAAATGTTGACAGTCTACTTCATATACCCACAGTAAATTCCTACTACGGGACTTTATTATTATTATTATTGTATATTATTATTGTATATTATTATTATTATTATTATTATTATTATTATTATTATTATTCATTATTATTATTTTCATTATTATTATTTTCATTATTTTTATATTATGTGCACACTGTATAATGAAAGCAAATTGGGGAACAGCAAATATATAGCTTAGGAAGAAACTACAGTAATGCCCATTGAGATGTAGTCTTTCTATAGTACCGAGAACGTTACTGACAGCTAAGAAAACCACTATTCATATTTCAAAAGAAAGCAAATTCACAAGTTCAAAGTACCGTATTACCAAACTAATCACAAGCCACATAAAACAGACATTCGTGGAATTATAGTGATCACCTCCATTGCCCAGCATGGTCCGTGATGACAATAGCCACACACTAATGTCTTGATTTTCCGAAACTCTACAAGTGAGATAATTCACAGAGGATTGAACTCTGCAATTTAATTATACTGACATAAAGTGTGGCAGCTCTACAACAGATTCCAGTTACTCATCCGCATTCGTTACAATACAACTACTATACATCCCTGGCGCCAACATCTAATCTGTTGTATGATCTTTACAGGACTTTTGCATCAGTCCCATCATTTATCAGTTGTTTCTGATTTACTTTACTGAAGGTAAACTTGCTAAGAGATCACAAACAACAACAAAAAATTATGGGATTTACTGCGGTGTCCTGTAAAGGGTATGCAACTAACTTAACTTGAGATGTAATAGGCAGTTTTACATTCGGTAGTTTGCCACTAGAGGTTTATCGTTTTCGCGCTTTAACTTCTTGTACGCTGAATGCCTGGTCGTGAGTTCATTCCACACACCGAACAGTTAGACTTAAATGTTGAATTCTCGCTCAGAAAGCAATGGTAAACTACTGAACGTTGTATGTAAATCAACGTGGGGTTGATTGCATAGTCCAGGAAATGACATGCAATGTTGTAATTTGCCCTGGCTTCCTGGACGTCAACGCCTCGTACCTTCGATTGCTTTCTGGACGGTCGACGCCTCATACCGACGAAATCAACGAGAAGCTGCCTACTACAAACTCGTCTGGATTCACACCCTAGACTCGGTTTGACAGGGATGTCCCTTTTCTGTAACAGAAAGATGATAAACATACCGATGGTAGAGAAACGAGGTATCGGAACAGCTCTCCAATGTAGTGTACCACTGTGACTTTATATCGCCTGCAGTCTGGCCAAAACTGGCTTGCAGAGAATGTTTTCTTCAAAACAAGTGTTGATCCTGAGTAGGAAATACATTTATACATTACTTATTATCTACAGGTAATGTCTTAGTCAGATATGACTGAGTTACCGTAGAACTGTAGACGGTACTGTCTGCTTTCTGTTAGCGTCGAATGTTGGGTGGCACTCACCAAACCTGAAACTCCACCGGCTACGGCGAAAGAACGCACTTGGGAGAGTACAAGCTTTACCCTAGTGCGGGGAAATGCAACCTAAAGACTAAATTGCCCTCACAGGGCAGACCAGACCCTAAGCCTTGCTCGGCAACTGGTCTACGGTGGAAGCTCCGACATGCGGATAAAATTGCTTTGCTGATCTGGCAGCTTCTACAGCTTGTCTGCCTTTAGACCTTTCCTCTGAAGTAAACTAGGCAGGCCGAGAGAGGGATGCATGGGCAACGCATGGTCTCTAAGTTCTAGAATAATGTCTTTTGACTTACATATATTTATCAGTGCTACGAAAAGGCTTCTTATTTTAATATCCTCATCTCTTCCCCTCATCTGAGTCTACAATATTACATATATATGCCCGGGAAAAGAGGAAGAAGAAGGCTAAAGAGAAGGTGGGTGCAAGATGTGGCTTATGATCTCCAGATTGGTGTACAGGACGTGGAACATTTTGCTTATGACTGAGACGTTCTCATGAAGATTGTAATTGGAGCGAAGTTCTGCAACAGGCATGCTACCGAATTAATTAATTAATTAATTAATTAATTAATTAATTAATTAATGACTGAATGAATGTACTCTTCTGCATCTTGAAGTCATGTTTTACCAAGGGAAAGTGGGTTATCATTTGCTAGGCCTATTCTGTTTGTTTCCCTAAGAAATGTTGACCTGCTTGTTGTGACCTCCCTTCAAATGTGTTTATATTGCACCTGATCTGGGGTACAAATGTTGCTGTTATGTAACCGGGGACGCAGAGTTGGGATGAGCGCCCAATCTTGAATGAATACCCGATGGCTCGTGCATGCACCCCCTCTACAACAAAAGTCCAACTCCTGGCCTTCACGTGGCGGACCTGTTTTAACTAACAGGAGAAGAGGGGGTGGCGAGTCTCTGGCACCGAAAAATAATCAGAACGTTCTGCATGTGTTTGTACGTACATGCATGCGCAGACACGTGCGTGATAATCATATTGTCAACACTCCAACACCAACTGTAAATCTGTGTTCGGAGACGGTGGAAAGAACGCAGGCAATGAATTACCTGGGGATACGGTTTGATCGAAGCCTTGCTTATAATGAGCTCATAGACCACGCGATAACAAAGGTCAAGCGGGGGTTGGCTGCGATGCGGGTGATGGCTGCAGCAAACTGTGAGCAGCGCCATCTATGTCTTCTATACGAAGGGCTGGTCATGTCTGTTTTGGAGTATGCGATGGCAATCCTGACTCTCAGCCGTAAGCAGATAGAAAGGATGGAAAGGATACAGAATGAAGTTATGCGCATTATTCCTGGATGTACAAGAGATACAGCATGCAGGGCGATGCGCTACCTTCTTGAATTTCCAACTATTAAAGACAGAATACAAGTCTGCAGAGCTCGCGCCTACCTCAGAGTTAACGCAAACACACAACATCCACTGCATAGTGAAATTAGGATGGTGAAGGACAGCAGGTTAAAAAGAGGATGGTCGTGGATGGGTCAAGCCGAAGACATTCTTCAACAGGTGTGTTCACTTGAGGACTTAGAACCTAGCGAGGAGTGGGCACAAGTGTCAACAGATTTCTGTACGTCCTTTTTAGTTTGCATCCAATAAGACAGAAAATGCAGACAAGAAAATTTGGTTGCTGTGGAGGCGGAAGTACAAGCGTTGATTTTCGAGAATTCGCTAGACGGTGATGCTGTCATTTACACAGATGGGTCGGTCGTCCGACATGTGAGAAGCTCATGGGCCTTTACGGCTCAGGCCGGAGGGAGAATTGTGAAGGAGGACTCAGGTGCTTTTGCTGAGACCACAAGTAGCCTGACTATGGAAGTCATGGCAGTAAGTAAAGCAATAACATCTTTCGAGACACAGACATTCACTCCGGCATGTTTCCTTAGCGACTCAATGAACATGCTCAAGAGGATAGAGATGGGGGGGGGGGGGAGATCCGAAGAGACTGGTTGCTGTCTCTGGAGCGGTCTCGGCTGGCAAAGATTAGTTTCATCTTCGTGCCAGGGCATGCGGGAGTACAAGGGAATGAGCGGGCTGACAAGCTCGCAGGTAACGCTACTGTGGAGGGCGGACGCGCCATGAACCAGGCTGACATTCTGAATGCTCTACGAGAAGTAAGACTTTTGCGAGAACAAAGTGATGACTGTGAATCTACAACCATGGCCAGACTGCGAGAACAGCAAATTAAAAGAGGGGTGGCCAAACAAGAACACTACGCAGGAAGCCAAAGAAGACTGTTAAACCAACACAGAACTGGTGTCGTTAGCCGCTACACGCTGCGGGATTTGCTGAGGAGGGGATCCGAGCAATTATGGACTGAATGGTTCGATGTGCAATGAGGATGATTTGTCGACTAACTAACTAACTAACACGTGCGTGAGTGCCTACATGTCTAAACTCGATTAAGACAACAGTCTGCTCTAGTAAAGGAAAGGTGCTGAAGACGCAGGCAACCAGCCAGGAGGCACACCACAGAAATCAGGATGCCACGCAATTACTTAATGAGATATATATCTGGTCTCGAGTATATGACAGGGGTAAATTGCTTCAGAGAGCTCCAGATCATCAGTCCTCACTGTCAGAGTCCATAGAATTTCATTTCAGGTGGTAGTTGTTGTCAATTTTATAATACAGTTTCCATCCATCCATCATGTGCCATACCGATAAGCGTGGGCGGTCATGTACTGCCATGTCACTGATCACCAGAGTCGTGGATCAGCTCAGTGTTCCTGTCTCGACCATTCCACGTGGCCAAGCCATCCAGGTATTTACTTCTCGGTCTTCCCCTTGGTCTCTTCCCTTCGATCTTGCCAGTCGTCACCAAGTACTCCAATTCATTTCTTCTCTACCTCATCTCATCTCATCATGTCCCTCTTGTACCTTGCGGTTTCGAGGTGAAGTATAAACTGCCATATAGTGAGTGCAAACAAAGATGACGCCATAAGAATTAGAGAGAAATCCTATACACTTAAAATCTCACAAAAATCTAGGAGACGAGTAGAAACAACAAATACGTCACACTGACGTAGAGCAGGGGTCACCAAACTTTTTTCATGGCGGGCCGGATAACTGACAAAATGGCGAGCGCGGGCCGGATACTTATTCTGTACAATACTTGCGCCAGTCTCCGTGGCGAAGGTCTTACGGACGCAGTTCGTAACCCGTATACGCGCGTTCGAAACACAGTTGCGCGCGATTGGGCAGCAGACCGCGTTGCGCTGGTGATTTGCGCTATGGTATGGGTGCCGGTCATTCAGAAAGCAATGGCAAACTACTGAACGTAAACTTGCAAAGACACCAACAACAGCATAAAATGCTGGTGTTGACTGCAAAGGTCCTTAAAAGGATATGCAATTAACTTTAACAATACTTGCAAGCCAGAAAGAAAGCTCCAGGGGAAAAGACGAACAATTAAGTTAATCATGGGTGAGTGGCGTGCAATCCACACACACACACACAAAACAAAGACAACCAGCATATTTATTTACTAAAATAATATTATCAAAGAAGGCGACGTTAGCAAAAAGATAGTTACACGAGACTTAGTGTGCACATATCCGAATCTCACAAACCAAGCAGCACGAAATGTTAGTGAGATTTGTGAAACTGATATTTGGCTTTCAAGATATCATTAATGTTTTGCTTGGAATTTCTGAATCCAATCAAGAGAATTGCTTTCAAATGTTCATCTGTTAATCTCATTCGATCCGTTGACTTCACATACTTCATTTATAAAAATGTTTGATCATAGACATAAGTTGTTCCAAACACTGATGCTATACCAGCGGCAAATTTCTTCAGTTTCGGAAACTCAACATCAGGTGAACAGTGGTAAAATTCAACAAGTTTTCCTTCTCTGTGCTTCTCTTTCAACAAGTCATTTGCTTGCAAATCAACGAGCTCCAACTATAGTTCAACTGGCACATCATCAAGGTTACAATAAAACTGATTTTTGAAAAGCAGAATGCCACTCTCAGTTCTGTCAAGATCTGAAAAT
This sequence comes from Cepaea nemoralis, assembly GCA_014155875.1. Classification (NCBI taxonomy): domain Eukaryota; kingdom Metazoa; phylum Mollusca; class Gastropoda; order Stylommatophora; family Helicidae; genus Cepaea; species Cepaea nemoralis. The sequence continues at coordinate 65,361 of JACEFZ010013845.1, forward strand.
CTCTCCAAAATATGCTCCTTCAAGTCACGAATAATTTTTTTCGGGAAATCGTGGTTGACATCTTCGGCGGTTGTAGCGCAAAAATCGCTGAAACAGTGAAAATGAGAGAAGTTTTCTCCTTCCAGTTGTGCTTCAAACAATGACAGCTTTCTCTGAAATCATTTGTAGAAATCAAAGTAGAGGTTATTCTTTCCCTGAAGTTTCAAATTCATTTCATTCATGTGGGATGTGGTGTCGACCAAAAATGACAACTTTGACAGCCAGATAGGATCGGAAAGCTGTAGATCAGCTCTATATTTTTCAGTTAGGAAAACAGATATTTCGTTTCGGAGCTTGTAAAATCGAAACAAGACTTTACCGCAGCTGAGCCATCTCTCTGATGTGCGATGAGGCAAGTCACAGAATTCAGAATCAATTTCTTCAAGAAAGGCCTGGAACTGACAGTGATTGAGTGTATGTCTCCGAATAAAGTTCACAGCAGAAACGACTGGTTTCTGTACACGAGAAATATATGTCTTTCATACAGGGTGCTTGCTGACATATGATTAAGTGTATGAACAAAGAGCCCGGAATATGCAAATCTCCAAAATGAGACCTAATCTGCCCCATCAGACCCTACCTCACTCCAGCCATGTTTTCCCCCCATCAACTGTAACACCTCGAAGCTGATTCCACTGAGGGTTATAGTAATGCAAAACTTTTTCACTTCCATGAAAATGTTTTTTCCCAGTTGTTGTTCCATTTATGCTGCAAATGGATGCCTACTCTTCCGTTATCTGAAAGTCCAAATTGACACCACGAATGAACACGAGACGTTGTGACGTACTCGAGAGATCAGTAGACTCATCCAGCGCCAGAAAATGCCACAAGTTCCTAGCTTTCTCGCATATCTGTAGCACTATGTTCTCTCCAAGTTCTTATGTTCTTCGCACAACTGAACTTGCTGAAAGGCTGATAATTGCACACAAATCGGCTTTCTCAGGACACAAGTTATTTGCTGCTTCCATCTTACACATTTTGGGGAAGTTGCCATTAGCAAAGGTTTTCTTCGTTCTGCCATCTTATGCACTATTTTGTAACGTGTACCTCATCTCATCTCATCATGTTCCTCTTGTACCTTGCGGTGTCGAGGTGAAGTATAAACTTCGTGAGAGTGTCCGGTTATGGGCTTCGTATATCGACATTCCCATGGATTCTGTTATTCCCTCAGTCCAACGTTTACGTGGTCGGCCTCTTCCTCTGTTTCCATCTGGTCTGTACATCATTGCTTGTTTTGGCATGCTGTTGACTGGTAGCCTACTTGCATGGCCAAACCATTTGACTTGCTGCTTTCTAATAAAATCTAGAGCAGCTTTAACCCCTACTTTAGTCCTGATTTCTTCATTTCTGATCTTATCTCTTCTTGATACGTTGAGTATTCTTCTCAGAAACCTCATTTCTGTTGTTGTGATTTTTCTTTTCTCTTTTTCTGTCATTGTCCAGGTTTGGCATTGGTAGCAGAGAGTTGGTAGGAAGATTGTGTTGTAAAGTGCTTTCTTAGTAGTTATTGATACATGTTTGTTCTTTAGTATTGGTGCCATTTGTCCAATGAGTTGATTTGCCTTATTGCACCTATTTTCGATCTCGTCTTCTGATCTGCCATTTGATGATATTATACTTCCTAGGTACTTGAAGCTCTTTACTTGTTTCAAGGGATGTTCGTTTAGGTGAATTGTTGCTGTTTGTTCTTCTTTAGTTATAGTCATTACCTCTGTTTTGCTTGTGCTAATTTTCATGTTATGTTCCCTACACATTTCGTTTAGACTATTCATGTGGTCTTGTAATTCAGCTTCTGATTTTGCTATTAGTGCTTGGTCGTCCGCAAACAGGAGTTCTCTAATGGTTAGATTTGCAGATGGTTCTTCTTCTGTGTTCTCGTCATGCGGTATTCTTGCTGTCTCTGCTTGGCTGGTTTCTTTACATATGTTGTCTATATATGTTATGAACAAGAGAGGGGACAGGACACAACCTTGTCGTACTCCAGATCTTATGGTGAAGGGTTCTGAGTGTTCTCCAGTTGCTCTCACTATGCATTCACTGTTGTTGTATAAACTTCTGCATAGGTTTGTTAGATGTGTACTCACTCCATATTGTTTAAGGATTTCCCACAGCTTGTTTCTATCTACCCTATCAAATGCCTTTTCTTGGTCGACAAAGGCTAAGTAGAGTGTTTCATTGAATTCAATTGATTTTTCTATAAGTTGTCTAAGAGCAAAAATGGCGTCTGTGCATCCTTTGTTTTTCCTAAATCCAAGCTGCGTTTCGCTTAGCTGGGGTTCTAAAGTAGTTCGTAATCTTTTTTCAAGAATTTTGCAAAATATTTTCCCAGTATGACTCAACAGTGAAATGCCTCTGTATTGTGTGCAATCTCTTTTGCTGCCTTTGTTTTTCCAAATTGGGATAATTATGGCATTTCCCCAGTCTCGTGGTGTCTGTTGTTCTACCCAAACATGGTTGAATAGTCTATGTAGCCAAGCTGTTCCTACTTCCCTTGCTGCTTTAATTAGTTGTAACGTGTACAAAGATTAATTTTCAGTACACTTTCTCGTGAAGAGATTTCTTTGTGTTTCTAAACCACGTTTCATGGACTCTTATTTCTCAGAGCGTAACTTTCCAAACACCTTTGAATATGTTGATAGATGTTTTGTTTCTTAGTGATGCTGAAGATTGTACTCTTTCAAAATAGCAACACTTTCGCTGCATATTATGCAGTTGGTTTTCTGGTCCTTTGTTTCCACAAAAAAGCACTTTACGCCATATTCTTCATTGAAAATGCCACACTCGGAGTCATAATAGAATTATAGTAGCCATAATGAAGGGTGAAGTAAACGGGATCTGAAACAGCCTGGAGTTTTTCATCCGGGATTCCGTGATTGGCAGACAGTGGTTCCGCCGAAACAGACCGAAATCGCCTACATACATCTCTGCCCATCTGGTTTATTACATAAAGTAGGACAGACACTTGGATCATCGCACAGAGTTCCTTGAGCAACGTAAACATTTGTATAAGGATCTACTCCAGCAGAAAAGTTGAAAAACAATGGCCTTGACCGGGGAATTCTTCTGTGCTGGGGATAATGTTTTTGTAATAACACGAGGATTCTATGGCATTTTTATGCTTTTTCCTACGCTATTGTCTCTATTCACACTTGCAAATTCACTTACCTATCACTGTCACACAAAGAAATCCGTGTTACATACCTATAAAATGGATGACTGGCAAAAATAAGTAAATATTTCTGGAGCATAGGACCTGTGTTGACAGTCTGACGCATCTGGGTGAGGGAAAGATGCATGTGTGTTTGTTGCCATGGAAACCATGGTATCGTCAGAGCGTAGGCGGCGCTACCACGAGCCGGGGAAGGACTTGGGATGGCGCGATATGAGTAAACATTGCAATAAACAGGAAAATCTAGATACAATAATTTTTAATTGAAAATAGTAAATTTAAGACACATAGCAGCCAGGAGGTCTCCGCACATGTGAAGAGCTCCTATTATTCTAAACATAATATTTACATTCAAATTGTATCACGTCTCGTGTTCCATACGTTAAATCAAGCAGGCTCGAGTACCGTCGGCGGGCCGGATGAAATGACGTCGCGGGACTCGCGGGCCGTAGTTTGGTGACCCCTGACGTAAAGTAACAACGGGGAGACTTACGGGGACATTGGAATGAGAAGGCAGTGCAATTTGTGGATACCACTAAATTGAACTGGGCGATGGTTAGTTGGCATTAAACCAGTGGCGGAATATTACTAACAGACAGGAAAGAGGGTTAGCAACATGATGCAGAATATCACCACGAATAACTGAACCAACGGCGAGAGAAAATAGCGGTATTTTCCAGAGCGGCAAGAATCGTAACCGATGGAGAGAGAGAAGTATATTAGAGGACGTATATCCTAATATGTAAACAGTTTATAATAACAAGGTTTGTGATCTTTTCTAATTATTATAAGATGCAAATAAGACTTACTGCGGACCTGGTGAAACAGGCCCTGTAAGTAGCTCAGTGATAATTGTTTGACACGTTAATCCTTGTGTGCTGTAGAATATATTAAACGGCAGTTTTGCTTGCTTAACGTCAATGAATCCAATCTCGTCAATTTAGTTCATATTGCTGTTTGATTTATTGGAGCGAGCGGGGAATACCTTTTGTTGAAAGTTATCAGTTCATAATTATGGAATAACCCTGTCAGCAGCAGTATGACAGCAGAGTGCCCGATTATGGGCTTCATATATCGATATTCCCATGGGCTCTGCTATGCCCTCCGTCCAACGTTTACGTGGTCTGCCTCTTCCTCTATTTCCATCTGTTCTGTACATCATTGCTTGTTGTGGTATGCTGTTGATATAACATGCCCAAACAATTTTGACTGCCTACGTCTAATGTCTTTAATCAGTTTACGATCTTCATTTGTTTCTTGAAGGACTTGTTCATTGGTTTTTCTGTCTGTCCGTGGTAATCTTTGCATTTTCCTCAGAAACCACATTTCCACAGCCGTCAGCTGTTTTTCAGCTTGACTGCTTATTGTTCACGCTTCACATCCATACAAAAGTATAGGTTCTATGTAGCAATTAGACACTCTTATCTTGTTATTGGTCAGTATGTTTTTCATCTTGCAAAAGGCTACCTTCGCAATGGCAATTCTTGCTCTAATCTCTTCAAGGCATCTCCCATTAGATGTAATGACTGTGCCGAGATAACTGTATCGATTCACTTGGTTAAGAATATGCCCATTTACTCGTATATCACATTGTGGTATTTCCTTCTTCCCAGTGACGACCATAATCTGTGTCTTCTTAATATTCAGTTCTAACCCTAGTTGTTCACTGTGTGAAAAAATGCATAGATCTGCTAAATTGTGCAGGTCCTGTTCATTGTCTGCAGTCAAGACTGTATCATCTGCATATCTAATGTTATTGATGTATCGTCTCCTAATGTTGATTCCTTCCATAACTTTTATATTTCTGAAAATATTTTCACTGTACAGGGAAAAAAGATCTGGAGACATTACACATCCCTGTCTCACACATCTCTTAATAATCTGATATTGACCTGCATTGTTGTCACATAGTGTATCAGTTTCTCCAGGTTGCAGACAAGTAAAACGTTTCTAAGAATTGAGAAATTCATATCTAAAGGCTGTCCTTACCTAATAAGGTAAGGAATGCCGTAGTTCGAAACGAGGCGGAATTTAGGACTGGCTCTAAGTAGACTGCCGTTGGCAGGCTATTCCCTGGCCAGACCAGACATAGTCACTTGTGTCTGAACGTTTCCCCTGGTAAGATGTAATTCCAACGGGAGTGGGTGTGTGTTTTTTCGCCAACAGTGCCTCTTTTGCTGAGGGTGAGAAATATTGCTTTTTGAATGTTAATACCTGTATGATATGATAAATATAATACATGTAACTTATGTATATTTGGTTGAAGTTGGTATCTGCAACATTACTTCTGTAAGACGAAAGCCTGAGGTTCGAACTTTGCACCTCGAACGTCTATACCACTGTACCATAATTCTATGCCTACAGTTCAGATCATGCTGTGATTGCTAATTCATATTCTGGTGAGGAAGGTGAGGAATAACTTACTATCATCTACAAAGTCTATGTAGACAATCTGTAACTATATCTTCACATTCGGTTCAATATTCTCTAGAGTAGAGACTTGTCTTTATTAGACATCTAGTGAACTATTTATGTACTCAAGAGTGCATTTTTCAGATTCATAACATGTACGCATTCATATCGTGTGTGAATCTTTATGTCATCTGTTTAATGAATATGCCGGGGAAAGGAAGTTAATGTTGTTTGTATGACATCATGGGAAACGAGAGTTGGACACCCCCTATCTTTAGAAGGTTGTCAAGACCTACGTGTCCTGTCAGCATAGTCAAATTCATGAGAACGGCCTACATACTCATTTATTCCTGCAGTAGATCGTGCAGTGTTGCTTGCCATAATAGCAAGACATTCGAGCGGGGGTTTAAAATCCCGACTTCTAGTAGGGGGCCGACAGTTTAGTCAGAGAGAATCCCGGTACTGTTCTAGAACAGATTGTTGTCCTCTCATAGTGTGGGTGTTCCCCATGTCCATGTGAGAGTGTATATTTGTGGGTGTCAAGGTTTTGTCTATTTTGTAGTACAAGGAAGGGTCAGTTTAGAAGACCGTCCCGAATCCCCAAATAGTAGACGAATCAGTTTTACGGGCAATACATAGATACCCCACTCGTCGGGCGAGGGTTTCCCTCATAATTTTTAGCCATTTGTTTTCTCTGTGCGTCCGTGAAAATGTATCTTCTGCCATGATGTACAGTGGTTGTCTTTTTCAATCGCACATGCACTGGAGGCTGGCTAGGGACCTTGGCGATACATTGGCGATACTTTGAGCTATAACTAATTTAAAAGAGACGACTGTCCAACTCGGGCGGAACACATTACATTCGTACATCGGCAGTACCAATTTTAGCAAAAAGGAGGCAAACGACAGGGGAAACAACCCATTGTTTTCTTTCTAGCAGTCACGATAAAGTCAAGTCAGGGTTACCTCCTTGTGTCATCTAATGTTTTACAAAGCATTAGCCCAGTGCTGTTGGGGGCATCTTATACCCCTAATTTCGGCTGAGAGAGGTGCAAAGTTTGCTGCCCCAACTACCAGAGGAGCTTTAGAAATGGGTTATCAATTCCAGGTATAGTTAGAAGACATCAGACGTCTGTCTAGAACCAGTGATGGCCCACTTCAGTTTCAATGTCGCTCAAAGACAGTATGGGCTGTATCTTGATCTACGATGTAAGAATACTACCCCCATATCTTCTGAGGAGCCTCCTGGATGTTCTTCAACTAACAACATCCACAACCTCGTCAATAGTTCGGGTTTCAACAACTTATAGTATTATGGCTGATACTACTAATGGGTGAAATCACTATTTAATGGCAGACCCATTTTCCTCTCGTGACCCACGCCAGATCAGTAGTCCAGAATTCACGTCCACCACAACATCAAATTTATATAGGGAGTCCTTTAGGAACAATCGTAGACAGTTACATTTGTCTGTCAATTATGTTCCACCATCAAATGAAGTACCTCATGATCATGGATTCCATATCAACATTACCTATGTTCTGCAGCCAGAGAACCTTTGTTTTCAGTGACATATAATTTGTTTGGTCAATTCAAGAATGGGATGACTCCATCTCTTTATCAACGGTAGACTACGTAGAGGAGTTAAGATATAGACGGTAGAAGCTTCTTCACATGACTTTTTCCCTTGGAGAGTAGATACAGTAATTATCCAGCCCAGTGTGGGGTGGACATACATTTTTCCTGATTCACAGGATTTACGTATTCAAGACTTAGTAAGGACAATGACACAATCACCAGCCAGATCCAAGATTTGTGATCTGCCTTTTTTTAATTACAGTAGAGATCATGTAGTAATGTAGATGTACGGTGTTTGATTTTATTGAAACTAGTTAACGGTAGTCCCGATATGGTTATTCGGGAAAACCCTGCAATCAAGATTTGAGAGGTGTTTTGTTTTAGGTGAGGGGTGAGACAGAGGAGGAGGTGAGGATTTTTATATTAGAGAGTAATTCATTGCTTGGATAATGTATTTGTTTTGGTTATGATGTTTTATAGATTGTAGCAGAGATAGAGTCTCGTAATTCTGTGTTGGGATTCTATTAATAAAGATTATAAGGAGGAACAGGAGAGTCCTTATTGTCTTGTGACCAGTGTTACAACGTTTGTTATTGTAGAGATGTGTTCACTGTTATCCGGGTACAGAGAACTGAAGTGGAAGGTCAGACAACACATGGACTCATATGAACTACAGAAAGACGACAGCTTAACAAACAGACGTCCATGGTGACTTGGCCGGTTCTCTTCCATGTTCTTCAGGAGGGTAGTCTTATCAATGTAGGTTGGGCGGGTATCTATTTCAGTCCACGTCCCAGTCTTACATCAATAGAGCCAAAAGCTACGTCCATTCCTGGGGACTCCTAATAAAGAAACGGACTCGAACAAAGGTCTTATATCGTGTATCCGGGCACTCTCTAACCCCTAGACCCTTATTCACAGATAATCTATATTTAATATCCCACAATTGTTATGCAGTTTATATTTAGTAAAAATAATAAAGGTGACAAAATGTATCCCTGTCGCACTCCTGTTCTTCAATCACGTGCATCTGTTCGTTTCTCCTTACGAATAGCTCTGCAGTTCATGTTATTATACGCTGTACTTATTACGTCAATGATCTTTTATTAAATCCCATAGTTCTTCATCGATATTCAAAGAAATTGACTATCAATGCTGTCAAAGGTCGTTTCATAAATGTAATATAATTAACGAATTAATTTCAATGCTTTGCTCTATTATTACACGTAATATCTGATCAGTGTAGGGTCTGTTTGGTTGGAAGCTACCTTTCATCCGTTAGTTGTTTGTCTCCTCATCTTTTAAACTCTCTAGAATGATCTTGCTAAATATTTTCCCAGGAACGGACAATAATAGTATTCCTCTAAAATGTCGGCACTCTTGTGGGTAACGTTTCTTTTGTAGCTTTACCAGATATCCTGTATGTCCAGTCTGCTTGTATTTCTTCTGGCTCCCTTGACGTGGCATCTCATATCATGTGAATTATGGGCAGTCCGGTTAGATACAACCCTGCCAACACAATGCATTTATGGGTCGGATACTACAACATACGGTATAACAATCATCCTTACTGGCTCTATTTAATATGCAACCGCAAGAGCAAAGCCTCGTATCTTTAAACCACTCTGTTTCACGTGACCTACATGTTACAAAGTCAGTAAAACCCTCACCCAACTTGCTTTTCCTGTTTCTATATGTGTCTTTAGACACATGTCTATGTGTTAGACGGGCCTGTGTGCCCAATTCTTAACCCTTTGAAAATAAAGTTTGTTCGTTCGTTCGTTCGTTCGTTCGTTCGTTCGTTTATACTGCCATATTTTATTATAGTTCTGCGTATGTGCATATCAGTCTCATCGATCTCGACTGCACTATGACCACCCATTCTGGAGCAAAGTCGTACGTTGTGGATACACCCACTAGGATACTTCTTCTTAGCACCATACTTGGTCTGTCACTTTATCTTAACTGACCACCGTTTTTCCTGCGCCTTTCAGCAAACTTGGTAGCACATAATAGCTTATCAAATGTATATGATTTTGGTGTGTGTGCCCGTGCGTGCTTGTGTATGTGCGTGTGTGCGCGTGTGTGTGTGCGTGCGCGCGCGTGTGTGTGTTAAAGGGAGAAAACATAAACTATTATAGAAGAACATGAAGCGACTGCTCTACACCTACAGAGAGCCTTCGGGATAAAAAATTATGATGTTGATTCTGAACTCTGTTAATAATTCACGTATGCACTGCAACTGCGTGTTTCAACTACAGTAATTAAACCTTGAATTGTAATTGTGCAGGAATATATGTATCTGTCTGATTATATACTGAATCTTCTCATGTGGGTAATGTATATTATAATATATCCAGTGGATCTTCTAGGCAGTTAACAAAAGTGTACTGAAACCTGTTAAAATGGATGCATGAAGTGCAATCCCAGCAGCAGAATGAAACAATGGCAGCGGTACATAGTACCTGTCCTCGGGTTGTAAGGACATGACACATTTGGTAATGCAGGCACCTCTGCAAATCTTTCCATGCGATATTAGAGCTGGCTTCGGTGTTCCTGTAAACAAACAACAAAGCATTAATTAGCTGACGTAATACGTAATTATACATCTTATTAGCATATCAAGAGCACTCGTTCTTAAACTTCAGGTGTGCTGATGCGGAGGTAGTGGGTTCAATTCCTATACAGGTCAGTTGAACTAAAACGTTGACTTCTTTTCCTTGACTTTGGGAAATTACAAGTACCTCTGAAGTGGGAGTGGGTTCGCCTGATGGCGATAGTAATAGGGAAAGCTAATCTAAACGCAAAAATCAGCCCAGTGCACTAGAAAAATCAGCACATTGTATGGACTACGCTTTATTTCTTCAAAACAAGCGAACTCAAACCCCCCCCCCCCCCCCCCCCCCCCCCCCAAAAAAAAAAAAACAATTGTGCCTATCTTTTATTTCTATATAGATATTTCTACTTTATATTTCCTCTTATTATCATGATTTTTTGTATTTCTCGCAGAAGATCGTAAATCATTTGTTTATTTTATATAGTTGTGAATAATTTACAAGTCTAATGAAAGATACTGTTATGACAATTAAACATAGTTTGTAGAGATTAAGATAAACGATGCACGGCAGTGGGTAAGATGTGTGTCAAATTCAAGAATTGTGACACAAAACGTTTTTAAATCTTATATATAAATTAGGATCTCCGTCTGTCTGTATGTCTGTATGTATTTATGTATGTATGTATGTCCTTTATTTGTTCGCGAACGGCCCATCCGATTGAGATGACATTTTCTACACGCCTTCCTTTCATTCCAGCGCTGCCAACTGTGATATTTTGTTAGTGTGAAATCGCCTGCTTACTCAGTATTATTTCATTTTTCATTTTTCACTATAATTTCATATATCTCAGGGGACATAACTCTGTAAAAGTTATTTCAAGGGGCATAACTTTTCTGTATAACTTATAGTCATATTGTGGCATCGTTTTCAAAGATTTATAAACTCTTTGTCCATAGTTATATACCGGCATATGAGTTATAATAAATAATGATACAATCTGTAAGGCATTTTCAAAGTTTTCATAAAAATAATGCACAATGCATAACATTGTAACTCATCTTTTTTTGCTTAAGAAGTTACTGTAGTCATGCAGGTGATTAGAAAGAGTTTTCATTAAAAATAATAGATGGTGTGTGGAAGGACATTCTTTTAAGTTACTTTTTTGTTGTATGAATTTAATGAGAACTTATATGACTACTTATATGAATTAAATGAGATGCTCCCCACCAGGGACTGGGCGAAGCCAGGACAGGGTCAGGCAGACAGATAGACAGACAGACAGACAGATAGACAGTCGGGAACAGGAACTTATATGACTACTTATATAATTAAATGAGATGCTTCACACCAGGAGCTGGGCGATGCCGGGCCGGGTCAGACAGACAGACAGACAGACAGACAGACAGACAGACAGACAGACAGACAGACAGACAGACAGACAGACAGACAGACAGATAGTCGGTAACGGGAACGGGAACTTATATGACTACTTATATGAATTAAATGAGATGCTCCACACCAGGAGCTGGGCGATGCCGGGCCGGGTCAGACAGACAGACAGACAGACAGACAGACAGATAGTCGGTAACGGGAACGGGAACTTATATGACTACTTATATGAATTAAATTAGATGCTCCCCACCAAGCACTGGGCGAAGCCGGGCCGGGTCAGCTAGTAATGAAATAAATATTAGACTGCGAGACAAAAGCAGTTCTGTCTTCACTCTTTTCGCTGGAGTGTGTGTCCTGCTCTGCTGTAATGGCCTCTCTCTGGCCACACACTCCCAAACAATTATATAGATAGTTCAATGTTAAATTACAGACATTTAAATTACCTAATACTGCACACAGTTAACATCTAGGGTTACAATTAAATTGTAAAAAGACACAGATTATGGTAGGTTACTGGGAAAAACGAAATACCACAATGTAATAATATACAAGTAAATGGGAATATTCTTCAACAAGTGAATAGGTACAATTATCTTGGAATCGTCATAACATCTTATTGGAGATGGCTTGAAGAAATTAGAACAAGAATCGCCATGGCGAAAGTAGCCTTTAGCAAGATGACAAACATACTGACCAATAAAACGATGTCAATTGAAACAAGAAAAAGAGTGTTGACGTGCTACATAGAGCCTGTACTTTTGTATGGATGTGAAGCTTGGACAATGTGCAGCCAAGGTGAAAAACATCTGATGGCCGTGGAAATGTGGTTTCTGAGGAGAATGCAAAGAATACCATGGACAGACAGAAAAACCAAATAGCAAGTGCTACAAGAAACAAATAAAAATCGCAAACTGATTAGAGACATTAGACGTAGACAGTCAAAATATTTTGAGCATGTTATGAAAAGAAATGAATTGGAGAACTGGTAACAATAGGCAAGTTCGAAGGGAAAAGACCAAGGAGAAGAACGAGAAGTAAATACCTGGATGGTTGGGCTTACACGGCATGGTCGAAACAGGAACACTAAGCTGATCCACGACTTTGGTGATTGAGTGAAATGGTGTGTCATGACCTCCCACGTTTTTCGGCATGGCACACGATGGATGAATATTGCAAGTCTAAATACAACAATCAAGAAGCAACAGCTCATTCTGGCTAGGACTGTGAATTTAATCAGTCACTATGCCTACAATGAAAATATTGCAAGACAAAAAGAATATTCACCAAATCAAACATGCTTCGTGAAGAGTGGCATGCTTAAATCTTTAAACAAAAATCAATGATAGGGACCACCTTCTGGATCTTTTCTCCTGGGCATCCTGGCATGTTGGGAAATGAACAAGCGGACAGATTGCTGGGTCTGCACCACTGGATGAGGATTTGGTGCACGACAAGGCAGATATGGGCAGGGTGCTTTGGCATTGTGTGTAAAGTGTGGGAGAATAGATACACCAGCATTGCCTGGACAGAATGGTGCGGCAGGGAGTGAGCAGACGATCTGGTCGATACTACTATGAAAGGCTACATGAACACATAATCAGACTAATAATGGTACCATTAGTATTCGAATTCAAATCTGTTTGTTGAAGATGAGGACGGAGCGATTATGGGAATGTCCCGATTGCTGTGATGCCAGTTCTTGGCTCAACTCATTTCAAGAATATTAATTTGGTTAATATGAAAGGCGGTAAAGGAAATTAATCAGACTAAGAAACATAAGAAAGTTGATTTGATCTGATTAGATAAATTAAGCGTAAACAATCAAGATTTTTGGGCATTTTGTAGTGAGAAATAAACTTGAAAATTTAGTGACAACTGGCACACATGGTAGGAAAGGAATAGAGGGAAGACAAAGAGACACATAACTGGATGGCTTAGTTATATGGCATAATTGGGTCAAGAAAATAGACTTGATCTGAGACTCTGGTGATCGTGTGAGATGGTCAACCATTGTCAACGCCCACTTGTATCGGCATGACACATGATGATGAATGTCTGCTGTCAGGCACATAGATTTTGTTTGTTGTTCCTCTGCCTGATCTCAACCAACCCTATTTTAATGCTGTATGTGTGTTTACTGCTGTGGCATGTTGGGAGGTTAAGATCAGTATCCGCCAAAGCATCCCCCGTAGCGAAGTAACGCTAGGGTGATGGGACTAATTTCTAATAGAGTGGATAGGTCACTGGAAGCCAATGTGACCCTAAATGAACTAGGAATGTCTAGGGAATTCCCGGGTACATTGATAAATCCACGCCTGTTTATTTATTCCCAAATTAAGGAGAACTAAAGTTGACTCATTATGAACCCCCACTTGTATCCATTTTCCCTTTAAGGTGAAACGATTACAAGAATTTTGTTTTAATATGGAGTTCTCCTCAATGAACAATTTGGAACCTGGGAGCTTACAGTGGAATCAGGAATTTACTGTTCACTCGTGGTTACCCAGCCACACACCGTTCCAAATTCTTCAATATGATAATTAATGGTTTAATTAAACATATAATGAAAACTGGCACGTCACGAGTTATTCAATGAGAAAGAGAGTTAAATTTCACCAGTTTAATCTTCTTCTTCTTCTTCTTCTTCTTCTTCTTCTTCAGCGTTCCGAACCATTGAGGTTCTTTGCTGCAGATACAATCCGTCTCCATTCGTCTCTCTGGTTGACCTTCTCTTGCCAGTCGTTGATTTCAAGTGCTTGTAGGTCTGTATATATATTTTCTCTCCACCGTCTTCTTGGTCTACCTCGGGGTCCACGGTCATTTATTTCCTGAGTGTAAGCGAGTTGATTGATTGATTGATTTAGGAATCGACATCATAGCATTCGGGGCATTCCCTTAAGTGCTCCGTCCCCATCCTCAGTAGCCAGCGAAGAGTTCCAACACTAATAGTACCAGTAGCAATCTGATTATAAGTCCGTCTCGCCTTTCCTCTGAGCGTTGAGCGTCGGCCAGATCCCCTCGTCACTCCTCGCTGTCTCATTCTTGCCAGACCATGGTAATCCATTTGCTCCTCCGAGGTGTGCACGTGCTCCCACAAGGCCGCAACCACATCTGCCTTGTCATGTAGAAATACTCCACCAAGTTTTGCAGAGCCAGCCAATCTGTCCGCCTGTTCATTTCCCAGCACACCGCCATGCCCCGGAGAAAAGATCCAGGCGATGCTTGTCACCCGTGACCTCCGAAGCGAAGCAAGCCACTCCGCAAGAAGCCTGCCCGTCCTCACCCTCGTCAACATGCTTTCTGAGTCAGTTACAATCACGATGTGTGTGTGTGTGTGTGTGTGTGTGTGTGTGTGTGTGTGTGTGTGTGTGTGTGTGTGTGTGTGTGTGTGTGTGTGTGTGTGTGTGTGTCGTATTCTCCATCCAGCGGAGAGCCGCAGTGACTGCCTCCACTTCCATTCTTAAGCTGGATGTTGTGGTATCATATGCCAGGCTCTCCTGTCCCAAACATCGACCATTAGCTTTGGCTATGAACCCCCAGCCACTTCTCTCACCTCTTGACACCGAACCATCTGTGTAGATAATCACATCACCCGAGTGAGCATTGTCCTGAATTAGTTGCTGGATTTCCACTTCCGTGGCGCCTGCTGGCCACTCCCTGCACTCACGGCTTAATGTGATTATAACTCTGCACAAGTCTGACTGCTCCGCTGGCACTCTGACCCACTACTCTCCACGCCTAATGTTCTCCAATGGGCACACCTGTCTGATTGTATCCTCCGCCTGAGCCATCCATGATTTCCCTCTTATCAGTCGCAGACCCTTAACTGTGTCCAGCGCCTCATGCAGTGGGTGGTCTGTGTCTGCAGCTACTCCGAGGTATGCCTTCGCCTGCATCACCTTGAGCCTACCAGCAACAGTCGGCAGACCAAGGATGTAACGCATACACACTACTGGGGTGTCTCTAGTGCATCCCAGAATGACCCGCATAGCTTCGTTCTGTATGCGCTCTAACTTCACCAGCTGACTCTCTGAGACAGTGAGCAGACCTAGTCCATAATCAATTACTGAGAGGATCAAGTGCTGGTATAGTGTGATAAGCATTCTCTGCTCTGTGTCCATTGCAGCCATAGTTTTAAGTGCACTAAGTCCCTTTTGAGATCTTGTCACAACTGTCTCCACATAGTCCTTGAAGGATAGGCTCCTGTCAAATGTGATCCCCAGATACTTCAGTTTGGTCTCTCTGCTGACATTTCTACCATCTATCGCGAGGCTTGGGCTTGTAAGCGAGTTTTGTTTCCCTATTGTCTTCCATTCTTTCTATATGCCCCAGCCATTGTAGTCTATTAGCCTTCATGATACCAGTGATTAGCGGGGACTTAAACAGATCATAAATGTCTTTGTTACTTCTTCCTTTCCACTCTCCACTTTTTATATCCCTAATGGGTCCAAAGATGCGTCTTAAAACTTTGTTCTCAAAGGTTTGTAACAAGGCTTCGTCTCCTTTCGTTGTACTCCAGGTTTCAGAGCCATACAGCACAACTGGTCTGATCAGTGTTTTGTATATTGTGATTTTGGTGTTACGAAATATCACATTTGATGTTAGTAGATTGTAGTGCATATATATCTTATTTCCAGAATTGATTCTAGTTTGTATTTCTTCCCTTATGATGTTGGAGCAGTTGAAGATTGTACCCAGGTATTTGTATGTTTCCGTTCTTTTAATGGTCATATTATCTATTTGTATGTGGCCAGAGTTTTTAGCCATTCCTTCTCTTGAAATTACCATATATTCTGTCTTATCTTGGTTGATAACCAGCCCCATCTGTTGGGCTTTTTCCTTTAAGTGAGTCAATATTTCCAATGTCTTTTATTCATTTTCCCCATAATATCTATATCATCTGCATAACCAAGCAGCTTGGATGTTCCTCCAATACCACATTCCTCCTTTATCTTCCTTACAACTTTCTCTAGAGCCAGATTGAAGAGTCGCGGCAATAGTGCATCACCTTGTTTCAAGCCAGATGTTATTTGGAAAGGGTCTGATTTCCTGCCTTTATATGTTACTATATTATAAGTATCTTCCATGCATAGTCCGGTCATGTTGATTAACTTCCTTGGTATTCTAAATTCTTGCATAGCATTCCATAGACTATTCCTATGGACACTATCATAAGCCTTTTTAAAATCCACAAAAATGTTATGGAGATCTCTTTTATATTCCCAATTTTTCTCGGCTATTTGTTCTAAGATAAATATCTGATCTATTGTTGATCTGTTTTGTCTAAACCCCGCCTGGTAGTCACCTAATATGTTTTCTGAATATGGTTTTAATCTATTTAGTAATACCGCGGATAGTATCTTATAGTTTGTGGACAGTAGTGATATTCCTCTACAATTTTCACATTGGAACTTGTCTCCTTTCTTAAAGATAGGTATCAATAATGACTCTTTCCAGTCATGGGGTAATTCTTCTGTCCTCCAGATTTTTATTATTAGTTCGTATAGCTTTAGATGTAATGCATGGCCATCTGCCTTTATAAATTCAGCAGCAATTCCATCAGCCCCTGTTGCCTTATTGTTTTTAAGTCGTGTGATTACATATAGGATTTCTTCAAATGCAGGTTTTTCAGTTTGTGGTTCACATGTTAGAACCTCTTCCTGTGGGAAAGTATTACTTAGAGCTTCACAATTTAGTAGTTCAACAAAATATTCTTTCCATGCGTTGCACATTTCCTCATTGGTATTTATCATATTCCCATTTTTGTCTTTTAAACCATATGTGTTGTGTTGGTGCCCTCGTTTCATTGACTTCAGTTCTTTAAAAAACTTTCTGGGATTCGTTTTTCTGGTGAGTAGTTTCCATAGGAAAGGGGAAAATGGAGGATGTAGTCGGGAATTATGGTTTAGGTACAAGAAATGGAAGAGGGGAAAAGCTAATAGAATGGGCAAATATCAATGATATGATAATTGGAAACACATGGTTTAAACACCATAAAAGACGACTGTACACATGGAAAAGACCTGATAAGAAAATACGCAACCAAATTGACTACATACTAATTAATAAAAGATTTAGAAATGCTTTAATTAATGTAAAGACAATGCCTGGTGCTGACTGTAATAGTGATCATGTACCACTATGTGGACAAATAAAAGTAAGATTAAAGAGAGGGGGAAAAAATGGTTAAGACCATGAGACTTAATAAAGAGGTTCTGAAAATAGATAAAGAAATGCAAGAACAATACAGAGTGACTGTGAAAAATAGTTACAATGCAATAGCTAAAATACAGAGTATAAATGAACAATGGGAAATGTTAAGAGACTCCATTCCTTAAACTAGCAAAGAAGTATTACCGGAGAGAGGCAAAATAGCTAAGAAAAAATGGATGAATGAAGAAATCTTAAATCTGATGGACAAAAGAAAACAGAGTAAAAATGACAAACAAGAATACGCTAAGATAAATAAAGAAATAAAAGATAAATGTGGGAAGGCTGAAGAAAGTTGGTTAAACGAGCAATGCAAAAAAAATGAATTAAATTCCATTAAAGATACAAAAAATATGCACAAACAAATCAGTGAGCTTACAGAAAGAAAAATAAGAATAAATACAGGGTGTTTGAAATCAAAAATAGGAAAGATATTATTGGAGGAAGGTGCTATAATGAAGATGTAGAATGAGTATATAAGAAAATTATATGATGGAGAAAGGGAAGAATTAACAGAAGATAGTAACTTAGAAGGTCCACCTATTCTGAAAGAAGAAGTCGCTGACGCTATGAAACGTATGAAGAAAGGAAAAAACAGCTAGACCAGATGAAATCACAATAGAAGAATTAGAAGTATTGGGAGAATTTGGAGTAGATATACTAACCAAAATGTTGAATGATATTTACAGCAGTGGATATTTGCCCAGTGATATGCTGAAATCTGTATTTATAGCTATACCAAAAAGACCAGGAGCAATTGATTGTGAAGATTTTCGTACAATTAACATTATAAACCGTATCACTAAGCTTCTACTCAGAATCATAATGAGAAGAACCAAAACGAAAATAACAATGGAAATTAGTCAAGAACAGTATGGATTTGTGGAAGGAAAGGGTACAAACAATGCAATTTATACATTACGGACACTAATAGAAAGGTCAAAGAGAAACAGAGAGACATATATTTGTGCTTCATAGATTATACTAAGGCATTTGATAAAGTAAAACATGATGAACTGATTAAAATGTTGGAAGATATCAACATTGATGGGAATGATTTAAGAATAATAAAGAACATATACTGGAACCAAGTAGCAGCAATTAAAATGGGAAATAAAGAGGGTAATTACTAACAGATAAAGCTAGGAGTACGACAAGGGTGTGTCTTGTCACCAGATCTTTTCTCCCTATATCAATCAATCATGTGCCATGCCGGAAAGCGTGGGCAGTCATGATTCGCCCTATATAGCGAAGTAATAATGAGAGAGATCAAAGAGATGCCAGGAATACTAGTTGGAGGTTATAATATAAATAATATACGCTATGCAGAAGACACAGTATTGGTGGCAGATAATTCAACAGACCTACAACAATTGTTGGACATTGTAGTAACAGAGGGTTCAAGGAAAGGACTCTCCTTGAATATCAAGAAAACAGTAACAATGGTAATATCAAAGAAAATGGTGACACCAAAATGTGACATAGAAATAATAGGAAAATCCTTAACCAAGTGGATAATTTTAAATACCTAGGGGCATTTATAACATCAGATGGAAGATGTACAACAGAGATTAGGAGCAGAATAGGGCAGGCAAAAGCCGCATTTCAGAAAATGAAGAGTATCTTATGCAATAAGTCACTATCACTGAATGTAAGAAGAGAGTGCTGAAATGCTATGTAGAACCAGTTTTGCTGTATGGCAGTGAATCTTGGAATGTAAATGAACAAATTAGGAAAAGCTTAGAAGCAACAGAGATGTGGTTTTTAAGACGAATGTTGTGAATTCCTTGGACTGCCAGAAACAGGCTAATGAAACTAGAACATTATATACAACAATAAGACAGAGACAAACATCTTTCTTCGGTCACGTGATGAGAAGAGAAGCATTGGAGAACATCGTAACAACTGGAAAGATCGAGGGGAAGAGAGGCAGAGGCAGACTAATAGAAATGATGCTGGGTGGATTGAGACGGTGGCATGGAGGAATATCAGCAGCAGAGTTGATCCAGAAAACCAAAGACCGAGATCTATGGAGAGCCATGAACGCCTACGCCAGCCGGCACGGCACTTGATGATGATGATGATGATGATGATGATGATGATGATGATGATGATGATGATGATGATGATGATGATGATGATGATGATGATGATCATGATGATGATGATGATGATCATGATGATTATGATGAGTTTCCATATCTTTGATTATATTACTAATATATTCTCGCTTCTGCTGTCGAACTATTTTTGAGACTCTTTACATTCATTTCTATATTGCTCTTCCTTTTGGATGTTGTTGATGTAATTTAACCATAAATGTCTGGCATTCTTTTTCCTAATGACTGCTTCTTCACATTTTTGATTGAACCATCTGTTCTTTCTATGCGTGGTTAACACACCGAGACATTCTTCTGCGGTAGACTGAATTGTATTCTTGATGTTCAACCAAATTGGTCAACGCTTTCCTCCAAAGGGTTTTGCAGAGTTTCAAGTTTACATTTATTTCATCTGTAAATTTCTCTTTGACTGTAATTTCTTGTAGTTTTTCTCTGTTGTATGTTGGGTGTAATATTTGTAATTTAGTATAGAAAGCATAAACTCTGTGGACCACTGTGTGAACTGAAAAAGACAGTTAAATTCATACAAGAGACACCATTGCAGATATAGACATATTTCAAGCGAACGAAAGAAGAAGTATATAAAGTTCTCTTAAGTTTTATTTTAAATTTTGCTCCAGCGAGGAAGTGGTCGCTGTGGCACTCAGCTCCTCTATAACTTCTAAGTTTTTGTATGTTTGATGCATTTCTGTTGTTAACTAAAATGTGATCTATTTGATTATATAGGTTCTCTTGTTACATGATTTTCAAGTTTGTTTGTGTATATCCTTTCTTTGTAGTCTGGTACTGCTAATCTGCAGTCCTTTGGCTTCTGCCAGGTTGATGACTCTCCATCCATTATCATTTGAAGTTGTATGTAGGCTTTCCATACCGGCCACTTTTTTATGAGTTTGCTCTCTACCTATTTTTGCATTGAAGTCTCCCAGCACAATCAGGATGTCCTGTCTGGGGGTTTCTTCTATGACATCTTCCAAATCATTATAAAAGTCTTCTTTAACGTCATCTTCTTTCACTTCAGTAGGTGCATGTACATTAATCATCGTTATATTTTTCCATTTACCTTTTATTCGTAATTTACTAATTCAGTCATTAACAGCTTTAAAGTTTAGAACGTTCCCCCATAACTCTTTTTTATGACAAAACTTGTTCCTAATTCATGTTTATTTTGGGTGTTTCCTCCATATATTACAATCATTCCATTTTGTTCTACAGTACCCTCTCCATCAGTTTAATACTGAATAAAAATCCTTTGGAAGGCAGAAACATTTCGTAGGCCATTGAACACAAATTACATATCAGTAAACAGCATATATGAATATATAATGTTAACATAGAACATTAATAACAATAGCTGGCCCCGTGAAATATGCATTGTTCATAAGGTCCTACACCTAGTTATCTTTACACAGCCTACTCCTCTCTACTGTCATTAATTCATGTGGTAATATGATTGTTCTTCTACTATAGGATCCATGATTCAGAATAAAAGTATTCTATGAAACTTTGACTAGAGTTCACAATTAATTTGTTCTCAGTCCTTGCTTCAATATGATAAGAATCAATCTGTCAGATGGTGACAATGGTTCTTCTCAGAATGGGTTTAAGGCTGGTGGAATGGAATGATGATGTTGAATGGACTTCCAAGTAACAATATAGCATCTTGTTAGTAGCTGCAGATATTGGGTTTGGCAGCTCCACTGTGGAATGTATTACCATTTTGGAGTACTATGAGTGTCTCTAGGAATTAACATCCGCTGGGATAACTGTCCAATGCTCCCACTAATGCTGAGCTTTCCCTGGGTTTATCTCAGACTAATCTTGTGCATAGTTTGTACTGGATTCGTCCATATCTATTCATTGTCCATCCATCCATTTTCTTTTCTCCTCTTCTCTCCTATCTGATTCTATCACCCGCTTTTATCATCTTCCATCATCCTCCATCATCCGAGAACACCGTCTTTCCTCTCTAAATTGAATAAACATAATGCACCTATTCATATTTTGTCACACTGAATGTGCTAGTGCAGTTGACAAGAATGAAAAGTGCTACAGATAGAAGGTTCCAGAAAGAAGAAGGGCAAGGCAGTGTCAGAGGGGGAGATCTACTATTCTGTGTCTCTCCTCTGTACTGGAGCAACTAAAAAAAAGTCGCTTAAAAGTCGACAGGGTCGACTTCATCGCACCGGGTTTTATCCCACATGGCTCGGTCTCTTTCCGCAGCACGGAAAGCGTCGCACCAAGCACGAACTCCGTAGCTCTAGCGACGACCCACAGGAGTCTCCGAAAAATTTAACTCGTGAACCGAAGGACGCAGCCCGGAATCGAACCCACAACTTTCGGAACCCGAGTCAAACGGCTTGACCTCTTCGCCATAGAGACTCCCGACTGGAGCAACTCTGACTGATAACAGGCAGAACATGTTTCTGTATTGCCATTACATCTTGCCCTTGCTATGTTGGTGGTCTAAATGTGCTGGTGAACTCTTATAAGACACATACATCAGAGAATGGCAAGGTTTGAGAAGTCTGATAGAGAATAATGAGCAGGTACATATATCAAGGACTGGAACCTAAATGGTATGTTACAGGATGGCATCAATGATGGCATGATCACTGTTAATGCTTATTCTACTAATCAGGGCAGTACCAGATTGTTGTGTTAACTAACTACATGTCTATGTTCGATTCTCCTAGAGCTTCTTGCTTTCCTCTCGTCTCTTATCTCTTCATCTATTCTTCTAACTGAGGTATTGTATTCTGAACGACTTTCCCCCATAAGGGTTAGAAGTTACAGTTCATTACAAAACAAATAATTAATATTTTGCATGTGCAAAAGCAATTGTTATGTTCAAGAAGCAAATACATTAAGAATGCAGGTGAAATGTTCACACGTGGAAATTCACACTGACTATCATTCATGAACCACAACATATATATAGATATGAGAATGATAGAGTACATAGTTCTCTCTCTCTCTCTCACTCTCTCTCACTCTCTCACTCTCTCTCTCTCTCTCTCTCTCTCTCTCTCTCTCTCTCTCTCTCTCTCTCTCTCTCTCATACCAGATCAATCTTCTTCTTCATTGGCCTGAGTGCATATGTGTTTAAGCTGGGGAACAAGGGTTTGTGTCCCTAGTCCGGCCAGATAAATTGACGTCAGTTCGTCATGAGTGCAATGGATTGTATTCAATCATCAGGCAATTCTAAACTAAATATTACTACAGCATGATAGTATCAGCTGGATCTGAGTATCAATTCCTCCAGTTGTGCAACATATATCTCATTCGACGCCACTCACAAATAGAGGTAGATAAGGAAATTGAAACACTCTTTCCTGCTCTCACTCTGTGTGTGTTCACGATTGTCTGTTTATCAGAAAGAAAACAGTTGTCTGCCTGCAGACAGCAAGGTTTGGTCTTTCCAACTAGGCTCATAAATAAAATAAGAGGCTAGAAAGTTTTCATGTCAAAAAAGCATGGAAATACTCAGACAGCTTCCTCTTACAGCATTTTATTTAGTGCACGAAAAATGCATTTCTCAAGAACCTGAAGATTACAGACTAGATTGAATATTTCAGCAGAGCGAATGTAACATTTGCAGAATGAAATCAGGCAGAGTTAGAAACTGGCAGCTGTCTTCAAAGTTAAAGATAGCATTACGTTGTGTTGGAACGTCACAGAAACATACAGAAATCACAGACACAAAGCTCTACCTTTATGTGAATATCTGAATATATATATCCTTCACATACATATAATCCATGGCCATGTCTGGCTGATCCACAGAGAGGGGCACACTATATTATTACATCCACAGAAAACACAACTTGCTCCTGTGAAGTCTAACGATTGAGTGCGCGGTAACTAAAATTTAGCGATCCCAGAATTCCCTCTGCGACGCTTCTTTCTCCCTCTTTAACCAATGAAACAAAAGTTCAGGCACGCTGGCCTTACGTGTCATTTTTTGACATATCTAAATTTAGGTATGTCTCAATGCCGCATGGTGCAATTCAGTGTAAAGCAGTGCGTATGAATCTGCATTCCGTGTTTCTGTCGCAACTGGTGTGAATGAGCTGAACATTATGTTACAACTGCTTATTTCTTCGTTTGTTTGTTTTATCTTTGCATGCTAGTATTAAATAAAGCAAATGACCCTTTTTTGCACGCCTGAAGGTGTATTGAACGCTGGTCCCATATTTGTATAGACCAATAGGCACTTGGCCAGTGATCTGGACACTCTCACACAGTCCGCCTTTATTTCCCATAGCATTTCCAGGTATCCATTTCAGGCTGCGTTGATCTGATAGATTAAGTCAATTTATAAAATTCCTACTCGGTAGGGATTCGAACACGTGACCACCGGGCCAACAAGCAAGCGTGCTGGCCACAACGCTGCCGTGTAGTCCCGTATTCAAGTATTACACTACCAACACACAACTTATACACATAACATAAACTAACAACACAGTTAGAGACCGTGTCGTATTAAGTTGGTTTCCTTCGCTTGGCTTATATAACATATTCAAATCTCTTTGCTTTCAGATTGATGTAACAAGCAATAGTTTTCATTTACGTGTCCGGGACGCAGAGGTGTTTCCAAGGCACCAGGGCCGGGTTATATACTGGCCAAGACCTATTGACGCGTCCTCATCGAGCGTCCTGGGCAACAGGTCCCTTCGGGGTACTGGCTGAAGTTAATAGGATCGACGATTCCTCCGAAGTCGGAGAGTGTCTGCCTGTATGGCGAGGAACCACCAGTCTGCACACCAATAAGCCAGACATGGGACAACGGATACTCACGCAAACCTCAGGTCCTGTATGACATCACACTGATGTTGGACAACAGGATGTTTTCATCAGACATACAGGACTTTGCGTTGGAGCTCAAGCCAACGAACACAAGCAAGCAAGCATTTACGTGTCCTTTTTAAGAATTCTCATTATTTATAGTTCTGAAATTCAAGGTCATGTCTAAGCTATAGCTAATAACAAGAAATTATACCTGTTGTACCACACGTGTAAATGTAGATGCATATGTCAGCCATGATTAAGTCTTTTCTAAATAACATATTCTAACCACTTCGCTTTCAGATAGATGTAAAAAAAACACAAGTTTTAATTTGCATGTCTTGTTTCAAGAATTCTCAACATTTTTTCACGCTTCAGTTCAAGGCCCTACCCAAGCTATAGGCAATAACAAGAAAATATACCTGTTGTCCCAGACGTGTAAATGTAGCTACAGATGTCAGCCATGGTTAAATCTTGTCTAACTGACGGTGATATAGCGACTGGTAGAGCTGCCTCCATGAGGGGATCAAATGACAGTACACCTGTGGGCGCAAGCAGAGAACTCAACCCCTGCACGTATATCTTTTGGTTTCCAAGATCATCAAGCACCTCAAACATTGCTCCAAGCAAGTCATCCCCTGCAAAAGATAATATTATACAGAACACTCGAAAACAATGCAATACTGTTTGACACAGACCAATTCTCAGAACATAACATTAGAGAATTTAAATGTAATTTCCAAATATTCTTCTTATAGTCCATGTCGTGTAACGTTAGTGATTATCTCTGTCCTCAGCATTCTATCTTGGATTTATGATACTGATGTTGCTCCATATCATGATGCCAGACTGTCCAGCATCTTCTCTTTTGGTCTTTCCCTGTCTTTCCTTCCTTCCAGCTTTCTCCTTCTCATTACATGCCAAAAGAATGTCTTCTCTGAAGAGAGTAACCAGTCAGGGCTCTTTATGAGTTAACTTCTTTCAGGTCATCTTAATTGTTCTTTCTAACCTCCCGTTGTGTTCTCAGTCATTCTTTTTTACAAACCACATCTCCGCAGCTGTCACAAAATTCCTCACTTGTATTCTGTCTATGATTTGTTTCCGTGCAACAAGATTGTCTCAGTATAACTCCTAAAAACTTGTTTCCTTATCTCAATTAAGTTACTTGCATATTCTTTACATGAAGTCGCAGTCAACCCCATAATAATTGTGGCTGTGATTTCTTGGCAAGTTTATCTTCAATTGCTTGCCAGTGTTTGCTGAGCGACCGGCACGCATACTTTGAATGGAAACCAACGCACGGATGTCTGCGTCTAAATCACCCGCAGCTGTGTTTCGAACACGGTTTGCGAGATTGCGAATTGCAATCGTAACTCGCTCGCCATCGATTAGCAAAAAATAAAATGAAACACACGAGAATAATCTTTGCTTGGGCTATTCTACATTAAACTTCATTAATACCTACATCCATCAGCTGTTATTAAAGTATATACATTCTTAAATACATTTTGGCTCTGTTTAGGCTTTCTGTTACAAGTATATCTATCATTTCTTGTAACTGTGATTCATTTTCAGCGACAAATACCATGTCATCAGCATACCGCAGGGTGTTTACAGTGTTTACCAACTGATATTGCTGGCATGTTTTGTATGGATCTCATTATTATTTCGCTGTACAAATTGTAGAAATGAAGTGATAGAACGCAACAATGTCTAACGCCTCGTTTAATGTGTTGAAAAGTTCCCAATTGGTAGGGGAAAAGTTAGTTGCATATCCTTTACAGGACTTAGCAGCCAATTCCAGTATTTTCTGGCTGTTTGTGATTTCTGGGCTAGTTTACTCTCAGTAGTTTGCCACTGCTTTCTGAACGACCGGATACTGGGTCCCCGAAGCCGCGTTTGCTACAATGTGGTGTTTCACACCGTGGTGTGTTCTCCACAGTTGGGATTGTTCATTCCTATGTAGACAAACTTTTGTGGACAGTCATATTTCGCCATAATCTTTCACAGTCCTTCTTCTTTCTTGCAAATAGTTATTATATTTAAACAAAGGTTGAGTCATTTAGATTTTCAATATTATATATGGACTTCGACGAAACACATTCACAACGTACCTGCACCAACAATCACATGTTTCGAGTTAGCAGCAAGAATCGAATGAACCAACGGGTGCATTCTTAAATTATTGTTGATTAAAGCTGCCGTGATTCCTAATTTTTGCAAACCTACAAATGAATGATTCAACAATATGTTTAACGGTGCAAAATTAACAGTTATATTTAAAATATTTTACACAACAAGAACCTACACCATAGACTGAACATTGCTCCAATAGATATCAAATGGACTATAGTGAATTAACATTGTATCCCAAAAAGGTTCTAACACAGTGGTTCTCAACCGGTGGGGAATCCCCCCCCCCTCCCTCCCCCCCCCCCCCCCCAAGGGGGAATTTTAGGGTTTCAAGTTCGGGAATTAAGATTATTTCAAGATCGCGTTAATACAAGAACCGATCACTTGATATTGTTTTTCCCTCCATACTTTAGTGTTCTGTACTTCTTGCACTTCTGAGATTCGTTTTATAAGGTAAGTAGACCCTCAAATCTCATTTTATGTAGACGTCTAGACTTGTTCTAGTATGTGTTATTAAATTTAGCTTCCATTTTTACGTATACTTGAGGGAGGAGTGGGGGGGTATAGGGAGGAAATACGAAAGGGGGGGGGGGGAGATTGACATTCTGAACATATTATGAAGGGGTGCATGGGCCAAGCAAGGTTGAGAACCACTGTTCTAACAGACAAGATAACATTTCATTACCGAACTGAAGTTGTATTAATAAACAGTGTTAAGCAGAGACTGACAGTAAACATTATATTTGAAAGAGTGATCAATAAATCATTTCACAAAGTGAAATGATACGTACATGCGACAGAAACTTAAAATATAAAAGAAGAGACAATAAAGAAGTTTCGAAAGATTTATTAGATAGCTTTTCATCATCACAATGTGGCCTGCCAACTGGCGTGGGCGTTCATGTCTCTCCGAAGATCTTGGTCCTTGGTGTTTTGTATAAACTCCACTGATGATATTCCTCCATACCACCGTCTCAGACAGACCAGCATCATTTATTTATTTTTTTGCCATCGGTATGGTGTTGCCTGTGACCCGTAATAGACCCTGCTGGACGAGGCTGTTCTAAGACATTAATTAACCTCGTTCTCTGATTCCGATCTGCAGAAATTAATGAAACCTTGGGAAGATATTGCGGCACTTTCTTCTTTATTTCCCATGTATACCTTAAGCATTGAAGACACCATGGGAATGGAAGTGTAGCCGGAAGCGAAAGGAATAGTAAAGTATACATTAAAATCGATGTCCTCAATGTGTTGTATCCAGCGATGGCATCTTTTGCCTATTCCTTGATTCCCTGTAATCTGTCTAGAGCTCAGCATTAGTGTTTTTATCAAAGCATTTCAGCCCTTCTGTTCTGGGATTTTATAGAAGAATGATGAAAATTAATTGGACAGCCAAAATGAGCAATTTGGACATTTTGAAGAGTGCTTAGTCGCAAAGACAACTTACAACAAACATTAGAAATGGGCAGTCGTCATTTTTGGACCACATTATGAGAAGACAGAAACTGGAACATGGTTTGACAAATGGAAAGATTTGTGGAAAGAAAGGTAGAGAAAACAGCGTGAGAAAATTCTTGACGGTCTTGTGTCATGACAAGGAAGGCAGTCAACGCAGGAATTGATCCCTGTCGTCGGCGATCGCAAGTTGTGGAGAAGCATGATCGCCCGCCATACTGCAAGGCATTTAATGATGATTATGTGCTGACTTAATGGATGTTTTTATTGGTAAAATAACGTCACTTGTTTGCACTGAAGGGACGGATTTAGAAGACATAAAGTCTCTTAACTTCTAATTGATATACTGATAATGAAATCAACATAAAATTAAACAAAAGACACATACAATACAAGAAATATCAATTCTAAGACACGCTTACCTAGATATGTCCATACAAAGGCTGGTCCATTATGAAATACCAGAGCCACACAGTCACGTGGCCCCAGACCCCATGTTTTGACAATGTTGGCCACCTTGCATGCCATCTGATCCACCAACTCGTATGAGAACAGATTGTCTTCGAAGATTATGAATGGCTTCGTTGGAGTCTGTGCTGAAAACTTTTCAAACTTGTCGATGAGAAGTGACTGTGAACATTCAATTACTTCTTTTTCAATGTTTTTCTCTAATTTGATGAGTTTAAGGTCATCCTCAAGCCAAGGGAACATTGTCCTCCATGCCATAATCCCTGCCCCAGCAGCGCCAGCAGAGCCAAGTAATACTTTCTCGGATAGTTTCATGTTTTCCTGAATCTAGCTGACTTCTCTAACACGTGAAAACAAGAATTCTGTTATTTATATTCTTTTTCCAAAAAAGTATATTTCTTCGTTAGACTAGTTTATTTCTTCAACTCTTGGAGAAATCGACCCAGTAGCGTACAGCATCATTCTCTGTGAAAACAAATACACATAATGCAAATTTGGTATAGTTTTAAAAAGCTAAATAAAACCAAGAAAAAACTACAAAAGGAATGCGAAACTATATACAACGTATTTAAAAGGTTAGTTGCATATTCTTTACAGGACGTTGCATTCAACATCAGCACTTTTTTGCTGTTGTGATCTCTTGGCAAGTTTACGTTCAGCAGTTTGCCATTGCTTTCTGAACTACTGGCATCCATACCATTTCGTAAAAAATCCAACACAACGCGGTCTGCTGCCAAATCGCGCGCAGATGTGTTTCGAACGCGGTTTTATGGGATCACAAACTGCGAGAGCAATTTGGAGGGTACAAGCCTTATCCTGGTGCGAGGAAATGCAACCTAAAGACTAAATATCATGGCAGAGTAGAACAGGCCCTAAGCCTTGCTTGGCAGCAGGTCTAGGATCGAAGCTCCGACAGGCGGATAGAGCTTGCATTCATGATCCGGCAGCTTCTGCAGCTTGTCTTGTTCCAGATGTATTGGCGTTACCATTCCTCTGGAGTGAATTAGGCAGACCGAGATAGGGATCCATGCTGCATGAGCAACCATGGTCTCTATATTATAGCCCAGGCTTTGTGCTATGGAGAGGCATAACTTCATCCCTGGTCTTAACTGGTCTCGGAATCAAAGCGAGATGTAGCAGTTACGGGTGATAAGTCCTTGTCAATTGGCGTAGACATGGGGCGCCACGGGTTGCCTCTGACGGTGGGAGACACCTACAGGTGTCACTGATCAGCTACCGTCCGTCTCAAGCTGGGCCAATTGGGTGCCGATCTGCCACAGCCTGCCTACTTCTTCAATGGGTGCTTGGGGCTAAGACAAAATCTGAATCGCAGGCTGTAAAACCAATGCACTAGGTACTACTAAAAAAAAAAGAATAGAAACTTCAAGCTACGGCTTGCAACCTGGAACGTAAGAACCATGTGTCCAGGATTTTCCACTGACTTGACGAATATTGACGATGTGAGAAAAAAACGACTGTGATTGATACCGATCTCAATCGTCCTAACATTGATATTACTGGCCTGCAGGAGACTCGGCTCGCTGAGGAAAGGCCACTCAGGGAAAACAATTACACCTTTTTCTTTTCTTTTCTTTTCTTTTGGTAAAGGGGGGGGGGGGTAGAGGGCAGGCAGAAAACAAGGCAACATGGTATGGGTTTTGCGGTGAAGAATTCGCTACTGGGAATGATTGAAATTCCAGCCAGATTTAATGAAGACTATTATGCCTATAAAAAAACATATATTGGAAACAACAAGCTGCTATAAGGATTGATAATGTAGTGGGACAATATCAGCCTATTAGGAGAGATGTTAGGCAGGGATGTGTAATGTTTCAGATCTTTTTCCCTCTACAGTGAAAATATTTTCAAGAATGTAGAAGATATAAATGGAATCAGCATTGGAGGACGAAACATCAATAACATTAGACATGCAGATGATACAGTATTGATTGCAGACAATGCACAAGATCTACAGCAATTAGTAGACGCAGTTGTTGTACACAGTGAGCAGCTGGGGTTGGGATTAAATTGTAAGAAGACACAGGTTATGGTCGTCACTAGGAAGAACGAAGCACCACAATGTAATATACAAGTAAATGGGAATATTCTTCAACAAGTGAATAGGTAAAATTATCTCGGAACAGTCGTAACATCTGATGGGAGATGCCTTGAAGAGATTAGAACAAGAATCGCCATGGCGAAAGTAGCCTTTAGCAAGATGAAAAACATTCTGACCAATAAAAAGATGACAATTGAAACGAGAAAAAGAGTGTTGAAGGGATACATAGAGCCTGTTCCATTGTATGGATGTGAAACCTGGACAATGTGCAGTCAAGCTGAAAAACATATGATGGCTGCAGAAATGTGGTTTCTGAGGAATATGCAAAGAATACCATGGACAGACAGAAAACCAATGGCCAAGTACTACAGGAGACAAATAAAAATCGTAAATTGATTAGAGAAATTAGACGTAGATAGTCAAAATTTACTGGACATGTTATGAGAAGAAATGGATTGGAGAACTTAGTGACAACTGGCAAGATCGAAGGGAACAGACCAAGAGGAAGACCGAGAGGAAAATACCTGGATGGCTTGGTCTTGTGGCATGGTCGAGACAGGAACACTGAGCTGATCCACGACGCTGGTGATCGAGTGAAATGGCGAGTCATGACCGCCCACGTTTTCCGGCATGGCACATGATTGATTGATTTATATATATATATTTGTGTATCCTATTTACAGGACATCGCTGTCAACACCAGCATTTTACTGCTGTTGTTGATGTCTTGGCAAGTTTACGTTCAGTAGTTTGCCATTGCTCTCTGAACGACTGGCTCCCTTACCAACATGTTAAAACCCAGCGCAATGCGATCTGCTGCCAAATCGGTGGCAGTTGTGTTTCGAACGAGGGTAAACGGGCCTACGAATCGCGTCCGCAAGCTCTTAGCTGCGGAGTCCGGCATTTGCGGACGCGATTCGTAGGCCCGTTTACCCTCGTTCGAAACACAGCTGCCACCGATTTGGCAGCAGATCGCATTGCGCTGGGTTTTAACATGTTGGTAAGGGAGCCAGTCGTTCAGAGAGCAATGGCAAACTACTGAACGTAAACTTGCCAAGACATCAACAACAGCAGTAAAATGCTGGTGTTGACAGCGATGTCCTGTAAATAGGATACACAAATATATATATATATAAATATCATGGCAGAGTAGAACATGCCCTAATATATATAATTTTAAGGCTGAACGTGATACTGAAAATAAAGGTAAGCAAATATATCTAGTTTTAAAACAAAATAAGGGCGAAACACAAAATATACACGTATGTCTAATTAACCAATTATATCTCCTAACACACAAAACATATATTAAACACATCCCATGTATAAATAATGTCGCTTTACTTTTACCTAAATTCCAACGAAGACACTCACCATACGTGCATTGTTACTCCATACGTTATAAACTTTCCTTCACTAATGCGGTTCCAGTCACTTATTATTGGTTTGTCTGTCTGTCCATGGTATTCGTTGCATTTTCCTCAAAAACCACATTTCCACAGCCATTAAATGTTTTTCAGCTTGACTGCTAATTGTCCACGCTTCACATCTATACAAAAGTACAGGTTCTTCTTCTTCTTCTTCGTTCATCCGGAGTTTTTTTTTTCGGATGTGACTGCGTTGTGCCTGTTTACAGCAGAGCTGCGTTCTTGCGCCGTTAGGCCGACACATCCGACTTCTGTGGGCATTTGTTGACCGGGTTAACCTTCCCGGGGTACAGGTTCTATGTAGCAAACTAACACCCTTTCTCGTTGCAAATGACATCTTTTTGTTGGCCAGAATGTTGTCCATCCTGCAAAAGGCTGCCTTCGCCATGGCGATTCTTGTTCTAATCTCTTCAAGGCACCTCCCATCAGATGTTATGACAGTTCCGAGATAATTGTACCGATTCACTTGTTTAAAAATATTCCCATGTACTTGTTAATTACATTGTGGCCACCTTATAAGAAGTCAAAAACTGGAACATGTTGTGACAACCGGAAAGATTTGTGGAGAGAGATATAGGGGAAGACAGCGTGAGAAGATTCTTGACAGTCTTGTGTTATGGCACGGAAGGGAGTCGGCACACAAACTGATCCATGATGTCGGAGATCGTAGTTTGTGGAGAGGCGTGATCGCCCATGCAAAGCACTGGATGATGATCCCTTTATGGATTTGTTGATTGGCCGTGCAGCTATATCTCTGAGTTTGCTTTAGTCTCTCTCTCCATGTTATTCTCAACATACAGTCGCAAGCCCACTTCCTCCAGCATCGTCATAGTTTCACCACACATTGTCCAGCGCGTTCTTATTTATACAGAAGAACAGGCTACACAGCTGTATCGCAAGTATATATGTGTGTTTGTTGTTCTTTCTGTGATAAGCTGTTTGAATATAGTGTGCGTGTGTGCATGCATACGTGTGTGTGTGTGATGTGTGTAAGTGTGTGTGTGTGCGTGCGTGTGTGTGTGTGTGTGTGTGTGTGTGTGTGTGTGCCCGCGCGTACTGTGGCCTAAAATATGGCTGCATATGCCAGTCTTTGGCATATATATGTTCTTGTTACAATGTCCTCGATTCAAGTTGCTCATTCGTGAACTCTTTAAAGAACTTGGGCCGGGTAAACGATTTAGTTTCATGCCGGTAGGCCAGCAGCAGGCTCGTTAGGGGCATACTCGTGAGCTTTCCAGCCTACGTGTACCAGACTTTGAGCACAAATTGTCTACATCACCGCGAGAAATTGTTGGGACTCTTTTGCTATTTCGCAGTATTCAAAGCGTGCAGTCCTCGGCAGGTTTCATGATCGATCCTCCCTTCGATAGCCAGACTGTCTGCAACGATGGTGTCCTGGGGTCTGGGTGATTGGAGGTTCTGGTTAGTGCAATTCTTGACCATGGGCATCGACGCCTTCCATGCCTTTCTCATTATCATCATTTTATGCGGTGCTGACAGGCGTGGGCGATCATGGTTCATCATCTCACACAATCACCAATTTTCGGTCTGTGTTCTTGCTCTGATTGTGTAATATGGCCAAACTATCCGGGTATTTATTTCTTCGAAATCCTTTTGCTCTGATCATATCAAGTTTGTCAGTTGTTAATGAGTTTTATTGTTTATTTATTCTCATCTCAAGCTCAAAACTTATAAACTGTCTACTTCTTATTTTTCTAATCGTTTTACGGTTTTCGTTTGTTTCTTGAAGGACTGTTTCGTTACTTTTTGGTTAGTCCGTGGTACTCTTTGCATTTACCTCAGAAAACCACATTTCCACTGTCATTAAATGTTTCTCAGTTTGTCTGCTAATTGTCCATGTTTCGCGCGCATACGACAAAATAGGTTTTATATAGCAATATAACGCTTTTTTCCTCAATGAAATTTACAGGTTGTTTTTTTTTTTAATTGATGGGTACTTTTTTCATCATGTAAAGATGATTTCAGCCTGGGCAATTCTTGTTCTAATCTTTACAAGGCATCTTTCATCAGATGTTACAGACTGTTCCAAGATGATTTTACCGATTCATCCGTTTAAGAATTGTCCCATTTACTTGGTTGTTACACTGCGCTGTTTCTTTATTCTTGGAGAGGACCATAATTCTTGTTTTCTAACAATATAATTGTAATTCAAGTTGCCTATTGTGTACAGTAGCCGCATACACTGAATACTGCAGTTCTCTTTCTATGTACATGCAACTGAAGATTTATAGATTTCGTAACCATTAGTAACTTGTGATTGAAAAAGAAAATGTAAGCTCGTTCTTAATATTCATATGTGTGTGTATTAATTATTTACGAATAAGTAACAGTCTAATCGGTTTGATATGTATGTCAATTAAAATCCAGAGAAACTTAAATTATTTTAAAATGATGTTTTCAATATGTTCATATTTGTTTATATTGCTCGTCCTTTGCAGAACGGTGCAATCAACCCCGTTGCAACCAACTCCGGGTTGATTTACTAGGCAATTTCAAGTTAACTAGTGTGCCATCGCTATCTGAACGAGAAGTCAACGTTCAACTGATCAGTGAAAGATAAATGATACCTACTCTAAAACAAGACAACTACATAACATGTTTACTGTGGTTGGTCTTTCTTCGCTCTCTCTTGATATATAGAGTTGAATTCTATGCAACGCAATTATATTGCATTGTGTATACGTGTTTTCTTTCCTCTCGAGTAAACTAGGTAAGCCGAGAGATGGATCATACTTCAAGGGCAATACATGGTCTCTACAATTGAGTCCAGGCGGCGTGCTATGAAGCACAATATAACAAACTATCGTCTGTCAAGACAGCAAGGTGCCAGTGATATATCTTCTTCTTCTGCTGCATTCATCCAGAGTGTTTTTTTTTTTTTCAGATGTGGTTGCGGTGTGTCTGTTATGCACCCTTGGGCCGAAACCCTTAGGCCGACACATCCGACTTTTAGCGTGCATTTTTGACAGGTTAGCATTCCTGGGAGACTCTCACTTTTGTGGTGCCGTCCACATCCCAGCTGGTCAATTTAGAACGGTCGTATACTTCACGATCAGCCCTCAGTGGAAGGCAGGGACAGTCCATGGGCATTATCCGCCATCCAAGGGAGGCTTCCATAGTTGCAGAGCCGACACATAGCGCTCTGGTGCTGGGCTCACCGAGGGAATCGCCACGTCCTGCTCATGGCTGTTTTAATTCCTCACTTCAATGTATTGGGCCTTTCGTTTGCTACGTGTCGCTCCCCGCACTAACCAGGGACGGTCGGACTGCAGACTGGTATCCACTCAGCGAGCTTTCGATTCGGACATGTGCTTGTCGCTGTGCCCGGAAAACGAAGTAGTTGGAGCTGTTCCAGGCACAACGGACATTCGGAAAACTATCCAGTCAGAGCTGTTCCGGACATGAAGGACATTCAGAAGACTAGATAGTCAGAGCTGTTCCTAGCACGAGGGACATTCGGACACGATCGACATTTCACTCGGACGTAATTGCGTAGTGCCAATTTTTATTTTGCCACCCGTAGGCCGGCACATCCGACTTCGGCGGGCATTTTTTAATGAGGTTAGCCTTCCTCGGTTTCGAGGCACGTTAGACTCTTACTGTTGTGGTGTCGCCCACATCTCAGCTGGTCAAGGTAGAACGGTCAAAGACATCACGGTCAACCCTCAAGGGAAGGCAGGGGCAGACCATGGGCATTCCCCGCTATCCAAGGAGGCTTCCATAATTGCAGAGTCGGCACATATTGCTCTGAGACTGGGCTCACCCGAGGAATTGCCACGTCCTGCTCATGGCTGCTTTAATTCCTCACTTCCATGTATTGGGCATTTCGCTTGCCACTGGTCGCTCAAGCACAAACCAGGAACGGTCAGTCTGCGGACGACATCCACAAGGTAAGCTTTCGCTTCGAACTTCCACGCAATGGATTCGCTAGCCAAGCGTTCCATTTCGTGTTAATGAGACGTTTTTCCACCTTTGACTACACAATCTATGAGTATAGATACAGACATTTTTCGTAACCATTTCGTGCGACTGGGGCACTTTTTCTACCTTTAGTACTCGCTCACGAGGTGGGCTACATGTGCTGCCGGCTCAGCACCTTACCTCCGTGCATCAGTGAGAGAGAAAACGGCCAGGCCCTCTCATCCGGGGATCCCTCATATCCCCCAGCTGAGAGCCTTCGGACATGTATCTGATCTAAGCATGTAGCGTGCTCAGCATCTACAGTCCGTTTTGCAGTAGGTGAAAATCGGCCCGGCTCTCACATCCAAGGGTTAATGGCTTAGAGGCGTTCAGCCATATCCCTCAGATGGGAGCCTTAGAGTATGTGTCTGGACCAAGAATGTGTGGCTTCGTGCGCCTGATTTGGACTTTTGACTGCTTTCCTCAGTCTACCTGCAGAGCAGCAGGTTGTGTCTCTCTTAATCTGGTCCCTAACCCAAGTCCTGTCCGACACACAGTTGTGCTTCAGTCGGCATAGCTCTTGGGGTCATTGGGACACTCAAGCCCCCCCCCCCCCCCACCGCGGCAAGATGGAGACACAGAGGAGGAGTGATATATTACATGCGTGCTAATTACTCAGACCACAGTAAGCAGGTCAGTATGGTCGAATGGGTAAGACGCGTGATTTTAAATATCTGTTGTGCTGATGCCGAGGTTAGGGGTTCAA
The DNA here is from genome assembly GCA_014155875.1 of Cepaea nemoralis. Classification (NCBI taxonomy): domain Eukaryota; kingdom Metazoa; phylum Mollusca; class Gastropoda; order Stylommatophora; family Helicidae; genus Cepaea; species Cepaea nemoralis. Next base: position 101,857 of record JACEFZ010013845.1, read on the forward strand.
CCCCTACACCGGACAGCTGGACTAAAATGTTGACATGTCGTCCTTGACTTGGGGAAGTAACTTACAAGTGCCTCTGAAGTCGGAGTGGGTTCGCCTGTTGGCGAGGGACACTGTTAGTAGGGAAAGCTAATCCACAGGCACAATTCAGTCCATCACTATTATAAATGAGGTTTTTGATGATTGTAAATGATTATAAAATAAGGTGCTGTATGGACTACGCTTGAGCTCAAAGCGAGCGAACGCAAAAAAATACCTCAATAATAATCTGAAGCATGGGTTAGCGGGGTAGGGGTATTGTCAAGGTCTCACATCCGAGGTTGCGACGCGTTGTCTGTACCAACGCCAGACAGCATAACAACACGCAACCCTGAGTGATGTTAAACACGGCAGAGAGAACGCGGCGTCTTCGACGACGCCCGGATAAGCAGCCACGCACAGCAATTGAGTTCACCCCTTGAACCTTGCAGGGGACACCAGCTGACAGGAGCGTGTAGCGTGTAGGACGCCAGAACTGGCAGACGGGCTTAGGTTGTTGAATGAACAGGTCGCATGGGTATGCGAGGCGTGTTTGAATCTGCATTGAGAGCTAGCCTGTACGACAGTGGGAGACTGGTTCGAACGCTTGAATAGTTTGACTTGTAAGTGAGATGTTTATTGCTTGCATGTATTATTATGTATTGTAGTGATATTGTTCATGCTGTAATGATTGCTATGGATTGTCAGTGCGCGATGTTTGTGCGATAATAAATGCCGCGCGTAAATAAAGCGTGTGAATAATACTTTCGGATATTCACTTCGTGTAATTTGATAGTTTGATATTGCTTCACACTTGCCAGAAAACGAGCTACTTATCTTGCTCTACGCAAGACTCTGACAGGTATCCCCCATCAAAGGAGATGTAAGACGCCTCCTTTCCTCCTTTATTCTACGGGACACCCTTGGGCAAGGTGGAGTACCCGTTTAGCCCCCTAATCAGGGTTACGTGAAGCCATGGAAGCAGATAGTGGATGGAGTGTGAGAGCAGCCGACAGATTGTTGTTGGTTATGGTCTTGCACTCTGCGGTGATAGGCAGATGATCTCATCAGTAGAGACAATGGCTATGGCCACCGACTAGTACAGTCACTGCCCAGAAGGAAAGCAATGGCAAACTACCTTCTGCAAAACTTGCCAAGAAACCATAACAACCATGAAGATCTCCAGATGGGTGTATCAGGCGCGGGACATCTTGCTTGTGATCGAGAAGTTTTCCGGACGGTTGTTATGGGAGCGAGGTTCTGCAAAGGACATGCTACTGAATGAATGCATGAATGAATGAATGAATTAATGAATTAATGAATGAATGAATTAATTAATTAATGATAGGAAGAAATAACCATGCACTAAAACAGACAAAACAGCTCTTACTTGGTCTTTCCTTACTATGAAACAACACTAGCAGATGCTACATATATCAGCCGCTGTCAAAGTTTAGGCGTCCTATTTAGTGCATACAGGTGGGAAATGTACTGCACTAGATTTGGGTTATCTGTAGGTCATAAACTGTTTCACAACTTTTGAAGGCCGCAATGAATAATTCTCACACTGTTGACAGCTGCCATGGGATAAGTAGCTGGTGGTGCGCTGGAGTAGCTTGATCCTTCATCGAGGTGCTGTCGTCAGTTGGAGACGGCAGGTCGAATCCTGGTGTTGGCTATATCTCCATTTTTTTTTTTTTTTTGTGCAATGCGTCATCTGAATCTCTCTTCTTTACTTTATTTTCATTTATTTCGCCCTTCTTCTTCTTCTTCTTCTTCTTCTTCTTCTTCTTCTTCTTCTTCTTCTTCTTCTTCTTCTTCTTCTTCCTGAATACACCTTCAGACGTCAACCCGAATTTATCTTAAGAAAGCAACAGTCAATTTAAGGTTGTTGACATCTCCATAGAGTTTGTCCTAACATGGAACGGACGAATGTGAAAGTAATTTTCTGTTCTGCATTTGTTTGACAAACTTGCAGTAAATGCTTAACTGTAATTTTACCAATCCCTCACTAACATTCATAAGTTTCTCATATCTTTAGTTTATTGTTATAAGTCGTATTTCAGTCTTTTACGCCATGTGCGGAGTCTGAAGATTGCTGCTTGTTCACTTCGGTTAAGTTAATAATAATATGCATGATCTTTCTTATGGCGAAGGTGCTCTGATTCTCGTTTTGTTCTATAAGTACTTTTTATAAACCTCTTGGTCTCAACCTAGGCTATCTTTATATCAGGCTGAGGCTGTCTCCTCCATCCTTCGCCAATTTCTCAGCCTCTACTTGTCCAGGTACAGGGAGTATTTTTAATGACTGTGAGGTTTATAAAAATATTGCCGTTCCAAGTTTTGTATTTACCTTTTATGTTGCATGAACTCCACAACGGGTGAATACAAAACTTGGAACGGCAATATTTTAAAACACCCCACAGTCATTAAAAATACAACATATGTGTTTCAATGTGACGGAATCCATTGTGTTTCTGACCTACTTTATGGTGTATTGCTATTTAGGTAATTTAGGTCTGTTAGTTCAGCACGGTTTTTTTTTTTATTTTTCACTATGTCCAGAATCTGAAGTCCCAACTCACCTCATTAATTCAGTAGTATAATCTTTGCAGAACCTCGCTCCCATAACAACCTTCCGGAAAACTTCACGATCATAAGCAAAATGTCCCGCGTACGATACACCCATCTGGAGATCATCCACCACATCCTGCACCCATCTTCTCTTTGGCCTTCCTCTTCCTCTCTTCCCATGCATATCTTCTTCTTCTTCTTCAGCGTTCCGAGCCATTGAGGTTCTTTGCTGCAGATACAATCCGTCTCCATTCGTCTCTCTGGTGGACCTTCTCTTGCCAGTCATTGATTCCCAGGCATATACCTCTCCATTATTGTTCTCTCCAAACTTTCATGACGCTTTCTAGTGTTCAAAATATTTCAGTTTTCTTGGTTTTATCGTCTTTTAATTGTCGTATGGATTCATTTGTTCTTTTCTTTATCCAAGATATTATTAGAACCTGTCTATAACATTCATATTCAAAGGCATTTATGCGCTGTTCAGCTTGTATAGTAAGTGTCCAGGTTTCACAAGCGTATGTTGCAATGGGAAAGATGTATGCTCTTAAAACACTAATTTTTTTTTTAATCTGTCCCACTCCATAATTTGTTCAGTTGTTTTAGATTTTGAAAGGCAATAGATATTCTTCTTTCAATTTCTTTCATCGTGTCACCATTGTTGGTAAGCAATGACCCAAGATATTCGAAATCTTCCACCGCCTCCAATTTTCCCTCATTAACATATATTTCTTTCTCCATAGTAGTTTTATATGTATGCATTATCTTTGTTTTTGCTATGTTAAGATATAAGTTGTGATTTCACTATTCCTTTAGGTTGAGGTTATTAGGTTTTCTAAACTATTTTGTGATGTGGATAGTAATACTGTATCATCAGCATATCGGATCTCTGGTATTTCATGACCACCGATATTTCTCTGATATTTCTCATTATATTTTCGGCGTACAGGTTAAACAAATAGGGGCGTATCACACAGCTCTGACGGACTCCTTGCATTATGTCAAACCAATCTGACCCCCCCCCCCCCCCAAAGTGTCTCCACCTTGTCGCGGTGGGGGAGGGGGGAGCTTGCGTGTCCTTGTGATCCCAAGTGCTATGCCGACGGAAGCACAACTACATGTCGAACAGCTCTTGGGATAGGGGCCAGACTAAGCGAGACACAACCTGCTGCTCTGCAGGTAGACTGAGGATAGCAGTCAAGTCTAAATCAGGCGCACGATGCCGCTAATTCTTAGTCCGGACACATACTCTAAGGCTCCCAGTCGAGGGATATGGCTGAACACCTCTTAGCCATAAACCCTCGGATGTGAGAGCCGGGCCGATACCCACCTACCGAAAAATGGAGGTGAGATGCTTAGCACGCTACATGCTCAGTTCAGATACTTGTTCGAAGGCTCTCAGCTGGGGGATATGAGGGATCCACGGATGAGAGGGCCTGGCCGTTTCTCGCTCACTGATCGCACGGAGGTAAGGTGCTGAGCCGGCAGCACATGTAGCCTACCTCGTGAGCGAGTACTAAAGGTAGAAAAAGTGCCCCAGTCGCACGAAATGGTTACGAAAAATGTCTGTATCTATACTCATAGAGTAGTCAAAGGTGGAAAAACGTCTCAATAACACGAAATGGAACGCTTGGCTAGCGAATCCATTGCGTGGTCCGAAGTCCGAAGCGAAAGCTTACCTAGTGGATGTCGTCCGCAGACTGACCGTTCCTGGTTTGTGCTTGAGTGACCAGAGGCGAAATGCCCAATACATGGAAGTGAGGAATTAAAGCAGCCATGAGCAGGACGTGGCAATTCCTCGGGTGAGCCCAGTCTCAGAGCAATATGTGCCGGCTCTGCAATTATGGAAGCCTCCTTGGATAGCGGGGAATGCCCATGGTCTGCCCCTGCCTTCCCTTGAGGGTTGACCGTGATGTCTTTGACTGTTCTACCTTGACCAGCTGAGATGTGGGCGACACCACAACAATAAGAGTCTAACGTGTCTCGAAACCCGAGGAAGGCTAACCTCATTAAAAATGCCCGCCGAAGTCGGAAGTGCCGGCCTACGGGTGGCAAAATAAAAATTGGCACTACGCAATTACGTCCGAGTGAAATGTCTTTCGTGGTCGGAAAAGCTCTGACTAACTAGTTTTCCGAATGTCATTAACGTTCGGAACAGCTCTGACTAGCTAGTTTCCGACTGTCCCTCGTGCTAGGAACAGCTCTGACTAACTAGTTTTCCGAATGCCCCTCGTGTTCGGAACAGCTCTGACTAGCTAGTTTTCCGAATGTGCCCAGAACTATAGAGTCGTGCTCTGACTGTATTGTCACCGGGCACAGCGACAAGCACATGTCCGAATCGAAAACTCGCTGAGTGGATACTATCTGCAGACCGGTCTGGTTTGTGCGGGAACAGCCCGGGGCGAACGAAATGCCCAATATATTGAAGTGAGGAATTAAAGCAGCCATGAGCAGGACGTGACGATTCCCTCGGTGAGCCCAGCACCAGGGCGTTATGTGTCGGCCCTGCAACTATGGAAGTCACCCTGGATGGCGGAAAATGCCATGGACTGTCCCTGCCTTCCCTTGAGGGATGACCGTGAAGTCTCCGACTGTTCCAACTTGACCAACTGGGATGTGGATGGCACCACAAAAGTGAGAGTCTCCCACGAATGCTAACCTGGTCAAAAACGCACGCAGAAGTTGGATGAGTTGGCCCAAGGGTTTCGGCCCAAGCGTGCGTAACAACACTCCGCAATCACATCTGAAAAAACACTCCGGATGAACGCAAAGAAGAAGAAGAAACCAATCTGATGTCTCGCCATCTATTCTAACCGCTGCTTGTTGGTCTGGATATAGCACTTTTATGGGTTGTACTACATGTGATTGGACAGACAGCACAACCAACGATCGCGTCCTACAAGAAACAAATGAAACTCGTAAACTGACCTAGAGAATTAGACGTAGACAGTCAACATTTTTTGGACTTGTTATGAGAAGAAATAAATTGGAAAACTTGGTGACAACTGGCAAAACCGAGGGGAGGTGAACAAGATGAAGATAGAGAAGTAAATACCTGGATGGCTTGACCATGTGGCATGGTCGAGACAAGAACACTGAGCTAGCTGATCCACGACTCTGGAGATCGAGTGACATGGCGAATCATGACCACCCACGCTTACTGGCATGGCACATGATGGATGGACTACATGTGATATATATAGCCCATATTCCTTATGATTTCCCAAAGTTTCTGATGTTGTACAGATATATCTGGATAGTTTGGCCACATATAGCATAATCTAAACAAGATCACAGAGCTGATCTACGACTCTGACGATTGTGTGAGATGACCGCCTAACGCTTATCGGCAAGGATTATGATGATGAAATTAATAACGGTCAACAAAATGGCGATAGACATTTAGTAAGAAGATTTCGTTTGCTGTTAATAGTAAAAAGTAGGACCACGCTTATGAACTGTTTCTAATTTTCTAGTGTAAGAGAGCAAAATGGCGGACGTATTACTTGTGACCAAAGAAGATGACGACGATTTCGAAATTGATGAAGAGGGAGACCGTAAGTTATTAATATATATTTGCCTTGACATTAGTTCAGTGTTTTCTGTGAGTAATTTCTTTTTAATGTTTAGAAATGCCAGAATTATGTTAAATAGATAGACTGAATATGGCTGCTACATAATTCTTCTTCTCTTTCGTGCGATATCTATCTTCTTCTTGTTTTGGACTAGTGACTACATAAAAATAATAAAATTGCCAAAAATGAAAAATGCTTTTAAATTATAATTATGCAATAGCATAGATGGGTAGATCTTGAAAAATGCAATCCAACGCTGCCTCGTTCAAGTCTTTATGTCAATTCTAAGCCGAAATATTGATGTCTGTTTGATTTAATAATCTGCAGCATTTTTTTAGTAGAAACAATAATATAAAACATTGTCGTCGTCTCAAAGAAGAAAGAAATACGACAACTTTACATCCAAGTACCTGGAAACATTCTTAATAATTCGCACAACCACCTCAGTGAAGTCATAACATCTTAAAGAAGACACCCTATTTATTATGGGAGAGTTTATTCATAGGGCCCTATGAATAGACACTTTGTTTATTCATAGGGCCCTATGAATAGACACTTTGTTTATACATAGGGCCCTATGAATCGATACTTTATACTTAGTTGAAGTATGGCTGTTTAAATATCAAGAATAATTTTCCAGATTGGAATCCCCAATACAAATAAGGGAGAGTTTATTCGTAGAGCTCTACGAATAAACAAAACGTTTATTCGTAGAGCCCTACGAATAAACAAAGCGTTTATTCGCAGGGCCCTACGAATAGACACTTTGTTTATACACAGGGCCCTATGAATCGATACTTTATACTTAGTTTAAGTATGGCTGTTTAAATATCAGGCGAGTTTAAGAATTGTTAACTTGCGCTTCTGTACACTTACTGTTTACAGGCATCCATCTTTGTTTACGTTACTGACCTACTATTTCCTACTATTTATGTCCTGATAATTCTGGTCCAAGCTGAGAGTAATATGCGTCACCTCAGAGAGACATGATTAGGGTCGTTAGGCAATACAAACACCAGGCTTTCGACTGATTGCCCTCATGAATTAACAAATAAACAAGGAAATGCTACGGATATAAAGTGCAGGAAAACCTGGTATATGTGAAGCGGGTTGAAAAGAGAGAAGAGAGAGATAGATAATGAAGATAGTGTGCGAGACAGATATGTGAGATATGAGAAAGATGTGTTGAAAGACATAAAAAAGTGATAAAGACAAGAAAGAGAGAGGGGGAGGAGGGAGATAGAGAAGAAGAGAGAGAGAGATGTCTGTATGCCTCTCTATATGTCTGCCTGTCTGTATGCCTCTCTATTTGTCCACCTGTCTGGATGTCTCTCTACATGCCCGGATGTCTCTCTGTCTCTGTCTGTCCGTCCGTGTGACAGCCTGCGTGATTTCTTGTTCTCTATCAGCCTACTTGTATCTGTCCATTTGTATATATGTCTATCTGAATCTCTATCTAACAAACTGTCTGTCTGTCTTTCCATATGCATATGTATGTCTGGTTGACTCTGTGTGTGTATGTATGCGTGTGTCTGACTCTCTATCTGTCTGCCAGTTTATATCAGTTGTTTATTTGTCTGTATCTCTGACTGCCCCCCCCCCCCTCTCTCTCTCTCCGCCGGTCAACCTGCCTGTTCAGAGTATTGCAGGGAGAGGTTGAAAGAGATGTATGAATTGGCATGGTGGAACACAGATGATCGACGAGCGAGTGTCTGGTTGGATCTAGCTACCCATCTACCTGCGTACCTACTATCCACCTACCTGCCTAGCTACCCACATACCTGCTTACTTAACTACCTACCTGTCTACCTACCCACATATCTGCCTCTCTAACGATCTATCTGTCTAACAACCCACCTACCTGCCTACTTAACCACTTTCGTGTCTATGAATATGATTATGAATATGAAAACTATGAATATTACAAAGAATTAACGCCGAAGCAACGGAGTACGTGCTTTGTGCTCGACACTTTTGACAACAGCCAGCGGGGAGAGAATTAAGCGGAGGAGAAGAGGTAGGGGAGAGGGGGAAGGAAAAGGAAGAAGAGGGCTGGAGCCAGAAGGGGTAGAAGGAAAACGGATCGTTTGGGACTCAAAAATGTGTGGGTTGGGTATTGGAATTGCCGTAGTGCAAAGCAACGAGGACCAATACTGGAGAAACTGGTACTAACTAAATTACACTCACTTTAAACAACACAATTCTAAATGAATTGCTGAAAAATTAAAAAAAAACATTGTCGGGCGAGGAAACGAACGATTGACATTTGACTTTCATCCAATTAATTGCTGAACCATTATAAAAAAAAATAAAAAAGGTCCGGAAAGGAAACGAACCTCGAGCTCCCGCCCATCAGGCGGGCGCACTATCAACTATGCCACTGACGACACGTTTTCCAATCAACGAAAATGTATAATATAGCCGCAAACTTACGTTAAATCACGTGACTAGCCGTGCCCTACGAATAGACGCTTTGTTTATTCGTAGGGCCCTACGAATAGACACTTTGTCTATTCGTAGGGCTCTACGAATAGACACTTCGTACAAATAATTGTGTCCCAGGCGAGTTTAAGAATTGTTAACTTGCATTTCTGTACACTTACTGTTTACAGGCATCCATCTTTGTTTATGTTACCGACCTACTATTTCCTACTGTTTATGTCCTGATAATTCTGGTCCAAGCTGACAGTAATATGCGTCACCTCAGAGAGACATGATTAGGGTCGTCTGACTGCCTGCCTCTCTCTCTCTCTCTCAGTCGCTCGGCCGGTTAACCTGCCTGTTCAGAGTATTGCAGGGAGAGGTTGAAAGAGATGTATGAATTGGCATGGTGGAACACAGATGATCGACAAGCGAGTGTCGGGTTGGATCTAGCTACCCATCTACCTGCGTACCTACTCATCCACCTACCTGCCTAGCTACCCACATACCTGCTTACTTAACTACCTACCTGTCTACCTACCCACATATCTGCCTCTCTAACCATCTATCTGTCTAACAACCCACCTACGTGCCTACTTAACCACTTTCATGTCTAACTACCCACCTACCTAACCAACTATGAATAATACAAAGAATTATCGCCGAAGCAACGGAGTACGCGCTTTGTGCTCGATACTTTTGACAACAGCCAGCGGGGAGAGAATGAAGCGGTGGAGAAGAGGTAGGGGAGAGGGGGGAAGGAAAAGGAAGAAGAGGGCTGGAGCCAGAAGGGGTAGAAGGAAAATGGATCGTTTGGGACTCAAAAATGTGTGGGTTGGGTATTGGAATTGCCGTAGTGCAAAGCAACGAGGACCAATACTGGAGAAACTGGTACTAACTAACTTACACTCACTTTAAACAACACAATTCTAAATACCCAAAGAGATAAAGGATTGACTTTCACCCAATGAATTGCTGAACAATTAAAAAAAAACATTATCCGGCAAGGAAACGAACGATTGACATTTGACTTTCATCCAATTAATTGCTGAACAATTTTTTTTTTAAAAATATCCAGCAAGGAAATGAACCTCGAGCTCCCGCCTTTCAGGCGGGGACACTATCAACTATGCCACTGACGACACGTTTTCCAATCAACGAAAATGTATAATATAGCCGTAAACTAACGTTAAATCACGTGACCAGCCGTGCCCTATGAATAGACACTTTGTTTATACATAATGCCCTATGAATAGACACTTTGTTTATACATAGTGCCCTATGAATAAACACTTTGTTTATACATAGTGCCCTATGAATAGACACTTCCATTTATTATTTATTGAGATTAGAAGAATCACTATGGCAAAGAAAGTTTTTGTAGGATGAAAATAGCAGGTTTGATCATGATTTTCAAATTGGGTATTTACTAATGAGACCACCACAGGATAGGCTTTGAAATACCAAATCTAATGATATAATGGTACTTCAATGACGCCGGTATGTCATTTCTAAGTGGAGATATTCACATTTGAGTGTCAGGATCTTGAAAAAAAAAAGCATTTTCTCAGATTTTGTGTCTGCGCAGCTCTCTTGTGTGTCTCAAGCAGGACAGGTCATAGACGGATATAACAACTGACTTCAAAAATATGTTCCATCATGTTAAGTGATAAAAATAATAGTAACAATATACAAATAAACTATTAATAATCTTTAAACTTGTGTTCTCTTTAACTTTAGTAGTTCAGATTGCATGTTTTGAGCTTAAAAGTATGTGTGGCCTAGTCCAATTGATATGAACGCATCTTCCGCCATTTTGAATTTGCATTCACAAAGTCGAAACATCTTCACAGAAATAGGTTTCTTCTACCATTCTTCTACCACAAGTGGAAGATGGTTGGCGATGAAAGTATGTGTGGCCTAGTCCAATTGATATGAACGCATCTTCCGCCATTTTGAATTTGCATTCACAAAGTTGAAACATCTTCACAGAAATAGGTTTCTTCTACCATTCTTCTACCACAAGTGGAAGATGGTTGGCGATGAAACTCCAAATATATGTAAAATTGGATGCAGAATTCGAAAATTCATCTAAAAATAAGTACAGATTCATTTAAACAAGCTCTAGAAATTAAATTGCTTACCGTGTGTCAAATAAAGGAATTTATTTAAAAACCATAATTTCAACCAATCAATATGCAGAGAATATTAGACGGCCCTATTCTGCAGACACTAAAATGGCATTTGTTATTGTCACGTGATATTTGAATGAATGAATGATGCATGGTCATTTCATAGCCATTTTGGGGACTCCATGGATCCTTCTGCACAAGCACGGTTTCTGATTTCCTGATTTTGATCGCAAAACCAGACTAAATGAAAATCCTAATACTAACCAATAAAAAGCTGTCATTTGCTGTGAGAAAAAAAAAGAGCGTTGAAATGCTATATAGAGCTTATACTGTTAGTTATGCATGTATATGTGTGAAACATGGACAATAAGCAAACAAATAGATTAGCTGAGAAACATTTGATGTGGTTTCTGAGGAAAATACAAAGCCTGGACAAACAGAAACATGAATTCTACAAGAAAGAGAGGAGAGTAAAAGAAGTAAACAGATTTTTCCATTCGTCACAATGTTTTCCAGTTCCTCTCTTCTCGCTAATTATTTCCAGATAATTGTTATTCGTTACCCTGGCAGTCCAAGGTATTCGCAGCATCCATTTCAGAAACCTCATCTGTGACGCTTCCAAGCTCTCCCTGATTTGTTCAGTCATGTTTTGTGATTGAAACCTGCTTTAGCGTAGTGGCTAGACATTCTTCTGCGTGGTGGTTAAGGGTTTGAATCTACATAGTACCCCTCTGGTGATGTGGTTAAGCGACCTGCCTTCCGTTCCGAAGGTTGTGTGTTCAGTTCTGGATTCCGAGATTTGGTTTACAAGTGCAATTTTCTCGGAAACTGGTGGTTGTTGCTTTGATCTATCATAAACAATATAAAATAAGACAGTGAAATGAAATGTGGCTTTACAGAATACAATTATCAAATACACAGGACGTTGCGGCAACTAGCCTTCATCAGCAAACAAATACATACACAAAGCACAACATATAATCACGAGGACTCTCCAGTTACTACTTTAATGTATACACTAAATTTGAAAGAAGACATATTGCTACTTATTTCAAAATCCCAGTCTCGAATTCTGAGATAAGTAGCAAAATAATTTTTTTAATTTTACTTTTCTCTTCTTTGTTCTAATTTTTTCATCTTTTCATTCTTCTCATCCTGTTTTCATATCTGAATGTAGTCACCACAAGGTTTTCTCAGTGATTATATGTTGTATTTTGTGTACGTACTACTACGTGTTTAATGATAAAGACTAGTCACAGAAACATCTTGTGTTTTTCGTAATTGTGTTCTGTAAAGCTGCATTTCTTTGTGTTATTTTATGTTGTTTATATTTCCACAGCTGTACCTCAGTTCCACTAATAATTATATCCTGCTGCAGCCGCTGCTTCTTTTCATTTGTTCCATATAATTTTGATCTACCATGCATGTTATAAGAGGCAACAAAGGAAGTTAGTGCAGGGCTGACTACCCTGTCTTGTAGAAAACCTTAGCCGGCAAATCCATCCAACCATAAACCAGTCTAAAGATCAATTTTTTAAAAAAACGTTTGCATAACCTTTACAGGACATTGCTGTCAACATCAGCATCTTTCAGCTGATTGTTGATTTCTTGGCAAGATTACGCTCAGTAGTTTGCCATTGCTTTCTGAGCGGCCGGCTCACATACCCCGTATAAGTTACCAACGCAATTCGAACCACTGCTGATTCTCACCGTCTTCACATTACTTACGAGAGTATACGAGATTACGGAGAAAAGTCGCTAACCTCTAGGCCAGAAAGCCGGCAGTCTAAAGATCAGATGACCAAAAATAATATGAGAGGCAATGGAGTGATTTGTGAGAGATAGCAAAAGATAGAACATCTTGTTTGTTTGTTTGTTCGCTAGTTATGAACTCAAGCATAGTCCGTACACATTCCACTACTTTTTGTGCTCTGGGCGGATTTTTGTATGTGGATTAGCTTTCCCTATTACCAGTGTCCCTTGCCTTCAGGCGTGTTGGTTGAGGGCTTGTGTTTGATTGAGGATAAATGGGGAGAAGGGGTATCTTGTTTTTAATTGAGTTGTGTATTCATTGCAGAGGGTCTCCAGAAACTCAAGGAAAAGGCAAAGAAACGCAAAGGAAGAGGTTTTGGCGGAGGTGAGTTTTCTCTTCATGCTTTTATTTCATAATGATGTAGTGTTTCATATAATCTTTAATTACGTATTATTTCTATGTCAAGTCTTAGTCAGATATGACTGAGCCACCGTATGACAGTTAGTTGGTTAGTTAATTAGTTAGTTGACAGATCATCCTCATTGCGCATCCAACCATTCAGTCCATAAGTGCTTGGATCCCCTCCTCAGCAAATCCTGCAGCGTGTAGCGGCTAACGACACCAGTTCTGTTATGGTTTATCAATCTTCTTTGGCTTCCTGTGTAGTGTTCTTGTTTGGCCACACCTCTTTTAATTTGCTGTTCTCGCAGACTGACCATGGTTGTAGATTCACAGTCATCACTTGGTTCTCATAAATGTCTTACTTCTCGTAGAGCATTCAGAATGTCAGCCAGGTCCATAGCGCGTCCACCCTCCACAGTAGCCTTACCTGCGAGCTTGTCAGCCCGCTCATTTCCTTGTACTCCTGTATGCCCTGCCACAAAGATGAAGCTAATCTTTGCCAGCCGAGACCGCTCCAGAGACAGCAACCACTCTCTTCGGATCCACCCAATCTCTATCCTCTTGAGCATGCTCATTGAGTCGCTAAGGAAACATGCCCTATTGAATGTCTGTATGTCGAGCCATGTTATTGCTTTACTTACTGCCATGACTTCCATAGTCAGGCTGCTTGTGGTCTCAACAAAAGCACCGGAGTCCTCCTTCACAATTCTCCCTCCGGCCTGAGCCATAAAGGCCCATGAGCTTCTCACGCGTCGGGCGACCGACCCATCCGTGTAAATGACAGCATCACTGTCTACCGAATTCTTGAAAATCAACACTTGTACTTCCGCCTCCACAGCAGTCGGATTTTCTTCTCTGCATTTTCTGTCTAGTTGATGCAAACTGAAAAGGACGTACAGAAATCTGTTGGCACTTGTACCCACTCCTCGTCAGGTTCTAAGTCCTCAAGTGAACACACCTGTTGAAGAATGTCTTCTGCTTGACCCATCCACGACCTTCCTCTTTTTAACCTGCTGCTCTTCACATTCCTAATGTCACCGTGCAGTGGATGTTATGTGTTTGCGTTAACTCTGAGGTAGGCACATGCTCTGCAAATTTGTATTCTGTCTTCAATGGTTGGAAAATCAAGAAGGTAGCTCATCACCCTGCATGCTGTATCTCTTGTACATCCAAGAATAATGCGCATAGCTTCATTCTGTATCCTTTCCATCCTTTCTATCTGCTTACAGCTTAGAGTCAGGATCGCCATCGCATATGTCTACTGTATGACAGTATACGGTACTACTGCTTCCGTTAGCGCCGAATGTTGGACGGCGCTTACCAAACCCGACACCTCACATTGTGCCAACGGCTTTGGGTGGAAGAGCGCAATTGGGAGGGTACAAGCCTTATCCTGGTGTGAGGAAATGCAACCTAAAGACTAAATGTCATGGCAGGGCAGACCAGGCCTTAAGCCTTGGTTGGTTACTGGTCTAGGATCGAAGCTCCGACAGGCGGACAGTTAAAGCATTGCTTTGCTGATCTGGCAGCTTCTGCACCTTGTCTTGTTCCAGGCGTATTGGTGTCACCTTTCCTCTGGAGTAAACTAGACAGGCAGAGAGAGGGATCATGCTGCATGGGCAACACATGGTCTCTAAATTCAGTCCAGGCTTTATGTTATGGAGAGATAGCCCCATTTTACAAACTATCGTCTGTCAAGACGACAAGTGCTAGTCAATCATATGTATTATTTTATTATCATAAAGTATGCTTAATTAAAGTATTTCACTTTTAAAAAAATGGAGTTTGTATTATTTCTCTCTCTCTCTCTCTCTCTCTCTCTCTCTCTCTCTCTCTCTCTCTCTCTCTCTCTCTCTCTCTCTCTCTCTCTCTCTCTCTCTCTCTCTCTCTCTCTCTCTCTCTCTCTTTCTCTCTCTCTTTAGGAAATGTTTTGCATTGTTTAATTTTGGTCATTTTTCTATCCTACAGAGGGCCCAACTCGGAGTGGTGTTGATCAGTTTGAAGGCATGGAAGTAGATGTTGATGAATCCGAAGGTCCAGGCCCACAAAGATGTGAGTTTTGTTTTTCTTTGTTAGTCCTTTTTTTTTAGCAGTTTAATCACTGTGTTGGAGATGTGTTCGTCCCACCTTCCCACATTTTTGTGGTAGGATGTTTTTAACCCTTTAAAGACGACGGGGCCGATATAGTGGCCGTGACGTCACCACATGGTCATAGTGAAAAACCCGGTTGGGCCAGTTGGGCCGATCCTGTTGTAAGAACTGCTTTGATTGGTTTGCTTTTAATAGTACAGACCAATCAAATGCTTCCTTGCAATCGTCAGCCATTTTAGCCGCCACATTTCCGTTTCTAGCGTGATTCAGACATGTGGACATGATTTTGTGCAGTTTTTTCCGAAGTAACCCATTTTTTCGTGGATTTTTGAGTTCTAAAATGGCCAGCTATGAACCTGAAGACGTACTAGCATTAATTAGCTCTGATAGTAGCGATTTTGTTAGTTCAGGACTGTCAGATAATGACTTTAGTGATACAGAAAGTGCCCATGAGGATTTCAACCTCGTGTCCCCGTAGTTTTGTGTGTTGGGAATAAGAAGATCGTTTTATCTATACCCTTTCATGGCAATGGCCGGACCAAAAAACATGTCACCAGTTGATAGCCAACCTATTACAAATGTCAATAGGGACTTCATAGGTGTTGTTTATTTAACCATAAGTGTTTAAAATTATTCTAAAGTGGTGTAGGTATTCAATGAGGAAATTTTAGGTGAGTACCATTTTTTTTTAAATATTTAGTACCAATTCATACATTGTGGTATGAAATATTTTATTTTTCACAAAATACAAATGAGGTTATCGAATTTGCGTAAACATGAACAAAACAACTTCAATCATACACAGAAATAAACTTTACTATATCCTCTTTAAGAATATATATACTTGTATATACCTATATAGGTTTCTAATATTTTTTTTTGAATTTATAAAATTGTCACTTCAGTCATTTCTGTACTCCAAAAAAATGGCTCCGTCTTCTTCAGAGGGAAACCTAAATTTGGCCCAATGTTGTTCCGTCCTAAAAGGGTTAAATGAGTTTCTAAGTTTTTGAAACAGTTTTAAAAAACAAAGATTAAATGGTTTGGCCATCTCGTTAGAAAGCAACACCATCATCTACCAGCACTGGCACTACATCAAAGAAGATCTTACACGAGAGCAAGCGGACGCCTGAGAAGAAAATGGATTGACTTTAAAGACATTGTACAAGCACACAGAATAACACTATTATTTTGATGCTGGGGAAAACTGCTGTTGTTTGCTCAGTTATCTCCAGTAAACCACAGTGCACGGTTTAGCAGTGTTCATTGTTTCAGGAGTGTGCACTCGGCTGCCATTAGTACAACCACATTTCAGATACTGAATGCTATTAAACCATACCTGGCTGGTGATTTCATCCAAAGTAGCAACATTTGCCTAAGTATAAAAATTGGCACGCACTTGGTGGGAACAGTGAAAATGCAAGCCGTGTAATGAGGATAGACATACTCGTATGTGCTTGTTAATAGGGATTGAGCATGGTGAAGATTTGGAAATAGCTTTGTGATGGCACCCTGGAAAAGAGCATCAAATATTGGCTTCGGCACAGACTATCAGAATGAAGTCATTTGTTTCAGTAGAAGTAAAAAATGTGAATATTATTATTAGATCAAAGTTGCATAGCTTTTGTTACAATTTGTATGGTTTTGCTACACCCTATTATGTACTCTTTCGGAAAGTAAAGCACTCTTTTACACACTTTAAGGTGCTTCAGACGCACAGCGCTAGGCCCATATTTTTATAGACCAAGTGACACTCAGCAGGTGATGTGGCCGGTATCATGTCATCCACCGCTTCTTCCCAAGACATTCTTGATGATCATTATAGACTGATTGACCTGGTAGCAAGGGAGCTTCTTCTGCCCTTTACTTTATCCCCTATTGGAGCCTATGTCCTCAATTCATGTCAAGTCGTCCTATTTATTGCTATTTCTGTGGCTTGCTCTGTACCCTCTCCATTTAGATGTCTGTGATTCAATTTTTTTTGGTGCTGCTACAGTTGCTACAACTACTACTATAACCATGATTACTAATAACTGCCACTGCTGTTCTTTACTACCACTGCTGCTGCTTACTACTGCTATTTTTTCTAGTACCATGACTTGAATCTACTACTAGAGTCTTGGAGGCGTGCAGCACTTCTAGGGATAGTGTATCGAAGGTGGATTCTTCTTTGGTGGTTGAAATTCCAAGATAATGAAAACAGGTACAGGTTTATTATACTTAGGAGACTTTGGAGCATAATGTAATTATCAAGAAGTAATCTTCTGTAAAACTGAGCATAAATGTAAAGTGATAAAAAAATACATGTATTTAGCTGTGTTCTTCTATTAAAGGAAGATGTGATGTTTTTAACGTTGGAGTAATTTGTTTTTCACTAAAATATTTCAGCTGTTGAGGGATGGATTTTGTTTGTAACTGGTGTCCATGAGGAGTCTCAAGAGGATGACATACATGAAAAATTTGCTGAGTTTGGTGAAATCAAGAATTTACATGCAAATCTTGACAGGCGAACTGGCTTTCTCAAGGTAATGTTTTGCAAGATGTTAATAAATTTCTAAATGCTTGGCATCATTGGTCAGTATATGGAATTGATATTAGACATGCAAAGAATCATTTTCTCTCTTATACGCACATATGCACACAAATATAAATATACATAGTAAGGTCGAGCTCATCTGGCCTACCAGCAAAAAGCATCTCTTGCGCTATTATGCTCTTTTAAGCATTTTAGATTCATTTACGAACTTCCGGTCCCCAATATGGAGGATAAGCACTTAAATGGTTAAGGCCTCTCATGTCTTTATGCTTGCTTGCTGGCGTTCGCTGGCTGTGAAGTCCTGCGTGTCAGATGAAGACATCCTGTTGTCTAACATCAGTGTGGTGTCATTCCGGACTGAGGTTTGCGTGAGTGTCCGTTGTCGCATGTCTGGCTTATTGGTGTGCAGACTGGTGGTTCCTCGTCGTGCAGGCAGCTACTCTCCGACTTTGGAGGAACCAGCGATCCTACTACATTAGCCAGTACCCCGAAGGGACTTGTTGCCCAGGACGCATGACTAGGACATGTTAGTAGGTCTTGGCCAGTATAGAACCTGGCCCTGTTGCCTTGGAAACACCTCTGCATCTCGTCTTTATACTCGTGGCCGCCGTTTGCATTCGCATTTTCTTCATGTTGGACTGGAAGTGTATGGTTCCATCTCCATGCAACTGAGTTGAGTGCGACACTGTGAGCTGTGAATTTTGTGTGAAGTTCTTTTACATCTGTCCACGGTTGTTTGTAGCATGAACTGCATGTTTGGGCAAATCGCTGCCAGTTTTGTCGCAGGTCTGACTGGTTTGCCTTGTGCAGTGATGTGTGCCTGTTGGTTTTCTAGTGACTGCCGCTTCCATCGACGGTGAACTGTATTTTTCATGGAGGATGTTTGTGTTGGCATTCTGGCAGCAGCATTATGTACAGTGTACTGGTGCTGGCTATTGGTTTGTTGAAACTCCTGTTTGTTCCACTTTTCACATGGGGCAGTGAGAATCATTTTGTTTGATATTCACTGGCACAGGAACTGAGCATAATGGGGATGACCCATTGCATGAAGTCACGAGTAATGACTAAATTAATTTACAATATTAGTTTGTAAACACATCATATTTATGTGCCATGTCAATAATCGTCCATGGTCATGGTTCGCCACCTCACACAATTACTGGTGTGTATTCTTGTCCCCAAGCAATCCAGATATCTCTTTGTCTTCTTGCTCCTTTTCTTTCAAGTTTGTCAGTTACCACTAAGTTTTCAGTTTATTTCTCTTCATAGCACCATACTTATTATGTAGGTGAGAATATTTATTGCCTTCGTGTACATATTATCTGGAACCTGAGGATAGTGTAGTCACACACTCCCTTGTCTAGAAACTGAGGATAGTGTAGCCACACACTCCCTTGTCTGGAACCTGAGGATAGTGTAGCCACACACTCCCTTGTCTGGAACCTGAGGATAGTGTAGCCACACACTCCCTTGTCTGGAACCTGAGGATAGTGTAGCCAAACACTCCCTTGTCTGGAACCTGAGGATAGTGTAGTCACACACTCCCTTGTCTAGAAACTGAGGATAGTGTAGCCACACATTCATTTGTCTGGAACCTGAGGATAGTGTAGCCAGACACTCCCTTGTCTAGAAACTGAGGATAGTGTAGCCACACATTCCCTTGTCTGGAACCTGAGGATAGTGTAGCCACACACTCCCTTGTCTGGAACCTGAGGATAGTGTAGCCACACACTCCCTTGTCTAGAAACTGAGGATAGTGTAGCCACACATTCCCTTGTCTGGAACCTGAGGATAGTGTAGCCACACACTCCCTTGTCTGGAACCTGAGGATAGTGTAGCCACACATTCATTTGTCTGGAACCTGAGGATAGTGTAGTCAAACACTCCCTTGTCTGGAACCTGAGGATAGTGTAGCCACACATTCCCTTGTCTGGAACCTGAGGATAGTGTAGCCACACACTCCCTTGTCTGGAACCTGAGGATAGTGTAGCCACACATTCATTTGTCTGGAACCTGAGGATAGTGTAGTCAAACACTCCCTTGTCTGGAACCTGAGGATAGTGTAGCCACACATTCCTTGTCTGGAACCTGAGGATAGTGTAGCCACACACTCCCTTGTCTGGAACCTGAGGATAGTGTAGCCACACATTCATTTGTCTGGAACCTGAGGATAGTGTAGTCAAACACTCCCTTGTCTGGAACCTGAGGATAGTGTAGCCACACATTCCCTTGTCTGGAACCTGAGGATAGTGTAGCCACACACTCCCTTGTCTGGAACCTGAGGATAGTGTAGCCGCACACTCCCTTGTCTGGAACCTGAGGATAGTGTAGCCGCACACTCCCTTGTCTGGAACCTGAGGATAGTGTAGCCACACACTCCCTTGTCTGGAACCTGAGGATAGTGTAGCCACACACTCCCTTGTCTGGAACCTGAGGATAGTGTAGCCACACACTCCCTTGTCTGGAACCTGAGGATAGTGTAGCCAAACACTCCCTTGTCTGGAACCTGAGGATGGTGTAGCCACACACTCTCTTGTCCGGAACCCACACGGTGAATGAAATAGTGGGCGACCCAAAAGCACATGAAGAATAGAATTAAAGAGATGAATAATATGGGAGGATATGGATGGAGATGGCAAAAGATAGGACGGTCTGGCATAAGTCGGTTGACACACAGGGTAAAGTGCAAATGAAGAAAAGGAAATATTCTCTGGGACTTGGCATGAAATTAATTTACATTTGAGTGAGTTAAGTAAGTGGGAGCACTATATGAAGTCTATTGTTCTATGTTATTTGACACATATTTAGGGAGAAATGACATATGGCTTATTTGTTTTGTTTAGGGATATGCACTGGTTGAATATGAAACATTCAAAGAGGCACAGAATGCTATGACTGCACTGAATGGCTACAGAGATTTTAGGACAGAAAATCAGTGTTGATTGGGCATTTGTGAGGGGGCCTAGAAAAGACAGGTCAGTAAACGTGAATCTTGATATGCCTTCAAAAAGATGTCAGGACTGGTTGTCTCGTAAAAAAAAATTATTTGTAAAGCATTTTATTTTGATTTGCAGTTGATATATTAGCAGGCTTGCTTCATGCTGAGTGGCAGGTTGCAGATCAAAGATAGGGAATGTCTGTTGGATCTTTTTCCCAGTGGCTTGTGTGTTGAGAAATTAGCAGGCCAACAGATTGACTGGGCCCATGCGGCTGGATGGGGTACATGATAAGGCAGGTGTGGTCAGGGCCCTTTGAGGTCTAGTGTGAAAGAAAGTGGACTGCAGATAATGGTACAGCAGGGAGTTATCACACTCGGTACCATGGGGCAAGCCCAGACCAACACATAATCAGACTGCAACCTTTACCATTAGTTTGGGACCCTTCGCTGGCTTCTGAAGATGAGGAATGAGCATGTATAGGGATGTCCCACGTGCTGTGATGTCAGTTCTTGACACATCTCAACCCAGCTTTGATCACATTCTGAATTCTTTAAGATACTTTTCTACATTGTCTTTCATTTTTGAGGCAAGATTATTTTTTTTTTTAACAATAATATTTTTTTAACAACAATAATAAATGTAACTAAAGGGATGCTTCTTTACACAATGAAAGCTTATTGGGCTTAAGATGCTAGACCCATATTTTTTATTAACCAATCACTTGATTGGAAACCCTACAGTCAACCTCTCTTTCTCTTACATCTCAAGAAGGCTTTTAAATGATCACCTGAAAGATGTAGTCTACAGGTAGCTGACATTGCAGGCAACTACACTCAGTGCAGATGGTTTACAGAAATGTTTAACCCGCGATAAGTATCTCAGTAATTAATTGGAATGACCCTATCGGAAAAGTAATTTTTGATTTGTAGCATCTGAAAATAGAATTTACAACGTTCTCATTGTTTTTAAAAAAAATAGCTACCCAGTAGTTACTTCCTGAACATGCCTAACAGAAAAGCTAAAATGTTCATTGCATTCATGATCTGAATGGTGCAGTTCAAATATGAATCCATGATTTTCAGAACACAAGACCGATTACTTGACAACTTCACCATGGAAAACATCTGTAATGGTGTATTGACTAATTGTGACTGTTTCCTTATCCATGTACAAGAAAATCAAGAGGGGCTAAAACATATATTTTTATGTTAATACTACTTGTCTTCGGTAATTTTTTTTTAAGACTATTGTGCTTGTTGTGTTATATAGATGCTGTGATACATTTATAGGCTTAGTCAGTCTGATTTCTCACACAACTTCCTATTTGTAATGATTTTGCAGGGTAAGACGAGATGACAGGCGAAGGCGATAGATGCTTACACCAAACTTGTACAGAATACTTTGAGTGGGGCGTATTGTATAGCTGTTGGCATGGTTTCGTTAATAAGAACAGACACAATGCTGGATTAGAGTTTGTTTTCCGTTAGATTTGTGACATGAAGTTTTTTTTCCAATGTTCTTATCCTTCCGTCTTGTTCATCCAGAAAATTTTTTAGGTGCAGCAAATCGGTTTACAACAAATGTGTGGCAATATTTGTGCCTGTTGGCCATCATATTCAACTGCAGCTGATACAAATGTAATGCAAGCTGTTAGTCTACATTTATGAAGTCTACATTTATGAAACCAACATAAGCATGCTTCAGAACTTTTGAATCTTTTTTGTTTTGTTTTGTGTTGTTTAGACATGTAACTTAAACTAATATATTCCCTGTAGAAAGAAATCTCAACATTTAAACAGTTTTGCCATTTAAAACATTTTCCCATTGTAAATAAAGATAATGAAGGCACAGACAATGTATTGCATAATTTATTGCCTGTATCTCTTTAACACTACTGAGTGAAATATGTCACAGTGTTATGTATTTCAGCTATTTTGTTGCTTTAATATATGGTGATTTATTTCAATTGTTGTAGTATATGCTATAGAAAAATATGCCAGGCACTAATTTGTACAATATTTTGTGTTCGTTATTGAAGTAGTTGTACAATTGTTGAAGACACTCTTAAAATAGGACGCTATACTAGCAGATTCACAAGTGGGGCTTGAATACTTTGATATCTCAAGTTGTGTTGTCATTACTTTGATCATGTTCTTATCTTTAATATGAAAATAAAATGAATGTTTCCATTGCATAATGTTATTTTGTGAGATGTGAAAGGCAAAAGTAGACGCAGTTGTTGTACACAGTGAGCATCTGGGGTTGGAATTAAATTGTAAGAAGACACAGGTTATGGTCGTCACTAGGAAGAAATAAGTACCACAATGTAATATACAAGTAAATGGGAATATTCATCAACAAGTGAGTCGGTACAATTATCTCGGAACAGTCATAACATCTGTTAGGAGATGCCTTGAAGAGATTAGAACAAGAATCGCCATGGTGAAAGTAGCCTTTAGCAAGATGAAAAACATTCTGACCAATAAAAAGATGTCAATTGAAACGAGAAAAAGAGTGTTGAGGGGATACATAGAGCCTGTATGGATGTGAAACTTGGACAATGTGCAGTCAAGCTGAAAAACATCTGATGGCTGCAGAAATGTGATTTCTGAGGAAAATGCAAAGAATACCATGGACAGATAGAAAAACCAATGACTAAGTACTACATGAGACAAATGAAAATCATAAATTGATTAGAGAAATTAGACGTAGACAGTCAGATTGCTACTGATACTATTGGGGTTGGAACTGGCTTCTGAGGATGGGGACAGAGCGCTTATGGGAATGCCCCGAATGCTGTGATGTCGGTTCCTAAATAAATCAATCAATTGTACGTTGTAAATGCATAACTACATGCTTGAACTCTTATTAGATAAGAACTATTTCTTGGGTCCCAGCTGAGTTCGCCTTATTAGGTCTGCACTGTATTAAACTCTTTGCTATCAAGTTGTGGTTATGTGGGTGATAGTCTTGAGTTTTCCCTAGACATTTTCATTCCCTGCATTGGGTGGTTTTTTAAAATTATTTTTGTTGTTGTGTTTTACTCCTTTTATAGTGGAAATACCACTTTATTTTTACACCAATTTTTCTGTTCTTTTCGTTTGTTCACTTTGAAATCAAGCATTGTCCACACTGGACTTATTTTTGCTTGTGGGTCAGCTTTCCATTTGACCAGTGTGTCCCTCACCATCAGGCGAACCAACTCTGACTTCTGAGGTACTTTGTAATTTACATCCCCAAGTCAAGGGCGAGATCCCCCTAACTCATCAGTGCACTGGAAATTTACAAACAAGCACTCTTAGTCTTTCAATCACGCAACTTTCAGCAGTAAGTCATATTGATAGTGATGGAGTTAAAATATAAACATCTATGCAACTGTGATATCTGGCAGTGTACACATGGATCTTGGACTGGAACATGGACTGTTTATCAGCGACACACTAGGAAATTAAACCACTTCCGCAGAGTCTGCCTTAGGAAGCTACTGAAGATCAAATGGCAAGACAAGATCCCAGACATTGAACTCCTAGAAAGAGCGTCCATGCCCAGTATCCACACTCTACTAATGAAGAATCAGATTCGCTGGGCTGGTCACTTAACTCGCATGACAGATCACAGGCTCCCTAAACTTAATTTTTTACGGCGAGTTGCGATGTGGTAAACTCTCCCAAGGCGGCCAGAGGAAACACTTTAAAGACACTGAAAATCTCACTGAATGCTTTTGAAATTCATCATGACACCTGGGAGACTACAGCCAGAGACCGAAATTTGTGGTGTGCATCATTACGCAAGGGTGCAGTCATGTGTGAGGCAACCAGGACTGCAAGAGCTGTGAAGAAAACACAGGACAGAAAAACCACTGCAGGAAATCCTCCTCCAGAAACGTCAACCATTCTTTGTCCACATTGTCAAAGAACATTTCGAGCCAAAATACCAGCCATCTTAGAACTCATGGCTCCATACTTTCAACCCCACTGGATGAAATGAATGGTCATCATCATTCTTGAGGACAAACACAACACATATGGATCTTACATAGACCATGCATTTTGATGGGCAGATATTCAATTGATCCATAATATTAGCACACAGATGTATCATAATTTGAAGATTCAGATAAGGTTGGTTCTGGGCAATTATATGCCTAGAAATTTAGTTCTTCATTTTCCTATTTTACCCACCTATAACAAACATAGATTGTCAATATAAAATGCCTTCTGAGCTGGTAATTTTATTTTTCTTTGGCCACATTTTCTCTCAAACATGTTTAAAACCAGAAAACAAATACAGTATTCTTCCGTGACTACTAGAAATCATAATAAAATTATGATAATCGTCACTACGTGACAAGCAAAATAGTTTGATAATAATATTGCATGAAAATAACCAGTTCTCTCTCTGTCCCAAGCAGTTATCTTCTTCTTCTGTGTTCATTCTGAGTTTGTTTGTTTTTTTTTGGGGGGGGCGTGATTGCAGTTGTGCCTGTTTACAGCAGTTCTTGCGCCGTTAGGCCTGACACATCTGACTTCTGCGGGCATTTGTTGACCGGGTTAACCTTCCCGGCCAAGCAGTTATGATAATAGTCATGCTGCTCTTGTTATCAACTGAACTTCTGTCCAGAACAGTCAGGAAACCTGGGATGTTTATCAACTGGTAATTAATCAGATGCCTATCCTCAGATAAATGAAAAATAGGACTCGTGTATGTTCACTGATTATCTCCATAATGTGGGGGGGGGGGGGGGGGGGGGGAATTGATTTAGTTTGTATATACTTTGTAGTGGCAAATGTAATTAATCTTGATGCCGGTGGATTAGCTGTTGTAGCAGCTAAAGGGTTAAAAACGGGCATCTGTCAAAGAATTTATTTCCTTCGTGCAAACATGGCCTGCAGAGCATTTAGGTCAGAGAGTAGTAACATCAGCAGTCGTGGAATGGTCTCAATCCCCAAGTGATCAGGATGTGCTGTTAACACTGGTGCTGTCTGAAATCTAAAGGTTAACTTCATGAAATGTTAGTCATCAATAGAATAAGTTTGCTTTTAATTAGCTGTGGCAAAATGGAGTCTGCGGAAGTCAACTTGTGAGCAAAGTAAGCGTGCTCGTCTGTGGAGTCAGAGAAGGAAACTAGTACAGCTCATCTGTGGAGTCAGAGAAGGAAACTAGTACAGCTCATCTGTGGAGTCAGAGAAGGAAACTAGTACAGCTCATCTGTGGAGTCAGAGAAGGAAACTAGTGCAGCTCATCTGTGGAGTCAGAGAAGGAAACTAGTGCAGCTCATCTGTGGAGTCAGAGAAGGAAACTAGTACAGCTCATCTGTGGAGTCAGAGAAGGAAACTAGTACAGCTCATCTGTGGAGTCAGAGAAGGAAACTAGTACAGTTCATCTGTGGAGTCAGAGAAGGAAACTAGTACAGCTCATCTGTGGAGTCAGAGAAGGAGACTAGTACAGCAGAGGAATCTCATTTGATGATAATCTACCATTATTCTGCTTTATTTCTGGCATGCAAGTATGCATACATTTAATGAGTTAATGTAAACTCATTTTAAGTTACTAACACATCGTTTTCTCAAATTGCATTAACTCTTAAACATACTCAAAAAGCAAATTGCTGAAGTAGATTATGTTTAGGAACATGGCTTGGTTTCAGCTAAATGGCTTGCGTATAAAATTATGAATGTTTTGTACATCAAAATGCAGAACACAAAGGTTCTGTTAACAACCTTAATAGTTTTATTTATACTTTTAATAATGCAGACATGAACTGCTGGCTTCACCTAAAGCAGTGTATGTAATACTGAGAAACATATAATTAGCTCAAAAATATATGGATTTTTTTTTTTTTGAGGGCCAATCCTTAAGCTCTGAAAACAGTTTGAGCATTCTCAAGTGGGAGGTTGTTTTACATCATGGGGTAGCAATCCAGTTCTATTGGCTTTGGTTCATCCCAGTATTCTCCAATTGGTTTTGTGAAGGCATCATTTCGTCTAAAGGCAGAATCTCCTGTCTTTGCTTGTGTGACACCCTGCAGGATGGAATGTGATGATGCAATGTCACTTATGTCAGTCTTTACTATATTACCATAAGATATAGGCTAGTGATAGATCTGTTTACTGACCAAGCATCACGAGGAACAGTCAGGTTAGTTTAAACAACATGGAACATTACACAGACTGGACAACATGGAACATTACACAGACTGGACCACATGGAACATTACACAGACTGGACCACATGGAACATTACACTGGCTGGACCACATGGAACATTACACTGGCTGGACAACATGGAACATTACACAGGCTGGACAACATGGAACATTGCACTGGCTGGACAACATGGAACATTGAACTGGCTGGACAACATGGAACATTACACTGGCTGGACAACATGGAACATTACACTAGCTGGACAACATGGAACATTACACAAGCTGGACAACATGGAACATTACACAAGCTGGACAACATGGAACATTACACTAGCTGGACAACATGGAACATTACACTAGCTGGACAACATGGAACATTACACTAGCTGGACAACATGGAACATTACACTAGCTGGACAACATGGAACATTGCACTAGCTGGACAACATGGAACATTACACTAGCTGGACAACATGGAACATTACACTAGCTGGACAACATGGAACATTACACTAGCTAGACAACATGGAACATTACACTAGCTGGACAACATGGAACATTACACTAGCTGGACAACATGGTACATTACACTAGCTGGACAACATGGAACATTACACTGGCTGGACAACATGGTACATTACACTGGCTGGACAACATGGTACATTACACTGGCTGGACAACATGGTACATTACACTGGCTGGACAACATGGAACATTACACTGGCTGGACAACATGGAACATTACACTGGCTGGACAACATGGAACATTACACTGGCTGGACAACTGGAACTTAACACTGGCTGGATAAGAGCTCTTCAGGACGACGTGTGATATTGGATGCCAATGGTTCTTTGAAAAATACTTGGCTTATGCTGAAGTCAAACCCTGTACTTTCTAAAACAGAAATTGTAATCTCTCAGCCACGACTTCACTCTGTAATGTTCCTATGAAGTATGGTGCTGTAGTGGATAGTGCACTTGTTTGGAAAAGGTGGGTCAGCCTTAAAAATAATTGAGATTTCACTGGAAAGGAAAATGGTGATGAGGAGAGAAGTTGGCCTATTTACATAATTAATTTCATGACTAAGTATTTTTTTTTTATTTGCTCGCTTTAAACTCAAGGGTAGTCCATACTGCTGCTACTAGTAGTTCCTACTACAAATAAGTGCTGTGGACTGATTTTTACAATAGGGTTAGCTTCCCCTGTTACCAGTCACTCATCATAAAACAAACCCTCTCCAACATCTGAGGTACTTGTAATTTACATCCCCATGTCAAAGACAAGAAGTCAACATTTCAGTCCAACTGACCAGCATGTTAAAACCACGCCACATTCAGAAGTGAAAGTCTAAGAGTGTTAAACCTCTCAACCGCCCCAACCTTCACATAGCATATTTGAAATTCTTACCTCGTCACTCTAAACATGTTTCCCGCATTTTAGTTACTTTTACTAGTATGCTTAGTAAGGTGGAGAAATGATTGTTTCATGTGGAATGGCTCTCGTTGCTTCAGAGGTCACAAGATTGTGAGAATTGTATGGATATTTTGCCCTGGCCGTGCGGGGGAATGAACAGGCTGATAGGCTAGCAGGGAATGCACCTCTTGGTGGTAGTTTGCCTATGGACAAGTGGGAGGTGGTCATGCGCTTGTGGGACCAGGTGGAGAAGGCAGAGGAACAGATTGAGAACCCATATGTGGAAAGAATGAGATTGCGGGGGATCGGCAGGGGTTCTGCAAGAATCTCAAAACTGAGAGGGAAGATCAGGAAAACATTTAATCAGATAGCAGTGGGAATGATTAGTAGTATGGCTCTTCGCTGGCTGTTGAACGAGGGGACGGAACACGTACTGGGAATGTCCTGAGTGCAGTGATGTCGGTTCTCAACTCAACTAGTTTTACTGTTTCTAACTAGTTAACCTCCTGGTTAGATACCATACTTACATGTATCTTGTCCTTGTGCTCAGACCAAAAGGTAACTGGTTGTTCACTGACATAATCATGATTCTGGAAAGGTTGCAATGGTAATGTTTACTGACTGGACATTTGAAAACTCTGCAAGCATACTCACGTAATTTAAAGTCATATAAACATTAGCCAACAACCAAAAATATAATAATAAGCCTAATGAAAACACTGCAAGATTTCTCCTATACAACTGTAATTTAATATCTGTGGCACATAGGGCGTTTTACATTACAGTTTGATCTAGGAAAGTACATTTATTAACATGTTCAATATTTGCAGATCAGTCGTGTGCACATGTGGACTGGTGCCGCAGACAGCAGATCAAATACTCCAAGACTTCTAAACATGACATGTCTAGGCAAATCTTCTGGCCTAGAGAAACAGCAGTGGAAGATAAACTTTATTGACCACTGACTGAACTAAAAAAAGACAGTGAAGTTCATACAACAGACATCATTACAGATACCATCATGTGCCATGCCAGTAAGCGTGGACGGTCATGTTTTGCCATCTCACTCGATCACCAGAGTCATGGATCAGCTCAGTGTTCTTGTCTTGACCATACAACATGGATAAGCCATCGAGGTATTTACTTCTCTACCCGCCCCTTGCTCTCTTCCCCTCAATCTTGCCAGTTGTCACCAAGTTCTCCAATTTATTTCTTCTCATAAAGTGACCAAAAAATTTTCACTGTCCACGTCTAATTTCTCTAATCAGTTTACGGTTTTCATTTATTTCTTGTAGGACTTGGTCATTGGTTTTTCTTTCTGACCATGGTATTCTTTGTATTTTCCTCAGCCAAAAATAGTCGACTGCCTGTTTCTGATGTTTGAATAAGTTGTCGTCGTGTCTTAGATTCTTTCAAAACGTAGTTGACTCATTGAGGTCTGTCCAAATTATTTTCAGTATTTTTCTGTGAAACTAAATTTTCATTGCTTTTAAGTGATGTTTTGTTTACTAATTGTTCAAAATTCACAACCATATGTTGGATTTGGTTCTATCTTTTTTTCTAACCTACAATGGCAGAGACTAACTGCATAAGAAATGTTTTTATAAAATGTCTTTTTCAGTATACTACCCAGCAAATTTTATAATTCTAAAACTAACCCTTTACAGGGAACACGTTTTCCCTTTTTGTAACTCTGAACGGGCAATCATTTTTTAGGCCGCAGTAAGATTTAGGGTTACATTAGTAAAAACATCAAATCTAAGGTGTTAGTGAACCGATTTTTGTTAAATAACACACAAAATGAATGCAGATTACTCACATGTGAAATAAATAATCCAATGTTGCCAGTAATGAACACAAATATTTACAAAATACATCATATTGTTTGTGATTGTCAGTCATCTATACCGCCCAACTTTCTTCAGTCACATTTTCAGAATAACTTTTTCAAAGTCCGAAAGATCCGAAGTGTGTACACTGCATACGCTGATATCTAGCTCCGATTAAAAGTCAACTTTGTGCACTTCAATGTCACTTAAATTGAACCAAGCAAAATCTCCGCTATCACTTGAAGAATCGTCAAAATCCATTTTGAAAAACAAAGCAAAAACTATTTTAAAAATCTGATCAAATTTTAAGAAAATGCTTGCAAATGGCACCCACGCTATCTAGTTATCAGCAAAACCAGACGTAAACAGACGTCTCGCAAAGTCTCGAGATCTTGTGTTTACAACACTTAGTTGTCACGGACGCTTTCGGACGTTTTGCCCATTGGGTAGTAAAGATGCTTTCAGCCGCTGTGCCCTGTAAAGGGCTAAACATGAACCTGTACATGTTCATTCTGAATAAACCTAAATATTTTAAATTTTAACACTAGTACCTTTGTATTTTCGAGCTCTCTTCTTGGAAAATCTTTTGTGAAGTCTTGAATATATGTTGACAAAATGGGACGCGCTCTCTCTTCTGCTTCTTTCTTCCTCTTCTCCTCCAGCATCTCTTCACTGTGAATAGTTTGTTTGTTTATATATATATATCTTATGAGTATCAGTGTATAAACTAATAACTTAGTCAGGAAAACCGCAATAGTGCACTGGTTAGCACGCTTGCTGGTCCAGTGGTCATGTGTCTGCATTCCCATCGAGGCGAGAATTTTGTTAAGTAGACCCGGGCTGCCAGATCAACCCAGCTTTACCAGGAAAGTTTCTGGGGAAGTAAAGGCAGCTGGTGTTATATTGACTACATTCCCCATTAAATGCTGATTGGTCTAGACAAATATGGGGCAGCACCCTATACCCAATATGCCAGTTTAAGGAGTTAATGAATGATCTTGACTCTTGAGTATGGCGATTTTGACTCTGAGTATGGCGATCTTGACTCTGAGCATGGTGATCTTGACTCTGAGTATGGTGATCATGTGAATCACTTCACTGGAACATGCTCGTGGGGTTTTGCAAACTGCGGGATGAAGTCAAGTAGTTTATGGAGATGAAGGGAAAGCCAGTCAGAGAACTCAATAACAGCAAGTAAAAAGGCCACTGGCAGATACTGACCATGTCATCCATCGCGTGTCCATTGGTCTAAAACTATGGTGACATCCCAGGGAATAAGCTTTCTCTACCCCTAGGTAGATTTTAAACTGTAGTGGGATTTTGAAACTTATGCAACTTGCAAATGGTATTGGTTTTTCACCCTACCCTATCTAAGAAAGCTGGGTATACAATCTCATTACTCAAGAGTAGTGGTCAAGTGATATCATTAGAGACTAATGGCTGTTGTAAAAGTTCCCACACTTAATGCTGATTTGAACCTGGTAATTTCTGAGGCAAGTAGTGTAACTTTTCTGCAATGCATCTTGCCAATCCCGGAAATGAACGGTATGACAGTAAATATTCTAAAGACAAAGAAGTAGACGAAGGAACTCCAGAAGCATTTACAGTGATGACAGAAAGACACAACTTCTGGTGGCAGAATATGGGAATTACCTGACAGTTTTTATCAATGCTTGTTCCATAAGTTCCCTGCGGATTCCTGAAAAAAAAATTACTAAATGTTTGAAAACCACATCTAACTGAAAACAGTCATAATTAGTCAAGTTTACCTATGTTAGTTGTGTGTAGTGTTCATAATTTTATGGGAAATATATTAAATAAACTTCCTTCCCTTACATAAAAAGCCTAAAACTAGTAGCTATTGTTAAAATCTGCATTATGTTTCAGTTTCAAAATGAGTAATTTCATATCTATGCATTATTGTAGTTATTGTTCATATAAGGAGAATTTCAATTTTAACATATGTATTGTTTCAGCATTTGAATTAAGTGCTGCTATTCTATTACCACAGTATTCACACAAGTCACACCTATTCACTAACCAATATGCCTTGTTTTGTCAATATCTGGAGGAGTGTATGTTTCACGAACAGTTGTACTGCTTTCTGCTTTTGCTTCATCTTCAATTGTGAGAAGGCCTTTGTGTCCACTTCGTAAATGCCCGGCCCGTTCAGCCATATTATACTCCCTATCTATTGGTGGGTCACGACCGATATTAGCACGCTGTAAAATAAAGAGGAATCATGTTAGTGTAAATCTTCCTAAAAGATCCAAGCAACATATTTTAATTTATACAATTCGTCCTGTGCCCATTTGTTACTGGAACCCATAATGGAAACAAAGAATGACTGGTGCCTTACCATCTTGACAGAAGATAGTTTGTAAAATGAAGTTATGCCTCTCCATAGCACAAGGTCTGGGCTTCATTTAGAGACCATGTGTTGCCCATGCAACATGATACCTCTCTTGTCCTACCTAGTTTACCCCAGAAGAAAGGTAACACCAATACGTGTGGAACAAGATAAGCTGCTGGATCAGCAAAACAATACTCTGTCAATAAACGGTCTGCCTGTTGGAGCTTCCATCCTAGACTTGTTACCGACCAAGGCTTGGGGCCTGGTCTGCCCTGTCATGATATTTAGTCTTTAGGTTGCATTTCTTTGAACTATGGCCTGGTTTGTACCCTCCCAATTGCGCTCCTCTGCCCAAAGCCCTTGGCACAATGTGGGGTGTCGGGTTTTGTGATTGCCGCCCAACATTTGGGGTGCTAACAGAAAGCAGGTAGTACTGTCTACAGTCATATGATAGCTCAGTCATATTTGACTTAGACCTGACTCCAAAAGCTAAGACATACCATGCACGTCATGAGAGGCAACTAAGAATGGTTGGTGTGAGACTGGCTACGTCATCGCATAGAAAACTAGCTACAAAATCTAACCAACCATGAACAATTCTACTTAGGGCTTGGCATGTGTTGGCTGAGAACCTATGCTACACTTGGCTGATGAAAGGCAGTAGAAAAAGATAGTTGGGTTCCTACCTGCTATGTATGAGGCAATAAGAAAACAAATGTCTACTTACAGTTTGTAAGCTTATTTAATATTTATTCACATCACATACTAGAGGCTGTTAAATTACATGTTTATTCACATTATACTTTCTGTTGTTTCTATTTCTTGCTTTAATGTAATTAATGCTAATTAAGTATACAGCCAGGTAAAATCAACGTAGAAAGTAGAATTAGAATAAGAAAATAAAAAAAAGTTCAAAACAATCGCTTCGCTTACTTCCTCAACCCAATTTTCAATTAGGCATCTTCCTGCCGAATTACCAACTCTGATTTCGTTACGTTCATTGCCTGCAGGTCTGGCACCGATTCTCACATTTGTTGTAGCCATAATTTGTAGGTTTAAATATACCGGGACCTTCACCACTGACGTTACTTTTCGCTCTCGGAACTGCTTCTAATGGAAGTGTACGTTGCTATGGTAAACACATAGAGTTGTTTCCCGTGGTAAACCATCACTTCCTGTAGATTCAGTTATCAGCGAATTCATCATCATCATTATCATCTTCCACTTCTGTCAAGCGGCGTGGGGAGGAATAATTTGCGCTCCAGCGACCGATGGGCGGCACTGGATAGTGTCATTCCATGTGATTGTTCAATGTCGTTGATGTCGTCAATCCAATTTCTTCTGTGACGTCCTCCTGGTCTCGTCGCAGATGACCTTTGATGTAAGAATTGTAAGGCCAGTGCTGGTGAGTGCCAAACCACTTGATCTTTTGTCTTTCAATAAATGTGGCACAAGGTGTTGATCCCACTGTCTGTATAATAACAGCATTTCTTACTCGATCTCTGATTTTGCGAAAGTGTGATTTGGATAAGAAGAAGCAACAAAGACATTTATGATCTGTTTAAGTCCCCGCTAATCACTGGTATCATGAAGGCTAATAGACTACAATGGCTGGGGCATATAGAAGGAATGGAAGATACTAGGGAAACAAACTCGCTTACACTCAAGAAATAAATGACCGTAGACCCCGAGGTAGACCAAGAAGACGGTGGAGAGATAATATACATACAGACATACAAGTATTACAAGCACTTGGAATCAGCGACTGGCAAGAGAAGGTCAACCAGAGAGACGAATGGAAACGGCTTGTATCTGCAGCAAAGAACCTCAATGGCTCGGAATGCTGAAGAAGAAGAAGAAGAAGAAGAAGAAGAAGAGGTGATTTGGATAATGTCCAAGTTTGAAATTGGTAGCGTAGGGGTGGTGTAAATATGCTGTTTACTAATATTATCTGTCGTTTTGCGGACATGGGTATATTTGGATGTTTCAGTGTTGATGCTATTTGATATGTAAGTGCGCGTGTTTTTTATTACATGTAATGTCGATTTCTCTGTCCAGTGCTGTCATCTTCTGTGAACATACTTCCAAGATATTTGAATTCTTTAACTTGTTTCAAAGATGTGCTATTTATCTGCATACTTAGTGGACCGGGCGATCTGCTAACTTGCATTACTTCGGTTTTGGCTGTATCTATAGTACTCATATTGTACAGTTCAGAATCAGCGAATTAGTATAAATAAAATATACGTGGAGCAATTACAACATAGGGCTTCTGGCCGTCAAGAGAAAATCCCCCCCCCCCTTTTTTCCCCTCTCTTTTCCATGAATGTTCCGTATCGTTATTCTCTTTACACTCTCTAGGAAACCCCACTCCTCACCCCTTTTCTCCCAAAAGAATGACGCATTATGACCCCCCCCCCCCCCCCTTTCTCCTATACTTACATACCTCTGCAGCATCAACATGTGTTCACCTCTGATTGAAATCGCCATACTAGTTCGTAAGTAACTATGTATGCCATGCTCGAGAGCCACCCTGCCCCCAGAAAGACGAATGTAAAGCAGTCCTGTGCATAGTGATCCGCTTTCTTCCCAACTAGGCCGGGAGAAAACCAGCTTCCTTCTTCGGTGCACATCTTCTAAATAAATATCAACTTTCTATAATAACTTTCAATTTTTATGTTGTCTAGTGCATCCTATCTCTAATTCTTTCGCTTACTTTTGTGAGCGCTAAACAGTATGAATATGCGTGTATTTATTTTTAAACTGTGTTAGGGGCCTCAATGGGTTCCCCAATTGATATTTATGTGTAATATGTGTGCGATATTGGAACTTACCAACCATTTCTCTTCTTTAAATGTTCGTTACTATACTGGACACATCATTACGGTCTGATGTGTTTGTGCTTTTTGTTATTTGACCTTTGCTGGTTTAATATAAAATTCTGAGACCCGTGGTGCTATTTCAATGGTTAGATATCTTCTTTTCGTTCATCCGGAGTGTTTTTTCAGATGTGATTGCGGTGTGCGTTAGGCACCCTTGGGTTGAAAACCCTTAGGTCAACACATCCGGCTTTTGCGTGCATTTTTGACCAGGTTAGCATTCCTGGGAGACTCTCACTTTTGTGGTACCGTCCATATCCCAGCTGGTCAAGTTGGAACAGTCGAGGATTTCGGTCATCCCTCAAGAGAAGGAAGAGACAGTCCATAGCATTTTCCGCCATCCAAGGTTGCTTCCATAGTTGCAGGGCCGACACATAGCGCCCTGGTTACTGGGCTCACCGAGGAAATCGTCACGTCCTGCTCATGGCTGCTTTAATTCCTCACTTCAATATATTGGGCATTTCGTTCGCCCCGGGCCGTTCCCGCACAAACCAGACAGGTCTGCAGACGGTATCCACTCAGCGAGTTTTATGTGCTTGTCGTTGCGCCCGTCAGAGCTGTTCCAGGCACGACAGACATTCGGAAAACTACCTAGTCAGAGCTGTTCCCGAACAAGAGCGGCATTCGGAAACTAGGTAGTCAGAGCTGTTCCTAGCACGAGAGACATTCGGACGAGACATTTCACTCGGACTTAAATGCGCAGTGCCAATTTTTAGTTCGCCACCCGTAGGACGGCACTTCCGACTTCAGCAGGCATTTTTTAATGAGGTTATCCTTCCTCGGGTTTCGAGGCACGTTAGACTTATTGTTGTGATGTCGCCCTCATTTCAGCTGGTCAAGATAGAACGATCATCGACATCACGGTTAACCCTCAAGGGAAGGCAGGGGCAGACCATGAGTCTATCCAAGGCTATCCAAAGAAGCTTCCATAATTGCAGAGCCGGCACATATTGCTCTGAGACTGGGCTCACCCGAGGAGTTGCCACGTCTTTCTCGTGGCTGCTTCAATTCCTCACTTCCATGTGTTGGGAGTCTCTGTGGCGAAGTGGTCAAGCCGTTTGACTCGTGTTCCGAAGGTTGTTGGTTCGATTCCGGGCCGCGCCCTTCGGTTTACGAGTTAAATGTTTCGGAGACTCCTGTGGGTCGTCGCTAAAAGCTACGGAGTTCGTGCTTTGTGCGACGCTTTCCGCGCTACGGAAAGAGACCGAGTCATATGGGATAAAACCCGGTGCAATTAAGTCGACCCTGTCGACTTTTAAGCGACTTTAAGCTTGCCACTGGTCGCTCAAGCACACACCAGGAACGGTCAGACTGCGGGCGACATCCACTCGGTAAGCTTTTGCTTTTGACTTCGGACCACGCAATAGGTTCGCTAGCCGTGTGTTCCATTTCGTGTTATTGAGACGTTTTTCCACTTTTGTCTACACTCTCTATGAGTTAGATACAGACAGTTTTCGTAACCATTTCATTCGACTGGGGCACTTTTCTGACTTTTTGTACTCGCTCACGAGGTAGGCTACATGTGCTGCCGGCTCAGCACCTACCTTCGTGCAGCAGTGAACGAGAAGCGGCCAGGCCCTCTCATCCGGGAATCACTCATATCCCCCAGATGAGAGCCTTCGATCATGTATCAGACCTCTGAGCATGTAGCTTGCTCAGTATCTCACCTCTACTTTTCGGTAGGTGTGTATCGGCCCGACTCTCAGATCCGAGGGTTTGTGGCTTAGAGGCGTTCAGCTACAGCCCTCGACAGAGAGCCTTAGAGTATTGTCCGGACCAAGGTCTTCTGCCTTCGTGTACCTGATTTAATC
The DNA here is from genome assembly GCA_014155875.1 of Cepaea nemoralis. NCBI lineage: Eukaryota > Metazoa > Mollusca > Gastropoda > Stylommatophora > Helicidae > Cepaea > Cepaea nemoralis. The sequence goes on from JACEFZ010013845.1 coordinate 138,726, forward strand.
TTTTGACTGCTATCCTCAGTCTACCTGCAGAGCAGCAGGTTGTGTCTCTCTTAGTCTGGCCCCTATCCCATAAGCTGTCAGATATGTAGTTTTCATCCATCGGCAAGCAGATGGGGTCAATGGGGCACGCAAGCTCCCCCACCACGGCAAGGTGGAGACACATCGGGGGAGAATGGTTAGATATGAATTCTTTCCATATTCCATAGTTGTGGGTTAATGTGGATGATAGACCTGGCTAATTAGTCATTAGTCGCGGTTCCAACTTCACGGCAACCGGTTGTCCCCATTATGCTCTGTTCCTATGCCAGTGAATGTCACACAAAATGCTCCTCACTGCCCCATGTGAAAAATGGATCAGAAAGGAGTTTCGACAAACCAACAGCCCGAAGAACAGGTACACTGTGCATAATGCCGCCGCCAGAATACCAACACAAAAGTCCTCCACGGAAAATACAGTTCATCGTCGATGGAAGCGGCAGTTACTAGAAAGCAAGTAGCCACACATTACTGCATGAGGAAAATCAGTCAGTTCAGCGACAGGCCGGTCGCCATCATTCCGAACAGTTCACGATACAAACAACCGCGGACAGTTGTAAAAGCATTCCACGCGAAATTCACAGCTCACAGTGTCACACCACGTACTCAACTCTGTAGCAGGGCGACGGAACACGCACTACCTAGCTAATGAAGATACTATACTCGAGTTTCACTCTCGTTTGAGCTCATCAGTAGTGCATATCCTTGACCACTTCCAAACTTGACGTGGACAAGGCCTTAGGTTCATACTCGAGTACGATCAGCGTTGCCAGTCGTGGGTTGTGCTCAATCTTTAAATCTCAAATCCCGAAACAACTAAATAAATTAATGAAGATACCTAATTTTAGAGATGATAAACTGGGGGATCCAGATCTGGAACCTCCCTATCACTCTGCTGTTAACGATAGCTCGCAGTTCGGTTACCGCTGTCTCGCCTAAGTGTATTCTTACCCGTCTTGACAACATTACAACATTAGCTCGGTTGCCGCTACTTTGCCTCTTTAGGCACGAAATCATCCTGCACCAGCAGCCGAATAAGTTGATCTCAGAAATATGGTTCTCCTCTCGTGCCACGATGATAATTTCATCAATGACAGCTTTCAGTGGATACATCCTGTACTCTCAGCTGATTTGTGGACTTTCTACATAGCCAGCCGTCGGCATCCAGAATGACCTGCATCGCCGTGACGAATAGTAAGTATCGTACACCCCGTCGCTATGCTCACGTGGAGGTCGATTCGTCTAGTCGTAAATCCCGAGGTCGAGACACGAAGCGAGAAGTATTGCTTCAGCATTGTCGTGATCTCCTCAGGTGTGTGATATATCTTGAAAGCCCGTCACACTAAGTTGTGGGGTATTGACAATCTAACCATTTCGCGGAGGTACGTCTTTTCTTCCGTCACTCTTTAGATAACTACCCAGATTATGGTAGTTTGTTTCACGCATTGATTGATTGATTGATTTAGGAACCGACATCACAGCATTCGGGACACTCCCATAAGCGCTCCGTCCCCATCCCCAGCAGCCAGCGAAGAGTTCCAACACTAATAGTTCCAGTAGTAATCTGATTATATGTCCGTCTCGCCTTTCCTCTGAGCGTCGAGCGTCGACCAGATCCCCTCGTCACACCTCACTGTCTCATTCTTACCAGACTATGGTGATCCATCTGCTCCTCCGAGGTGTACACGTGCTCCCACAAGGCCGCAACCACGTCTGCCTTGTCATGCATCAATACTCCACCAAGTTTTGCCGAGCCAGCCAATCTGTCCGCCTGTTCATTCCCCAGCACACCGGCATGCCCAGGAGAAAAGATCCAGGTGATGCTTGCTACCCGTGACCTCCGAAGCGAAGCAAGCCACTCTGCACGAAGCTTGCCTGTTCTCACCCTTCTCAGCATGCTTTCTGAGTCAGTTACAATCACAATGTGTGTATGTATCGTGTTTTCTATCCAGCGGAAAGCTGCACTGACCGCCTCCACCTCCATTCTTAAGCTAGATGTAGTGTCATCATACGCCAGGCTCTCCTGCACCAAACGCCGACCATTAGTTTTTGCCAAGAACCCCCAGGCACTTCTCCTACCTCTCAACACTGACCCATCCGTGTAGATAATCACATCACCCGGGCGAGAATGTTCCTGAATTAGTTGCTGAATTTAAACTTCCGTGGCGCCTGCTGGCCACTCCCTGCACTCCCGGCTCAATGTTATTACAACTCTGCACAAGTCTGACTGCACGGCTGGCACTCTGACCCACTCCTCTCCTCGCCTGATGTTCTCCAAGGGGCACACCTGTCTGATCGTATCCTCCGCCTGAGCCATCCATGATTTCCCTCTTATCAGTCTCTGACCCTTAACTACGTCCAGCGCCTCATGCAACGGGTGATCTGTGTCTGCAGCTACTCTGAGGTATGCCTTCGCCTGCATCACCTTGTGCCTACCAGCAACAGTAGGCAGACCAAGGATGTAACGCATACACACTACTGGAGTGTCTCTGGTGCATCCCAGAATGACCCGCATAGCTTCATTCTGTATGCGCTCTAATTTCACCAGCTGACTCTTTGAGACAGTGAGCAGTCCTAGTCCATAATCAGTCACTGAGAGGATCAAGTGCTGGTATAGTGTGAAGAGCATTCTCTGCTCTGTGTCCATTGCAGCCATAGTTTTAAGTGCATTGAGTCCCTTTTGAGATCTTGTCACAACCGTCTCCACATGGTCCTTGAAGGACAGACTCCTGTCAAATGTGATTCCCAGATACTTCAGTTTGTTCTCTCTGTTGACGCTTCTACCATCTATCGTGAGGCTTGGGGTATCATCTCTCACAATCCTGTTGTCCAGAGAGCACCACAACACCGCCGCCTTTTCCGGGTTGATGACAGCACTCATTTCAATGCACCAGTCAATCACTTTGTCTACTGTCACCTGTAGCTCCTGGGCTGTTTGATCCCTATTTCTCCCCTGCCTGTATGCAAGAATATCATCTGCAAATGTTAGAATCCTTCCAACCCCTGGTGCTTCTAGGTATGCAAATCTTGCTCGTATACACATTAAAGAGCACCGGTGAGATTGCAGATCCCTGTGGCAGTCCCGGGGTTAAAATATGTGGCTCTGAGGTCCATGCGCCCAGACGGAGAGCAACCTGACGAGAATGCAGGACGGCTGCTATCCAGTTCACCAACCAGGGATTGACCCTCTTCTCCATAAGTGCGGTCATCAAAATATCATAGCGAACTCTATTGTACGCGTCTTCAAGATCAAGCGCTGCCGCCATCGTTTCCTGTCAACTCTGGAACCCCTCATAAACGTCAAAGGCAAAGGTGGCTGCATTTGACCAGGTATCTTTTCCTGGTCTGTAGCTCCCCAGGCCTCTTGGAAGAAGTTTCCCCCTTTCCAAAAAATCCTGCAGCTTAACAGCGACTATCTTCTCTAAAACCTTCCGAAATGTATTTTGAAGTATGATGATCCTAAAGCCGCCAAGCTTTGAATGATCCTTGTATGGTTTTGGGAGAGGGATGAGATAGCTAGGCAGCCAATTCTGAGGTACTGAAGCTGTCCTAATGCTCTGATTAAAGCAGCCGGCCATCTCCTTCAGGTCTACATCGCTCAAAGCCTTCATGTGGCCATACCTGACACCATCAGGCCCTGGTGCCGTGTCTTTTGCCTTTTGCAAAATATGTTTAACATCTTCAAACAGTATGATGTCTTCGTAAGGCATATTCTCTATTGTGCCAGATAATTCCACTCTAACTGCATCCCTGGTATCCGCATCACTATGATTGGTCTGCTCTAAAAATCTCTGGAGAAACGCCTCCCCTTTCTCCTTGTCTGTTGTCACGCGTACCCCATCCTCTTTATAAATTGTTCCCACTGTCATAGGCCGATCTTTTCTCTGCATTTGTCTGTACAGTTTCCAGAATTTATGCAGTGTTTTATCACCACTCTGCACGAAACTTGCCTGATCTCACCCTTCACGCTTGTGGAGATCAACCAAAACACACCCCCCCCCCCCCCCACACACACACCAACACACAAAATTACAATTATGCCAATCACAGATCATATAAAAATAGCTATTTATACTGATAACATCCGAAGTCAGCCACAGAGCAGATAAGAATATCTCAACATATTCACGGGTAGTCGCGGTTTAGCAGTGACTACACAGTAGTCTAGGGGTTGAGTGGTCTCGAGGTATGTTGTCCGCCTCAAGTGCTGGAGATCCCGGGTTCAAGCCCCATGATTTTTTCGCGTAGACTTCTAGTAACAACAAACATTTCCCCTGGTCTCTGGATAGTGAGATCGGACGCCCGTGTGTATTTTTGCGCACGTAAACTATCCCTTGGCAGTTGGAAACCTAAAAAGAGTATGAATACGAAGATCCAACCAACAGATTGCACGATTTATTGCCTGGCATATTTTGATGCATCTCGTCAGGTACATACTGCAGAATTCACACAACATAAAGTAAAATAACTGGATAAATCCTTCAAGCTGAAATATACAGATGTTCACACAGTAACTAATTAACTACCACGGTAATTTTAAGCTGACTAACATGTCTTTCTGTTTGCACAAAATTGGCTTGTGTAGATTGATCATTATCGCTTCTGCAAACTTTAACAAGCGAGTATTTTGTGTGTTAAACAACAAGCAAAAGGCACTGTCTCTATCAATCACATGACCGCTTTCCAGCATATGCCTAGCAAATTGATAAAGCAGGAAGCTTCCAGTGTTAGTCCCTAAACTCAAGGTATTCATCCAGCTAACCTTTTCGAGGGGATGACGTAATGCAACGTCTACAAGACGGCTCATTACAGCAGTCGGCCGAACATTCTGTGCTGCAACTCCAGTTATTAGGTACAGAACCACACCGATTCCCACTCCAGCGGTAAAAGAACCTTTTTTTTTTGTTTTAACGCCAAAAAACAATTGTATTTACCAATTCACATGTAGGTGCCAGTCTAACTACATCGGCAGAATATAGTGGCAGTTGAACACAAGAGTTGCTGAACACATACCTCAATGGATCAACAAGATCCCTGGGAAGGTTAACCAGGTCAACAAATGCCTGCGGAAGTCAGATGTGTCAGCCTAACAGCGCAAGAACGCAGCTCTGCTGTAAACAGGCACAATGCAATCACGTCCGGGGAAAAAACTCTGAATGAACGCAGAAGAAGGAGGATCAACAAGATACTACACACAGGTATTGAAGCCTAGTGGGGCCGACACACCGGAAGCTTCCTGCTTCATCAATTGCTAGGCATATGCTGAAAAGCAGTCATGTGATTGATAGAGACAGTGCCTTTTGCGTGTTGTTTAACACACACAATACTCGCTTGATAAAGTTTGCAGAAGCGATAATGATCAATCTACACAAGCCAATTTTGTGGAAACAGAAAGACATTTTAGCAAGTTTAAAATTACCGTGGTAGACAATTGACATTACTGTGCGAACATGTGTATATTTCAGCTTGAAGGATTTATCTAGTTATTTTACTTTATCTTGTGTGAATTCTGCAGTATGTACCTGAGATGCAGCAAAATATGCCAGGCAATAAATCGTGCAATTTATTGTTTGGGTCTTCGTTATTCAAATTCACTACGGGAAAACATTGTTTTCAATTTCCGAAAAAAGAGTAGCCTAACGGTGCTGCCTGGGCAAAATTTGAGTTAAAAATCTACCCAAAGTATTTCAGGATCCTCGCAGGTGCAGCGGAGTTCGTGCACTGAGCTGAGATTCTCCGGACTCAGGCTTGGGTTAGGAGTAGAACGGAGCACTTACAGGTTACACCCGTGTGCCGTAATGTTGATCCATCGACTAAATTAAAACAGTTGCTTATGGTCAAGTGTTCGAATCCCCACCGTGAAGATTTAAAAAAAAATAACCTGAGCCTCCAGGTCAACCCATTCTAAAATGGGTACAAGGATGTGTTAAGTGAAATAAAGGTGGCCAGTATAGTACAGGCCACGTCACACACACTGAGCGCCGATTGGTTGATACGATATGGAGATTAAAGATGCGCTGATAATGTAGGAGCGCAGTTGGATGAAGCTTTGATGCCTGTGCTCATCATCTCACTAAGTGAAGGAAAGGCTGGCTAACTATTTCTCCATTCGTTCAGGCCTACAAAATGTGATGGCCCTATCATATCACAGACTGCTTCCGGACACATGTATTTTTATTTTAAGATGCCTCTTGACATGGAAAGGGTCCTTTACTTACTTATCCAGAAGCCACAGGGGTTAATGTACTTCCCTGACAAGTGGTATGGGTTAATTTCCCAGCAGCAGCAGGATTTGTTCCCACTAGGAAGATTCTGGGGTTCACCCAGCCGAGTACAAATGGGAACCAGATAATTTTCAGGGAAGATAAGGTGAAGAGAAAGGGAACTGATCATCCCACCTCATTTGCCATGGCTAGAATATGAGAAGGCCTAACATTTGATGTTCTGCTGTAGGACTAGCTTTACTAACGTATATTTATATCCATGATGTTAATCACAGTACAGATAACAATAACAATACTCATATTGATGACATAAATTACAAAACAGATAAAAATTGCAACTCATACTAACAATGTCAATCACAGAACAGATAAGAATAACTACACATATTGATGAAATCAATTACAAAACAGATAAGAATTGCAATTCATACTGACAATATCAATCACAGAACAGATAAGACTAGCTATACATAGTAAAGATGTCAACCACAGACCAAATAATAATAGATGTACATACTGACGATGACAGTCATAGAATAGATAGTAACAACCATCAATTTGTACAAGAGAACACGGAATTATACACAGATGTTTTATTTATTTTTAAAATTGTTTTGCTTTCAAATGTGCTAACACTGAATTCAACAAGATTATATAACTGACTAACTAAGCATATAAAGAATAAGCTATAACAATGGAGGAAGATATGCATATAAACTACAAAGGACATTAGCAAATAATTCAGCAATAAAAATGTACAATGGAAGAAACTGAAAAAGCAACAATCTCATCAACATAGTCAAGTATTAATTACATATAATACAAGAAAACACACAAAAAAGGCTGTATTTCAAAGACGATTTGTCCACAGCAAAAAATAAAAGTATAATATTATAGCTTAATTCTTTTTGTCCCAAGTAACTCACATGTATAAATCCTTTTGTCCCAGCCAGTTGCTATATTAGTCCTTCTTTCCTGATTTACAACTGCAATGCTTTTTGCCCTATCTTCATCATGTTGCAGGTTCTTTGCAAAATGTCACTCTCATTATGGCCTGCCAGAAAGCTTTTTAGATCCTTTGACAGCTCTCCTGCTTCATGCATTTTCAAACCCAAGGTGTCGCAATGTCCTGTGTTCTTTTTTCTGGTTTTGACCCTTGCCTTCTCTTTGGGACCATACCTTCCATTACTGTTCTTTCCAAACCAGTGACATTTAATATGGCATGTCAGTTTCTGAGACATACTACAGTGTTCTTTGATATTCAGATCTTGTATAATGTTAGTATTTTTCTTCTTCTTGGTCTACAACATTGTTAAGAACTTTTGTGTAACATTTAAGTTAAAGGGCCCAGAATGTCTTTTTCGGTGAATGTGAAATGGTCCATGAAATATCTCCATATGTTGCCAGAGGAAAGATGCATGTTCTCAACAATTGTACTTCATTTGTTTGCTGGAGGTGTGCCATATATCATCATCATCATCATGCACCCTGTCATTTGACGTAGGCAATCACAGATCTTGGTCCTTTATGTGGTGGATCAACTCTATTGATGATATTCCTCCATCTCAGCCCATCCAGCATTATTTCTTTCAGGCTGTATCTTCTCCCACTGATCTTTCCAGTCATCTCAATGTTTTTCACTGCCTCTTCTCATTATATGACCACAGAACACTGCTCGTCTCTTTCTTATTGTTGTATGTAATATTCTACTTTCATTAGCATCTTTCAAACAGCAACATTCGCCTCCGAAACCTCATCTCTGTTGTTTCCAAATGCTTTATAATTTGTTCATTCATGTTTCATGATTCACTGCCAAACAGTAAAATAGGTGCTTTATAACATTTCAGTACTCACTTTCCTACACTCAATGACAGTGATGTGACTTATTGCATATTTTTCAATATTCTGTCATATATGTTCTGTCCTATACTGTTTTACTATGTCACACACTTTGTCACGCTTCTTTAACTCATATCTTACGACGATTCCATTTTCTACTGACACAAATAGCTTTTTTGTAAAGCAAGAGCTTTACATGTCAGAGTTAATTCTAACACACAGAGAAGAAACATATTGTAAGACACAGCCAGCTGATGTCATCTAAATTAACCTGGACAAGACACCCTTTTGAGCAGTGAGTGTTCTTTTTGCATCAGGACCAAACATGTTGCAATTAAGTCAATCCTGTCACCTTTAAACCCACTGTTTTTACTCACAAGAGCTATACAGAATACAAACTTAGTTTATGCAAATATAACATTACAGGAGCTACATTAACATAACAGTCAGTAAGTTTGAATACCACGACATTGGTTTGGGTTCAAACCCTAGCAGTACTGACCAGTATGGCTTTGGGGTAGACTCAGCCTCATAACATGAAAACTGAATAACTTTCAGAACTGTCTGTCAAGAGAAACCAGTGAGGAAGAGAAATAGCCACCTCATCGCAATATACCATGGTTTAGAATATGTAAAGACATAATACTTCACACCCCAACAGTGAGGTCTGTCAAGGGACTACCTTAACATTTTCAGCATGCTTATATTATACACAAACAATACACTTGACAGCATTACACAAAACACTAGAGCATACCAAATAACTTATTCAAGGAAACAATATCTGAGCAATTGAAATAGTGAATTACAAACTGAGCAAGTTGGCTTTAAATTAGCTTTCTTTTGTCAACTATGAAATCCCAATGACAGGTAAACAACTGATAACATTACAGTAACATGTATCATCTGACTCCCGCCTAAGTAAATGTATGCTGATGTGCAAGTTGCTGTAATAGCTGTGTAAGGTTGTACCCTGACAGTATGCTTCTAGCATATGTACAAATCTGGGAAACTGAACATATGCCAACAGACAGAGAAGGATATCTGGTGAAGACACCAAAGAAAGAAAACCTGTATCAGTGGACCTGACTTGATGATCTGGACTTTGCTGATGATATTGCTCTCATGTCTCACACACAAATAAAGATGCAAGATAAGTTAAACACATGTGAATGGAAGTAACAACAATTAGGCAAACATTCACAGATGAATAACTCATGAGATAACCTCATTAACCGACAACCTGTATATTACAGAATTATATTAGTGTCCTTGAAAGATAATATAATTGTTCGAATATCTCCATTTGTAATAAATTTGTTGAGGTTGATGAATGTCTTGGTTTTTCAAGATGTGAACTCTCAAAATGGCCACAGGAAAAATTGAAGGAGCACAAGAGATTGAATATGCAGGGCATCAGCAGAAAAGAGAAACAAAACAAATTATAGCAGACAGTGCGCCTGAAAACACATTATGGAATATAAAAAAAGACAAATGTAATCAAGAAATTGAGAAGAATCTCAAAGACTTGAATTACAAAAACAAACACATCAGTTTTAACTAGATAAAGTATCCCAGCAATTGACAAATGAAAAAGAAATAAGTTTGAAAAAGAGGTGAAAATTTACTAAATCAGTCATTGAGATGAAAGTTATCTCAACTAGTCCTATAACTCTAATTACAGGACATGTGTAGAAATTAAATTATGTGTTCACTTCTGTGACGAACAAGGTATGTGAGTTGGGTCAGTTTCCTGAAATGGGTTTATCTAATTGTTTATAAAGAAAATGAGAATGAATATCCTTACAGTTATAATGTGACACTTTCTCTGGATAATGGAAATCTGATACAGCATATGTGCTGTTTGTTGGGAATTTGGGATACAAGGGAATAATGAGAGTGTAACATTACTGTAAAATATGCTAATCAGAAGAAGGTTTGCAATATTAGCTGGAAAATATACTAACCAGAAGAAAGTTTGCAATATTAGCTGGAAAATATGCTAATCAGACAACTTTCCAGACATGGGAAAGAAACGCAGTGAAAATTCAGGAACATGATTATGAAGATTTTCTGGACCACACAAGGAGGGAAAATTGCAAACCAAGTAACAAAAACACCACTCCATCATTTTCTACTAGCACTAAAGTAGCACAAGTAGAAACAAAGAGCTTCCACTGGCTTGCTACAATTGAAAACTCAGCCATTCTGTAAGTCAAAGGTATCTGATGCTGTAAATCATACATTACGTGTTGGGAACCGCAACAGTGTAGTGTCTAGATGCTTGCCTGGCAGTTAAGGGTTTGAATCCATACTGTGGTTTAGTTAAAGTTAGTTAGTCAACTCCAGCATTGTTTGGCTGTTTGTGATTCCTGGGCAAGTTTATATTCAGTAGTTTGCCACTGCTTTCTAAATGACTGCCACTCTCATACCATTGTATGGAAACCAACACAAGACAGTCTGCTTCCAAATCGCCTGCAGCTGTGTTTCAGACAGGGTATGCGGCATTATGAACTGCATTCATAAACTCCTTCGCCACAGAGCCAGTAGATTTTTAAAAATTGTCCTGGGCTCACAGGTCGACCCAGCCTAAAATGGGTACTGGACATGTCCTGGGAAGTCAAGGCGACCAGTCTGAGACTGACCACATCACCCACAGAGTGCTGGCTGGTCTTTACAAATGGATCCAGCACCATAAGTCCAATAACCCTTAAAGTGTGCAAAAGTGTCTTTACTTACTTACTAATTATATTACATGTTACTTTACTTACTTATTATATTACATGTTACTTGACTTATATTACATGTTACTCAAGTTTTAACTTGTACAATTTTGTTGTGCATTTTATAATTACAGGTAAATAAGACATGAATATTGTTTACACATGTATTCCAAATACTATTATGTTCCAATAAATTTCCTTTGTTCATACGGCTCATGCAATGTATCCACTTAATCATGTATCATATGGCTCATGCAATGTATCCACTTAATCCTGTATCATATGGCCCTGTAATGTATCCACTTAACCATGTATCATATGGCCCTGTAATGTATCCACTTAATCATGTATCATATGGCCCTGTAATGTATTCACTTAATCCAGTGTCATATGGCCCATGTAATGTATCCACTAAATCATGTGTCATATGGCCCATGTAATGTATCCACTTAATCCTGTGTCATATGGCCCATGTAATGTATCCACTTAATCATGTGACCTGTGTAATGTATCCACTTAACCATGTATCATATGGCCCTGTAATGTATTCACTTAATCATGTGTCATATGGCTCATGTAATGTATCCACTTAATCATGTATTATATGGCCCATGTAATGTATTCACTTAATCATGTGTCATACAACCCATGTAATGTATCCACTTAATCATGTATCATATGGCCCATGTAATGTATTCATTTAATCATGTATTACATGGCCCATCTAATGTATCCACTTAATCATGTATCATATGGCCCTGTAATGTATCCACTTAATCATGTATCATATGGCCCTGTAATGTATTCACTTAATCCAGTGTCATATGGCCCATGTAATGTATCCACTTAATCATGTGTCATATGGCCCATGTAATGTATCCACTTAATCCTGTGTCATATGGCCCATGTAATGTATCCACTTAATCCTGTGTCATATGACCTGTGTAATGTATCCACTTAATCATGTATCATATGGCCCTGTAATGTATTCACTTAATCATGTGTCATATGGCTCATGTAATGTATCCACTTAATCATGTATTATATGGCCCATGTAATGTATTCACTTAATCATGTGTCATACAACCCATGTAATGTATCCACTTAATCATGTATCATATGGCCCATGTAATGTATTCACTTAATCATGTATTACATGGCCCATCTAATGTATCCACTTAATCATGTATCATATAGCCCATGTAATGTATTCACTTAATCATGTATCATATAGCCCATGTAATGTATTCACTTAATCATGTATCATATGGCCCATGTAATGTATCCACTTAATCATGTATTGATGTTTATGAGGGGTTCCAGAGTAGACAGGAAACGATGGCGGTAGCGCTTGATCTCGAGGATGCGTACAACAGAGTTGGATATGATATTTTGATGACCGCACTGATGGAGAAGGGGGTCAATCCCTGGTTGGTGAACTGGATAGCAGCCGTCCTGCACTCTCGTCGGGTTGCTCTCCGTCTGGGCGCATGGACTTCAGAGCCACATATGTTAACCCCGGGACTGCCACAGGGATCTGCAGTCTCACCGGTGCTCTTTAATGTGTATACGAGCAAGATTGCAGACCTAGAAGCACCAGGGGTTGGAAGAATACTAACATTTTCAGATGATATTCTTGCATATAGGCAGGGGAGAGATAGGGAGCAAACAGCCCAGGAGTTACAGGCGACAGTAGATGAAGTGATTGACTGGTGCACAGAAATGAGTGCTGTCATCCACCCGGAAAAGGCGGCTGTTTTGTGGTGCTCTCTGGACAACAGGATTGTAAGAGCTGATGTCCCAAGCCTCGCGATAGATAATAGAAATGCCAGCAGAGAGAACAAACTGAAGTATCTGGGGATCACATTTGACAGGAGCCTATCCTTCAAGGACCATGTGGAGACGGTCGTGACAAGAACTCAAAAGGGACTCAATGCACTTAAAACTATGACTGCAATGGACATAGAGCAGAGAATGCTTTTCACACTATAGCAGCACTTGATCTTCTCAGTAATTGATTATGGATTAGGTCTGCTCACTGTCTCAGAGAGTCAGCTGGTGAAGTTAGAGCGCATACAGAACGAAGCTATGTGGGTCATTCTGGGATGCACTAGAGACACCCCAGTAGTGTGTACGCGTAACATCATTGGTCTGCCGACTGTTGCTGGTAGGCTCAAGGTGATGCAGGCGAAGGCATACCTCAGAGTAGCTGCAGACACAGACCACCCACTGCATGAGGCGCTGGACGCAGTTAAGGGTCAGCGACTGATAAGAGGAAAATCATGGATGGCTCAGGCGGAGGATACGATCAGACAGGTGTGCCCCCTGGAGAACATTAGGCGTGGAGAGGAGTGGGTCAGAGTGCCAGCGGAGCAGTCAGACTTGTGCAGAGTTATAATCACATTAAGCCGGGAGTGCAGGGAGTGGCCAGCAGGGGCCACGGAAGTGGAAATCTAGCAACTAATTCAGGACAATGCTCACTCGAGTGATGTGATTATCTACACAGATGGTTCGGTGTCAAGAGGTGAGAGAAGTGGCTGGGGTTTCATAGCCAAAGCTAATGGTCGATGTTTGAGGCAGGAGAGCCTGGCATATGATACCACAACATCCAGCTTAAGAATGGAAGTGGAGGTAGTCACTGCGGCTCTCCACTGGATGGAGAATACGACACACACACACACATCATGATTGTAACTGATTCAGAAAGCATGCTGGCGAGGGTGAGGACGGGCAGACTTCGTGCAGAGTGGCTTGCTTCGCTTCGGAGGTCACGGGTGACAAGCATCGCCTGGATCTTTTCTCCAGGGCATGCCAGTGTGCTGGGAAATGAACAGGTGGACAGATTGGCTGGCTCTGCAGAACTTGGTGGAGTATTGATACATGACAAGGCAGACGTGGTTGCGGCCTTGTGGGAGCACGTGCACATCTCGGAGGAGCAAATGGATTACCATGGTCTGGCAAGAATGAGACAACAAGGAGTGACGAAGGGATCTGGCTGACGTTCAATGCTCAAAGGAAAGGCGAGACGGACTTATAATCAGATTGCTACTGGTACTATTAGTGTTGGAACTCTTTGCTGGCTGCAGAGGGTGGGGACGGAGCACTTATGGGAATGCTCCGAATGCTGTGATGTCGATTCCTAAATCAATCATGTATTACATGGCCCATGTAATGTATCCACTTAATCATGTATTACATGGCCCATGTAATGTATCCACTTAATCATGTATCATATAGCCCATGTAATGTATTCACTTAATTATGTATCATATGGCCCATGTAATGTATCCACTTAATCATGTATCATATGGCCCATGTAATGTATCCACTTAATCATTTATCATATAGCACATGTAATGTATTCACTTAATTATGTATCATATGGCCCATGTAATGTATCCACTTAATCATGTATCATATAGCACATGTAATGTATTCACTTAATCATGTCATATGGCTCATGTAATGTATCCACTCAATCATGTGTCATATGGCCCATGCAATGTATCCACTTAATCATATGTTTTATGGCCCATGTAATATATCCATTTAATCATGTGTCATATGGCTTATATAATGCATCCACTTATTCCCATGTGTCACATGACTCATGTAATGTATCCACTTAATTATATTTGTGGAACAGAACATCATGCCCTAGGTGATATTAACTGGAGAATTAACACATTACCATGTTATTGTCTTCCAGCACAGATGCCAGCAGTGGAGTCTTCTTCTTCTTCTGTGCTCATCCAGAGTTTTTTTTTCCGGACGTGATTGCATTGTACCTGTTTACAGCAGAGCTGCGTTCTTGCACCATTAGGCCGACACATCCGACTTCTGCTGGCATTTGTTGACCGGGTTAACCTTCCCAGGAGCAGTGGAGTGATTTGTGTGAACATGTGTATGTAATATTTCTTAATGCACCAGATGTTACCCCCATTGGGCGCTCTCCCTCTCCATAGAAAGGCAAGCTGTTTGCTGAGAGCATCACACAAAGTACGAACTCAATGCCTTCAGATTGTAAGGCAGACAGATTAACTGCTTCGCTACAGAGAGACACTCCCCCCCCCCCCTCCACGGTATATGCATATTGGGACTGGCTGATGCCTGGAAGACATACTCACAAACAAGACTGACCAATTCATGTAGCATATAGTATCCAGCAAATATATTTCTGACATACTAGATATTTATCTCAAACTATATCTGAATAACGAAGACACAAACAATAGATTGCACGATTTATTGCCTGGCATATTTCGCTGCATCTCGTCAGGTACATACTGCAGAACTCACACAACTTACGTGAAATTAACTAGATAAATCCTTCAAGTTGAAATATACACAATTTCGCCTCCCATTACCAACTGTGAAGCGATTAGATGGATTACTCAAGCTGAAGTGTAAGATATCGCTACAGGATTGTCGATTGAGATTTCTCGAGGAATGCCTAAGGACGGGGATATTTCCTCACCGGTATTTCAGATCTCTGAGGACGGACAGAATATGTCCGACAAGAAAAAACCTGAGACGACTGACAAAAAAACCAGATAGAAGAAACCCAGTCCAAGCTGGCCAACTTGAAGCGCACACACAGTTCTGCCTACTACGTCACCCAAGAATTGAGTTTGTATGGCTACTTGAAGTTCACGAAATTCTGTACAGAAGCAGTGTACAAGGTGAAAATCGCAGAGAATGCTCGCCTCAACAAATCACTGAGCACTGAAAAGGTAACAACGTCAGTACTAGACAACCCAGAGAAGTATGTGAGGAACTTATCATCATACGTACTCAACAACATTGAAACAGAGGCCCTTGCATACGGATTAAAATTATGCATAAAGCCTAAACACATCAATCGTGTTGAGTCGCAAGCACAGTTTGAAATGTTGTTTGATCAAGTCTCCAAGTTATCACCTACCTCTGCTGATTCGGTCGGGTGGCTGAAGGCCAAACTGGTAGATTTAGAACACCAGTATCGCACAACACCCTCTAAACAGACGTGTCCGCTGACCAACGAACACCTTACTGCCTTAAAAGCGTTAAAGGCTAACAAAACCCTCGTCATACTGAAACCTGACAAAGGGAGCGGTACAGTACTGATGGACATGTCAGATTACCAGAGAAAAATGGATGTAATATTGTCAGACGAATCCAAATTCAGGATAGATCAAAAAGTAAACAAGTCGGAGGACCTGGATGCTATAATGAGGAAAGAGATCCAGTCACTTGTGAATGCGGGACTCATCAGTGAGGCCACTGCAAAAACGCTCACACCACGCGGCTCGCACACTCCTCAGATGTACGGTCTACCCAAACTTCACAAGCCCGGCATCCCGCTAAGACCTATCCTGTCCATGGTTAACTCTGCACAACACCGAATGGCGAGATGGTTAGCCGAAATGTTAAAACCAGTACGACAGTCCTTCGATCCAAAAATACTCAGAGATACATTCCAACTGGTGGAATTATTGGATACTATGGACATAAATAACAAACACATGGCATCCATGGATATAGCCTCCCTATTCACTAACGTTCCATTAGAGGAGACAGTGAAAATAATAAGGGAACGCATTGAAGACAAACAACTAAAATTAGGCATACCAACACCTATTCTGGAGAGGCTACTACTACTATGCACCGCCAACATCCTATTCAATTTTCAAACTAAGTCATACCGCCAAATTGACGGAGTGGCCATGGGGAGTCCTCTTGGTCCTATTCTAGCGGACATCTTCATGGCACACTTAGAAGAAAAGAGATCCTCAGACATCAACAACTTGGCCTTTTACCGGCGTTATGTGGACGATATACTAATCATCACCACAGACGAGCTACAAGCAACATCGTTTCAGGCCACAATGAACAAGACGCATAAAAACATCTCTCTATCTATGGAACACGAACACAACGAAGCGTTACCGTTCCTAGATATTCTAATGAGACGTAGAGCAGACGGCACAATTCAAAGATCGGTGTATCGCAAAGAAACATGGACTGGCCAATACCTAAATTTTCAGAGCTTCACACCTGTCCAGTACAAACGGGGCTTAGTACGGACCTTGTTTGACCGTGCTAGAAAGATATGCACCCAGGACACACTGACAGAGGAATTTGAAACTCTGAAGAATGTCTTAAACCTGAATGGGTACTCCACAGGATTTATAAAGCGCCATTGCCAACAGCCCAAACCCAAAGCAGACGTAACTACAGTCCCTAAACTCAAGGTATTCATCCAGCTAACCTTTCGAGGGGATGACGTAATGCAACGTCTACAAGACCGGCTTACTACAGCAGTAGGTCAAACATTCTGTGCGGCAACTCCAGTCATTAGATGTAAAACCGTACCCATTCCTACACCAACAGTCAAAGAGCCTGTTCCTCTGTACGCCACAAACAATTGTATTTACCAATTCACATGTAGATGCCAGGCCGTTTACATTGGCCGAACGGAGAGACAGCTTAACAAACGGGTGTTAGAACACATACCTCAATGGGTCAACAAGATACAACACACAGGAGATGATAGCCACGAGGAGCCGACACACCGGAAGCTCCCGGCGTCTTCAATCGGCAAGCACATTGTTGCCAGTCGCCATGTTGTGTCCAGAGAGACTGCATTTCGCGTGTTGTTTAGAACACAGAATACTCGCTTGTTAAAATTTGCAGAAGCAATTATGATCTATCAACGCAAGCCAGAATTGTGTAAACAGAAAGACATGTTAGTCAGCTTAAAATTACCGTGGTAGACAATCGACATTACTGTGCGAAATTGTGTATATTTCAACTTGAAGGATTTATCTAGTTAATTTCACGTAAGTTGTGTGAGTTCTGCAGTATGTACCTGACGAGATGCAGCGAAATATGCCAGGCAATAAATCGTGCAATCTATTGTTTGTGTCTTCGTTATTCAAATTCACTACGGGAAAACATTGTTTTGAATTTCTCAAACTATATCATTTAATTATATTTGCTTCATGCATGACAAATTTACAATATGAATGTATGACAACCAGAGCACAGCAGAAAAATTAAGTAAAGCAAGTCTAATTGAAGAACAGAGCAGATATCGGCAATCCCACAGCAGATACCCACATAAGGATGTGAAATACATAAACTTCACTACACTAAGTCGGAAATAGCCATGAAGATCTCACTTACATTACATGCACACCCATCAATACGTACTTGCATAATTTGATGATCACATCAATTCACCAGATGTGCACTACTCAATTACATGATACACAAGACTAGATGTTCAATATCATAAACAGCAATCAACATGGCATATTAATGCATCTGTATGATTATTATTGAGTTAGAAAATCAGATAAATTTGAATTGTTAAAGAACAGAACTAACATAGCTACACTAGTCGATGAGCAGAAAATAGTAAACAAACTACGAACTACAGATAAAGGAAACCGACTACAGATAAAGGAAAAGTACACAGTAGTTATAAAGGCATGGGCAATCTCTACTTTGTTATGACTGTTTCCGTTTTTAAGACACCATATTATGATTCACAGTGTATTGTGCATTGACTTACAGCAACAGAATTACAAGATTCATCAAGACAGTTTCGGGCCACTAAGGGACACTCCAAAACTGCTACGCTGCTAACTTCCTTACTCCTGGATATTCCATCCTCTTTTATGCTGTCACATTTCACCTTTGAAATGTCATTTTTTTCTGCTGTTTCACATTTTATGGCACAATCTGGTGTGATACCCTCTTCCAGTTTAATTTTCTTCACCTTGACTTCAGTGTCTTTATTTGACTCATGCTCAGCTCTTGTAGATTTGACTGTCGTTTTGTTACGCTGCCCCACTCCTTTGAATTTTCCCAGCAGTCCTTCATCAGCTACCACATGCAAACTCTTGTCTGACTTTAATGTATGAATTGAAGTCAGACAGACAGAAGGGCCACTGTACTGTGGTATTTCAACCTCCAGAGCCTCACAGAGTTGTTTCATGACATCATCCACATAGGCTGAGATTTTCAAATCACATTTTTTGTCATGTTTGGTAGGTTGCAGGTTTACAATGACAAGTTTCCCGCCATTTTTCTTGGTCTGTAGGGGAATGTTCCCACTTGGCAGAATCTGTAGAGATGTTCCCAAGCATATGCTGAGGTCAGATTTTCTGGAACGAGATGGAACGTTTAAAACTGCAGTTCAAATAGGGGAATTTATTATTTAACAAATCTGTAAAGCAATATTCCATAACTGTTTGTGTGTGTGTGCACGTGCGCGTGTGTGAGAGAGAGAGAGGCAGAGTGTGTATGTTGTGTACGTGTGCCAGTCTGTGTGTGTGTGTGTGCATATATATATATATATATATATATATGACATGTGTATGTAGTATGTATGCTGTTCTGATATATCACCTTCAGAATTTATTTATTTCGAGTCAAGATTGTTACTATAATTTGCATATTTAAGTAGCTGACAGAAAAACAATATATTTCCAAAAACATCTAATTCCTAATAATCAACCAGAATAAATAAATAGTTCATGTTACAATAATTAAGAATATTTCCTTTATCATCAATCAATGATGGGAAAAAGGCCTCTTTTTAAACATTAAACAATATACCATTTATTTACCATTAAAACATTGTCTGTATTTTAAGTAACTAGCAGAATCAAAATGTAATGTTTGCACATATTGTCAGAAATGTAAGCTTACTTGCACTCCTCAATTGCAGAGCTTAGATCTTGCTCTGGGAGTGAATCCTCCCAGTCCAATATAGTATCTATCAACTTTCCCCTGAAAATAAGCATACACATACTCAAGGCAAAACAAAATATTGAACATATATATTTTAATAAAGGAAACCGGCTACAAATCTCATTTCATTTTCATTGTGGTGTGGTCACAACCATGAGGAAAAGATAAGCCCACTCTAGCATGTAAAAGGGTATTCATGCAGGTCACTGTGGACGCCGTCTGATGACTCTGTGTGTTCAACCATTTATGTCAGAAATATCCATGTGGAACCTTCCAGGGCATTGACATTGTGTAGTATGTTGTAATGACTGTCTTATTAACTACCTTATCAAGTATAATCAGCAACATGGTGAGCAGTTGCCAGCATAAGATTACACAACTTAGATTAGTGCAAATCAGACACTCAGATTACCAAAAAGCAATAGTCCACTCCAAGTTTGGAATTGGGAAAAAAATAGGGGGAGAAATGCAAACACAAAACTACCAGACAGATACTAGAGGGATAATTCTAGGAGTAAAATATCTCTGTACTAATCATCATCTAATAAAAGAAAGATTCAGTTTGGCAGGGGGCGGCTGAAAAGAATATATCATGCCAAACGACTACACAGTAAGTGTGCAATATAACAGACTAGCTTGATAAACCCATTGATCTGTTTTTGTTTCATGTGAAAAACAAATAAAACATTTTACACTCCCCAATCTTGCATGGGGTATAATTAAGGCAATTAATTATGTGTGTTGGTTATTTTGTCAAATCTGTTTTTGGGTTTGCTATTGTTATCATTTCATTCTGAGGTCATCCTCACTTTTGATTTCTGGAAACTAATTTTGTAGTTATTCTAACCTAATTCTTATCTACTATTCTATACTTGTCTAATTGCTTTACTAGGTTGATTCTTTAAGCCATCTTGTTACTGTTAGTTACTAACTGCGCCAACCTCTGCCTTCTTCTTCTTCTTCTTCTTCGCCTTCTTTCATTCGCTTAAAATATGTCTATAACTGCAATGTTGTCTCTTGAATGAATTTAACTGTCTTTTTTAGTTCACTCAGCTGTCCATAGAGTTTATCTTCCACTGTTGTCTCTCTAGGCCAGAAGGTTTGCCTAGATATGTTGTATTTTGGGCAGCCTTGGAGTATGTGCTCTGCTGTTTGCGACGCCAATCCACATGTGCACATTGCTGTTTCACCAATCTTGAATTTTGTATACACGTGGTTGTGTAATCTTCTTCTTCTTCTTCTGTGTTCATCCCGAGTTTTTTTTTCCGGACGTGACTGCGTTGTGCCTGTTTACAGCAGAGCTGCGTTCTTGCGCTGTTAGGCCGACACATCCGACTTCTGCGGGCATTTGTTGACCGGGTTAACCTTCCCGGGTTGCGTAATCTATTGTGTTCTGTTCTGAGGTGCAGAATGATGACTTGTTCTGGTCTGTCCATAATGTGGTAGTCATCTTGAGCAGGTTTTGGTGGCTTTCTGACTGATTTGATCATTCTTTTCTTTTGGTGGTATGTAACGAGCACATCAGACTGTTCTTCTTTTGCTCCTTCCCTAGCCAATCGATCAGCTCTGTTGTTTCCGGGTATTCCACAGTGGGATGGTATCCACTGTATGATGACCTTATGCTGACTGCTAAGTTCAGAAAGTAGTGTCCTTAGTTCTGGCAATTTCCCAGACAGGAGCACCTCGAGTACTGATTTTGCATCTGTCAATAGCACCACAGGTTGTGTACAATATTCCTCTCACTTTTGTCTGGATTTGTAGTGATAGTCAATGTTCATCTTTCCATGGAGTTCACTCTGGAATAGTTTTCAGGGGGATACCAACTGTGGGCAGATCTGTGGTTTTTCTGCAGTCGTTTGGCCTGGTGGATAAAACTGCTTTTTTTTCAACTGCCCCATAGCTAGGTTTTCAAATCTGTTCTTCATAGGGTGGCCTGGCAAGCTGAGGAACTTTTCTGCTTATATTAGCGTTTTCGTATCTCTGCGCTCTCTCAGTACTTGTGTCCTTCCCATCTTCTTCATCTCCACTATAGGGGTAGATCTCATCCTTCCTGTGATGAATCCAAGTGCTTGAATTTGCACCTTGTCCAGCTCTTGTAGTGTGGTTTTTGATGCTGAACACCACGTATTCCAGGTGTGGTCGTATAGTTAGTTAGTTAGTTAGTCTTTCCTCTTGAGCCTAAGGCGGCGCATAGGGCAGAAGTCCTGTCTCTCCATGCCTGGCGGTTCGCTGCTACCTGTTGTAGATCTTGGATATTTACTTGGCTGTTGAATGAGCCTTCTCTAATGATGGTTCTACGCAGGGTCTCTCTTGGTCTTCCCCGTTTTCTTTTCCCTACCGGTGACCATATGAGGGCTTGGTAGGGGAGTCTTGTCTTGTCCATTCTGAGTACATGGCCGATGTAGTTCCAACGGCGTCTTCTTATGAAATTTGATACTGTATCTTGCTTAGTCTCTTGTCTTATTTGCGAATTGGTTCTGAAGTCTGTCCAGTGGATGTTTAGAAGTCTTCTAAGACATTTGTTCTCAAAATTGTCTAATTTTTTTATCTAAAGCTACCGTTGATTTCCAACTTTCACATCCATACGTTAACACTGGAATCACACAAGAGTTGAAGATTTTAAGTTTTGTGTGTTTGCTGAGTGTCTTTGACTTCCAGATGTTTGACAGTTTATTGAAGGCACTAGATGCCAGTGCGATTCTAGATGATATTTCTGGTGTTGAGTCCCCTGTAGATGTCATTTTGCTTCCTAGGTATGTGAAGCCGTTGACTTTTTCAAGAACGTAGCTGTTCAATTTGGTGTCATCTGAACTGTTGGTAAGATCAATAGTCTTTGTTTTTGTGGTGTTAATTTGGAGACCAATTTGCCCTGAAATATTTTGGAGGTGGTTTATTTTCTCTTGGGCATCCGGGTGTGTTGAACTCAAAAGCGCTATGTCGTCGGCAAAGTCCAGGTCTTCTAGAATTTTGTCAACCCAATGGATACCCATATTTGTGTTGTTTGTGCATTTGCACATGACCCAATCGATAGCTATCCCTGTTTCACTCCTGTTTCGACTGAGAACCAGTCAGAGTTGCCTGTTTCTGTTCTTACGCAGCAACGTGTTTCTCTGTAGAAAGATTTTATGACGTTGGTATATTTGGTAGGAAAGCCATAGATGTTAAGTAGATTCCAAAGTGAAGGACGGTGGATACTGTCAAAGGCTTTTTGAAAGTCGACAAAGTTGGTGCTTAATTTCGACTGGAATTCTACGGAGTCTTCAATGATTATTCTGAGGGTGAAAATGTGGTCTATGCATGACCGTTTTGGTCTGAAGCCTGCTTGTTCTTCTCTGAGCCTTTCATCTATCGCCTTTTTCAATCTCTCAAGTAACATGCTACAAAAAAGTGTTCCTGGTACTGACAATAGAGTGATACCACGCCAATTATTGCAATCAGACATATCGCCCTATTTAGGCAGTTTGAAAATTACACCATCTTTCCACTGTTGTGGTGGGGATTCGCTTTGCCAGATTTCATTGATCAGCTGTAACAAACGTTGTAAGGTGTTCTCATCTGCTGCTTTGAGCATTTCTCCTGAGATTTCATTTTCACCAACAGCTTTGTTGTTCTTCAATTTTTTTATGGCTGCTTTAATCTCTTCCATGGTGAATGACTCGCAGGAGGCATCTAGTGGGGGCATAGTAATTTCTCCATCCAGGTTCGGAACAGTCTCAGGCTGCGGTCTATTTAATATTTCTTTGAAATGTTCTGCCCATCGTTGCTTTTGAAGGTCATCGGATAACAATTGATTGCCTTGTTTGTCTTTGATGGGTATATTTGGTGTAGGTGAGTGATTGCATAGTTGCTTCATGATATGGAACATGGCTCTGTTGTTTCCAGTTCTGGCAGCTGCTTCGGCTTCGGAGGCCAGGCTGTGAATAAAGTTCTGTTTGTCTTTTCGTGCGCTTGATTTCACCTCTTTATCCAACATAGAGTATTTTTGCTTATGGGTTTCATATGTAGATGTGTCTTTTGCAGAAAGAAGTGTTAGTTTTGCTTGTTTTCTTTCTTGTATCTTCGTCCAGGTGTTATCGCTTAGCTATGCTATGTTGATAAACTTTGCTAAGTGTTTTCCCACTGGCTTCCCATGTGGTTCCACTTAGTTTCCTCAGGATGGCTATTTTCCTTCTGACTTTTGCTACTGATTTGTTGATGTGCTTTCTCCATGTCAGCCTGCCATCAAATGTTACTCCAAGGTATGTTGGTTCTTTATCTTCTCTATGGGGTATTTCATTTATCTGGATGATCCCTGCCTTTTGTTTTGGAGAGAGAGTAAATAGGGTGGTGCTGCACTTGTCAGTGTTTATGCTGACACACCATCTATTTAACCATGCAACAAATGCATCTACAGCTCTTTGTAGTGATCTGGTGGCCACTGATGCATGTTCATTTGTGCTCCATAGAACCAGGTCATCAGTGTACACCACCGCTTTAATTCCATGCGGTAGATTAGCAACAAGATCATTGATGAAGATTAGAAAAAGTATGGGGGACAAAACTTCACCCTGGGGAACACTGTGACGCAGTAGTACTTTCTTGCTCTTGAGTCGTCTATCTGTACTCGGGCTCTTCTGTTGTGCAAGTAGGCTTTTACCCATTTGTACATTCTTGCAGTCACTTTATAGTTTTTCAGTTTCTTTGTCAAACCTTCTTTCCAGACTTTGTCAAAGGCTTTCTTCAGATCTATCCATGCCGCAAGTACCAGCTTCTTCTCTTGGAATGCATCCCCAATTTCTTGAGAGACAGGTTGTCTGATCTTCCATAGAATAGCACTGCCTAAAGCCAGCCTGCTGTGGCACAAGGATGTTTTCACTTTCAATATACCATTGCAGTCTGTGATTGATGATGCTCTCCAGTGTTTTGCAGAGACAGTTGGTGAGGCTAATTGGTCTGTAGCTGGAGGCAATGGAACCATCTTTCCCTGATTTTAGGAGGGGTATCATGATTGCATCTCTCCAGGCTGTGGAACACTGCCTAAGGTCCAGATGTTATTGAAGATCTGCAGCAGCTTTGCTTTGGCCTCTGCTCCTAGGTTCCTGATCATTTCATTGGAGATACCATCAGCACCTGGTGACTTTTTCATTTTCAGTTTTGATATGGCTAGCTCCAGTTCGCTGATTGTGATAGGTGCCTCCAGAACCTCATGTACTGTTTCATTCTGTCCTGTATGTTGCCGTTTTTCTTGAATCTCTTGTTGTTTCTCCGGGGCTAATTTTGATATTGTTATCTTGTGTGAATGAGTCCGCAAAATGGTCAGCTGCTTGCTTTCCTATTAAGATGTTTTCGTCTTTATGTAGTGCAATTTTTGAGTTTCTCCCTATGCCCTCGTCGTTAAGTTGTTTTATTAGCTTCCACAACTTCCTTGTGTCTTTTTCAAAGTTCAGGGACTCTGTTTTCTCATGCCAGCTTTTCCATCTAGCCTGCAGCTGGGCCATTTGAAATTTGGCTTTTGTGTGCTGGTATTTTTTGTGGTGCTCTTGACTGAGGTTAGCCTCTGCTTGCCGTCTACATACTTCCACATCATTATGCAACTGTTCCAGTTCACTACTCCAGCAGGGTTTATAATGTTTACAGGCTCCTCTTGGTATTGTTTCTCGTGCTGCCTGTAGTATGCATTTCCCAAACTCTTCAACTACTTTATTTATGTCTTTCTCAGTATTCAGGTTTCTAACCAGTATGCTGTGTGATGCTTGTACATTGCCCAGTCTGCTTTCTTGTAGTTCCACCTCGAGATGGTGCTGCTTTCACTTAGAAGCTCATTTTCTACAGTTAGAAAGACTGGCCGATGGTCACTTCCAGTAAGTTGTTTCCCAACAATTTGTGTAATGTTCCACTCCAGGTCTGGTGAATGAAAAGCCAGGTCAGGTGTAGTTGTAGTGTGCTATGGAAATCAGCCCTTGTGCAAAATGTTAACATTCCTTGGGAAAGCCTAGCACTACACATGACTGGATGGCAGGAAATGTGGACCAGAGTTCAAGCATGAAACTGCTCTGAGAAGCATTGAAAAGAAATGGTAAACTTGAGGATAATACTAGTGCCATAGTCATCATCTCACTGGCTAAAAAGGATGAACATAATTTCAGTCCTAGATAGTGAACAATGTATACAAGTAATAAAACATTTCTTCTGAAATTACAGAGAGATGTACTTTTCACAGCAGAATGCTACAATCTTGTCAGAATGTTGAAATCAGTGTTGTACACAGCAGAATGTTGATATCAGTATATTATATAACAGAATGTTGTAATCAGTGTTATATATAACAGAATGTTGAAATCAGTGTTATTTATAACAATGTTGAAATCAGTTTTGTATATAGCAGAATGCTGAAATTGTTAAATGCTTTTTAATGATCTTTCTAGGTGTTACTTTTACTTAAACTCAAACAAATTAATGTGAATAAACAAAATTTGTTAAACAAAATAAAACATTATTTACAAAGGCTGTGCAGTCTTACTTCCATAAATGATTGCTATGTTAACATATATAAAAAACACAAACTTACCTGCACAGTCCCCTGGACTTATTCTGACTACATGATCCTCCTGTTAGATTCCTAGCCATTGTAGGGACACAGCTTTGCTTTATGTACTACAAGAGAAACAAAATTAAAAATAATAATAATAGATTAAAACAGTAACTACAGGGGTAATAACGATCACAATCTTTTATACAATGAGTTCTTAAGAATTCATATTAATTATGTAGTCTTCATTAATGAATGAAGAAACACAACATGAAGTATAATTTTAAAACTTTATAAAAACATACAACAGAAAGAAATTAAATTGCTGATTAAATTTTTAATATGTTTGCTATTGAAAGTTACTGGCCGTAGTGTACAGTTTAACTTAGTGATTATGTCTTTTTAAAGTTTACTAATTATTCCTCGTGCTTTTTCTTCTTAATTCTTGCCTGGTCTTTGTTCGTTGATTATGAGTTGGGTCAAGAACCGAGATCACAGCACTAAGAACATTTCTATACGTGCTCTGACCTCATCTTCAACAGCCAGTGAAGAGTCCCAATACTAATGGTACCAGTAGCAGCCTAATTCCATCCATCCATCATGTGCCATGCAGGTAAGCAAGGGTGGTCATGATTCACCATTTCACTCGATCACCAGAGTCATGGATCAGCTCAGTGTTCTTGTCTCGACCATGCCACATGGTCAAGCCATTCAGGTATTTACTTCTCTGTTTTCCCCTTGTTCTCTTCACCTCAATCTTGCCAGTTGTCACCAAGTTCTTCCATTTATTTCTTGTCATAACTTGTCCAAAATAATTTGACTGTCTACGTCTAATATCTCTAATCAGTTTACAATTTTCATTTGTTTCTTGTAGGACTTGATTTTTCTATCTGTCCAAAATATTCTTTGCATTCTCCTCAGAAACCACATTTCCACAGCCATCAGATGTTTTTTTCCAGCTTGACTGCCCATTGTCCATGCTTCACATCCATATAAGAGTACAGGCTCTATGTAGCACCTCAACACTTTTTCTCGTTTCAATTGACATCGTTTTATTGGTCAGTATGTTTTTCACCTGGCTAAAGCCTACTTTCGTCATGGCGATTCTTATTCTAATCTCTTGAAGGCATCTTACATCAGATGTTATTACTGTTCTGAGATAATTGTACCGATATATTTGTTGAAGAATATTCCCATTTACTTGTATATTACATTGTGGTATTTCGCTCTTCCTAGTGTGTCTTCCAACAATTGAATTCCAACATATGCTCTCTATTTTTTGATTATGAATCTTCTGGAGAACTGAGTTTTTGCTCACAGTCTCATTCACTGCCATTTGCTTCATCTGAGCATTGAAAAGGGCAAGCATCTATTGGAGTGTATATGGTGTAGAGACGTCTTTGAACCCAATATCAAAGTACTCTGTGTTACAGAGCTCTTTTCCCCTTCTCCAAGCTCATAAAACAGCAGGGCATGCAAGACCAGTACTGGAATTTTACATCTGCGGAGAGGTATATTAGGAAGTGTGACATATGTCTACACCACACAGCAGCATTCAGAGTACAGAATAAAGGTGTTTCAACATGGAGGGATATTTTGGCCAGCCACTCCCTAAATCTCTTAAAGTAACCAAACAACGGCTAGAAATAGGATTTGCCTTCACGTTTTGAAATTGGCATTTACGGAACACCTGCATACAACTGAGGTAGGCTGACCCAAAATTCATTCATTCATTCAGTAGCATGTCCTTTGCAGAACCTCGCTCCCATAACAACCTTCCGGAAAACCTCTCAATCATAAGGAAGATGTCCAGCGTCCGATACACCCACCTGGAGATCAACCGCCACATCCTGCACCCATCTTCTCTTTGGCCTTCCTCTTCCTCTCTTCCCAGGCATATACTCCTCCATTATTGTTCTCTCCAAACTTTCGTGGCGTTTCAAGTGACCAAAATATTTCAATTTTCTTTGTTTTATCGTCTTTAACAGCCAACCTTCTTGAATATTCAGATCTTGAAGTATGGATGCATTTGTTCTTTTCTTTACCCAAGATATTCTTAGAAATTGTCTATAACATTTATATTCAAATGCATTTATGCGCTGTTCAGCTTGTTTAGTAAGTGTCTCACAGGCATATGTTGCAATGGGAAAGATGCATGCTCTTAAAAATCTAATTTTTGTAGTTCTGTCTGTCCCACTCCATAATTTATTCAGTTGTTTTAGTCTTTGAAGAGCAATTTATAGTCGTCATTTAATTTCATTCATTGTGTCACCATTGTTGGTAATAAATCATCATCATCATCATCATCATCATCATCTTCCACTTCTGCAGTCAAGCGTCGTGGGGAGGAATAATTTGCGTTCCAGCGCCTGGTGGGTGGCACTGGATAGTGTAATTCCGTGTGGTTGTACAATGTCTCTGTCGTCAATCCATTTTCTTCTTGGACGTCCTCGTGGTCTCGTCGCAGATGATCTTTGATGTAAGGCCAGTGATGGTAGTTGCTGATGTTGCATTCTAACGACATGGCCAAGCCACTTGATCTTCTGTCTTTCAATAAATGTGGCACAAGGTGTTGATCCCACAGTCTGTCTGATAGTAGCATTTCTTACTCGGTCTCGGATTAAGTTGGCAGCTCTCCTCAGGCATCTCATTTCGCAGGTGTTGATTTTGCGAAGATGTAATTTGGATAAAGTCCAGGTTTGAGATTGGTAGCATAGGGTTGGTGTGAATATTCTGTTTATTATCTGTCGTTTTGCGGACATGGGTATGTTTGGATGTTTCAGTAAGGGTGATAGTTGATATGTAAGTGCACTAGCTTTTTGACATCTAATTTCAATTTCTCTGTCCAATCTGCCATCTTCTGTGATCATACTTCCAAGGTATTTGAATTCTTTAACTCTTTAACTGTAATCAATGACCCAAGATATTCAAAATTTTCCACCACCTCCAATTTTTCCTTATTAACATATATTTCTTTCTCCATAGTAGTTTTATCTGTATGCATTGCCTTTGTTTTTGCTATGGTAAGATATAAGTTGTAATTTTCGCTAATCAATTGGGTTGAGGCTATTAGGTTTTGTAAACCATTCTGTGTTGTGGATAGCAATACTGTATCATCAGCATACCGAATCTCGGTATGTCATGACCACCAATACTTAGGGCATCATATAGCTCCCTGTTTATATCATCCAAAATTACCCCCACGCAATTCCTGGAATATCGGCAGTGGATCTGGCCAGAATGACTTCATTGTTCACCCCAGAGGAAATCTGGCTCACCAGCAATTTGACTGGTGCGGAGAGAGTAATTTACATTAACATAAACTATGTTGATTAAGTGAGCTAGGGAAGTGTCTGCAGACAAGTCCAATATTTGCTGCAGTGGCCGTGATTCTTTCCAGTGAGAGGGTGTGTTTTTCCGTTGGAAAACTTAGCATAGATAATTTCTAGTCCTGAGGAAATTGAGAATGGTGGTCTTTTTGGCTGGCCTACACTGAGGCATAGACACGTATGCTGAATGTGGTCATCATGGAGGGTAAAAGTCATTGACAAAAGATAAAGGGATTCGCCTTGCTAATGTTGGAAGAGCGTAGTCCCATTGAACCTGACTCCTCAGATGTCACAACAACCACAGCCCTGTGAAAAGCAGCTAAGTATCAATATCTTCTGTATTGTCATGGCCGACAAAAGTAATATCTACCACAATATTACAAACCAAAATAGGATCTACAACAAGAGTATCCACCTCGTTAGACTCATGACCTCATGAATACAGTTCAAGATGTTCAAAGGGACTTTGTGGACTTGTTTTTTTCCGCAGAGGAATCATATCACCTGCTGTGATAAAAGTAATATTTTAGCACCTAACTGGTGTCTGAACAATACTGATTTAGATAATCCTTTGTGAAGACTCTGAACATTCTTAGTGATACCAGGAGATAATTAGTGGTCGTGCTATGTCTTTATTTATGCATTATTTTTTAGTTGTGTAATTTCTGAGATGTCAACTCGAGCATACATACCCCCCTCTTCCCCATGTTATCCCATTATATTGTCATAATTTAGAACAAGGAGTGTTCTCTTTTCGTGTTGGTTGATGTAAAGTTTTGTGGTGTTAAATGTGATATTGTTACATAATTCATCAACTCCAGAGGAGAGCAGAATGTGGCAGTGAGACAATATGCATAAAGTTATCCAAAGTGAGCTTCCTCCTCTCTTGACTGCAGTGACTTTACTGGCTCTCCTGACCTTCTACTGGAAAACCTTTCTCTTATCGATAAGAACCTTATTCTATGACCTGTCTCCACCCCTAGGGAGGCTTATGAGCCATTTCAGGTTTTCTATAATAGTTGGCCTCTTCGAATAGCGATATCTGTCTCTCTGTTCCTAATCAACTTCGCCATAGGAAGCAAACATGTCTTAATTCAGCACAGCACATATGAATTGGCTGGGATTATACAGAGGTTGTTAATGTTATCTTCACCGGTTTGAGGTATTACAACGTCAATGCCCAGGAAATGTCTGGTGCTTGTACAGGGTGAAATAAGATGTGTCAATTTTATTGGAAAATTTTCCATCTTCAACATTATGTGAATATATATATATATGTGAATATATATTTTAAAATAAACAACTGATTAAAACAAAATTATATATATATATATATATATATATATATATATATATATATATATATATATATATATATATATATATATATATATATATACTTATGCATGCAATGCAAAGTGCCTTTGTTACCTGATAGCCACATTTATTGCACTCTTCTACAAACATATTTCCATGAAGTTCTGACAGCCTGTTGCGTGGGAAACCTGATCTAAGATGAAGTCCGTCGATATTCTGGCTAACAACATACTTCACTATTCCTGAAGAAAAAAAAATCATGCCAAGAAATTATTACTGTCAGTAAACAGGCAATATCACTTTACTCAATGCTTTTAAAATGTCTATACTAAATGCAATTATTGCTAAATATGTTAAACTGTTTGTTTCAAACAAATTAAACTGGTCATATGTAGTTTTAATCTCATCAGTCTAGTGTACAGTTTTAATCTCAATCTAGTTGTACCAATTTTTAAATACCTGCTCTCTCTAGAGCAACAAGTGCCATGTGTGTTGCTGTGGGTTCTGCAGATTCAAATGTAACATCAAGTTGGGGAAATTCACCTTTTTCTTCTAATGTCCACACACCTGAAAATATAAGTATGAAAACATCTGCCTTGAATACAATTTATCTGGTGCAGCAATATCATTTATAAAATTTATCTGTGTGGTATTTTTCTTAGACTTAATGTTCAAACTGTTAATACCAGGTCCCCGACAACTGCAAGAGGTGTATTTCTGTAAGACTTATAAAATGTCATGTTTATTAAATGTAAAGTGAAGCCAAGTCATTAAGAAATTGGACTAGTACTTCAATCAAGATGCAGTATGTTATCGGCCCAATAAGGGACACTAAGAATATTAACACTGTAACCTACCATGCATGTTAACAGGTGAATTCTGAGGGCTGGCTGAGACTTTGCTACCTCAACCTGTTGGAAAATATCTTAGCTGCAAAGTTCAACCAACCATGAACAAGTCTACAAAGGACTTGTAAATAATATAAAATGACACAAAGTAGTGCAGCTTTACATAACAGATTTACGACACATACAGGACGTTGCGGCAATTAGCCTTCATCAGCAAACAAACACATTCACAAACACAACATATAGTCAAGGAGATCTCCTGTGACTACATCAAAAGGTGAAGACAGGACGAGAAGAACAAAAGGATGAAAAAATGAAAGCAATGAAGAGAAAATGAGAATTGAAAAAAATTTTCATACTTACCTCACAGTTCTGATCTATGAGTAACTCAGAATATCTCTGATGTATTCTTTTTATACCCAACCGACGGAGTGAGATGGAGGATGATGACGGGTTGATAGGTGTTACGGTTCAGTGAGCACATTGAAAAAAGGGGGAAATGGAGGCGGGACGGCAACCTGTCTGGTAAGGGTATCTGAGCAATCTCAGTGGATGTACTGACGAAGCATGAGTGGGCGCAAGCATGATGGTGGTACTAACCAAAACCACATTATGCACTCATATATGTTATTATGAGGCGATCCTAAAGTCTGGGTGGACTGATATGCGTGAGCGCGCATACATACATATACAACGCTCAACAGACATTCATACACTAGTGTATATGGGCATGTGCAAGGTATATATAAGGAGAGAGAGAGAGAGAGAGAGAGAGAGAGAGAGAGAGAGAGAGAGAGAGAGAGAGAGAGAGAGAGAGAGAGAGGGGGGGGGGGGAGTTACTGCGACATACCACATGAGGTATGCGGAGTAAGTCAGTCTACAAATACGAGGCTTCACTCATACTGTCCCTATGAAATAGAGTCAGTAAGGTTGATTGTTATACAAAGTATTTTAGGATCAAATCTTCCAGTGCTGTGTTATTGGGGCTGTATAGGATCCGACCATCAGCAATACACATGGCATAGTTAGGCACAGAGAAGCAAGATTGTTGAGAGAGAGAGAGAGAGAGAGAGAGAGAGAGAGAAAGAGAGAGAGAGAGAGAGAGAGGTTGGAATAGTGCCTGTGACATACTACATGAAGTATGCGGAGGTCTCTCTCTCTCTCTCTGTGGATGAAGGAGGATATGTGGGTGGGTGATTGTTGGTGGATAATGTGACGGGTGGAGGATATGTGAGTGTGTGGAGAGATGTGTGTGGGTGGGGGATGTGTGGGTTGGGGAATGTATGTGTGCTTGGGGTGTGGGTGGATGGGATGTGTTGTTGGTGGGAGTGTGTGTGGATGGGGAGATGTGTAGGTGTGATGATGTGGTGAATGGGTGGGAGCATGTATGTGTGCCTGGGGTGTGTGTGTGTGTGTGTGGTTAGGTGGGGGATGTGTGGATGGGTGGTGGATGTGTCTCATAACATGGTAATATGCATTGTTTATGTTTACAAAATTCATTTGACAATGTTTTTTCTATGCACTATTGATGAACGAAAGATGAGTGATTGGAAGGGCCAGATGTAAGACGGGCCTGCGTGCCCAATTTGTTACCCTTTGAAAATAAAGTCTGTTCATTTGTTGTTCGTTCGTTCGTTCCTTCTTAGAACTCACGGCTCCATACTTTCAACCCCACTGGATGAAATGAATGGTCATCATCATTCTTGATGGACAAACAAACAAAACAAATATCCATTCAGAGTGGAGACTGCTGGTTGTGATTTTCGACAGCATGTTCATGAAGTCTAATATGATTATCGTGTGTGTGACTTCCTGTTCTGCTTTTTTGAAAAGAAGATGTGGAATAGAGAAATTAACCTTTGTTGGGAAAATACTATGTATGGAAAATAAAAAGACAGAGAGAAATGCTTAATCAGTTGCACTCAGAATAATAACATAAGCAACTTCAATCTCATTCACACATCAGATGACAAAGGTTTGGAGAGTTGTGACTGCCAGTGCCTGTTCCAAACTATGCACCTGGAAAAGAAGACCCTAAAAGGCTAGGGAACCTGAGGTAGCATAGGGGCTTTATGCTTGCCTGCTGGGCCGGTGATCATAGGTTCGAATTCACACCGATGCAAATTTGTAAACTTGATCTGGCCTTGCAGGTGGACCCAGCCTAAAATGGGTACCAAGAAATTGTTTGAGAAGTGAAGGCGGCTGGCATGATATTGAACTCATCCTTCGAGTGCTGACTGGCAAATAAAAGTATGTTATTCCATGTCTGGCTTATTGGTGTGAAGACTGGTGGTTCCTCGCCATGCAGGCAGATACTCTCCGACTTCGGAGGAATCAACGATCCTACCACGTTAGCCAGGACCTCGAAGGGACCTGTTGCTCAGGACGCACAACAAGGAGTGTCAGTCGGTCTTGGCCTGTATAGAACCTGGCCCTGGTGCCTTGGAAACACCTCTGCGTCTCAAATAGTCAGGTGAAAGTACTATAGAAGTTTGGACTTGTATGAGTTAGCATTATAACACAGGGAAAGAGGGGCAGAAGTAACACATTGGGTAGAGAGGTTTGTGTAACAAATGGCTAGCACAGGAGTTAATAAAAACTTACAAATTATGGTAAAGTAAGCAAGGGGCACCTTTTCCTGCCATGGTATATGGTGCTAGACCCAGCGGCACTTGCTGGGTAATGTGGTCAATAGCACGCTGGCCATCTTTACCTCCCAGGAAATGTATTGGTATTCATTTTATAGTGGGTCAATTTGACAGCTCAGGTCAGTGGGGGGGGGGGGGGAATCTCTATCTTGAGGGGAATTTCAAACCCAAGACCAGTGGACCAGCAGGCAAGACTGCTAGCCGTTGCGCTACTATGGCTCCCATACCAAGTATAGAGTAACTAATAACTGTGAGTTGGCTTGATAACTAACATAGTATAACTTACTATAACTAGGTGCTCCATTGTCTGTAACCCATGGGATGAATGAAGTAGTGGTGGGGACTTAATAAACACATGGAGAAGAGAATTAAAGACAGAGGAAAACAGGGATGGGGCTGCATGAAATAGCAAATGATATAAGATAGGATGGGTTGACTGAGGGCATGCACCTGTCAGGCATAAAGGGCAAATGAAAAAGAAGCCAACTAACTTGATATAAATGAGTTAAATGGTGTTGCTAGTTAGCAAAATCTGACCAACAGCATTTTTACCAGCTTAATGCCAAATTACACGGGCGAGTCAATAAGTAAGTCACACAGTTCTGTGGGATGGCAGGTAAATGTAGTTGGTGTTTCCTACAGGTGTCATTAGGTAATAACAACATTGAACTTTATATTCTAGTTTGTCAGGTGGTGCTAGGTGTCTCATGCGCATGCGTAGCGCATAAACAAAATGGCGACTGTACTTACGGAGTGTACAACCAAAGAGCAACGTGCTGTTGTGCGTTTGTTGTGGGCAAAAGGACTGCCTGCAAAGGACATTCATAAGGAAATGCTTCCTGTTTATGCTGACGAATGTTTATCCTGAAAAGAGGTGCATAGCTGCGTAGAAAAATTTTCTCAAGGACGCTCTAAAATTGTTGATGAAATCCGATCAAGGTTATGCCATAGCAGGGAAGGTTATGCTGAAAGTGTTCTGGGATTGTCAAGGAGTGCTTTTAACCAATTTCAAGAAGAAAGGTGACAATGTTAATTCTGAATCATACTGTGAAGTTCTATAAGGCTTCATGATGCAATTCTAAGAAAACGTCCAAGACTGCTGACTAGAGGAGTTTTGCTTCTTCATGACAATGCCATACCACATACGGCTCGATTAGCTCAGGAGAAAACCACCTTACAGCCCCGACTTAGCCATGTAATGAGAAGAGAGGCATTGGAGAACATCGTGACGACTGGAAAGATCGAGGGGAAGAGAGGCAGAGGCAGACCAAGAGAAATGATGCTGGATGGACTAAGACTGGTGGCAGAGGAATATCAGCAGCAGAGTTGATCCAGAAAACCAAAGACCTGAGATCTGTGGAGAGCCATGAACGCCTACGCCAGCTGGCAGGGCACTTGATGATGATCACTGAAAACCCACCTTGGCGGGAGACATTTTGCGAATGAAGCTGAAATTGAATGTAATGTGAAAACGTGGTTTAGAAAACAGAGCACGCAGTTCTATGCAGCCGGGGTGGGAGGACTGATAGAATAATGGGATAAGTGCATCAATGTTGGTGGAAATTGTGTTGAGAAATAAAGGGGCAATGTATGTATAAAAATAAACTAGTTTCAAGTTGTTATCATATTTAGTTATTTTTCTACAGCCATTTGTGACTTACTTACTGACTTCCCCTCTTAAAATTTAGCCCACTTAGCTTTTTTACGCTCTAGTACTACACATTCTCAAATGTTTGTTTTGAAATTTGAGCTTGCAATTACTGACAAATTGTGAAATTAACTCACACCAACATTGAGACTTCATCATGTTAAATTCAATGTTTTAAATTTTAAATTTTCATACCTTTTGGTCCTCTAAAATCAGGAATACCAGCTGATGTGCTGATACCCGCTCCAGTATGAACAACAACATACTGGCTACGTCTCACTACATCCACAAGCTCCTGGAGTTTAGATGACAAGTCTTCTGGTGAATCAAATGTTTCTGGAAGTCCGCATTTTCCTTTATTGTCGTAGGGTGACAATCCCGACGCATAATTAACTGACATGTTCTCTTATTATATTGAATTATTTTTAATGCTGATTTAGACGTTTGATTACCAGAACTTTCTTTATTTATTTTACAATCCGCCTTCAAAATTCATTTTCACTTGTCCGAAATTATAAATTAAACTTTCATTTCGATTACAGATTTTAGTAAAAATCAATGATCATTCATTCACATTCTTTACAAAACTTCAGGAAACAAAACAAAACGTATTTTTTGCCTTTATGTTTTCGCTAACAAATTAAGACTTAGAGCTATATTGTACGATGTTTGCTAGATTGCTAAGAGTTCACGTGAACGTGTGTAATTAGAGTATTTGTGCCCAATACCAATAGTAATATATATATAATAATATTGTTATGTTATACTCTGTTCGCCGTACACAGACAACATTCATTACTTTACAATTAACTTCTGCCTTTCTTGCACTTCTTTCGCTTCCGGGTGAAACGGTCCTATTATCTGAAGACACCCGGAATATAAGTTCATCGCGTAACTAACGCCGTTGTAAATAAGTTCATCGTATCAACTAGCGTGCAGAATGTGGCTTAGATATTAACATCCAAATAAACAAAAACTATGATAATTAGCAGTGAAAAGGAAAGGTCATCAATGAACATCACAATAAACGGCCAGATACTAGAGAAGTAACAAGTTTGTCCTATCTTGGACATATAATAACAGATGATGGCATGAAATGGAAATCAAAAAGAGAATAGGAATTGCCAAAAATGCTTTCAACGGCATGAAATCAGTATTAGCATCTAGAGAGATTAATAACGCATTAAAAATGAGAACTGTCAAATGCTACGTATATTCAACGTTACTGTAAGGCGCGGAATCCTGGACATTGAACAAGCAACTAGAAAGGCGCATAGAAGCCCTGGGGATGTAGATATACAGACGAATAGGTCGTATTTCATGGAAACAAAACCAATCAAATGCATAGGTCCTAGAAAAACTGGGAATGAAGAGAGAGTTGATGAAATAAATAAACAGGAGACAAGTGAAATATTTTGGCCACATTAAAAGACATGATAATCTTACAAAAACCATGCTGGAAGGCAAGGTTGAGGGCAAGAGGTAGACAACGATACAAGTTAGTTAGTTAGTTAGTTAGTCGACAGATCATCCTCGTTGCACATCGAACCATTCAGTCCATAAGTGCTCGGATCCCCTCCTCAGCAAATCCCGCAGCGTGTAGCGGCTAACGACGCCAGTTCTGTGTTGGTTTATCAATCTTCTTTGGCTTCCTGCGTAGTGTTCTTGTTTGGCCACCCCTCTTTTAATTTGCTGCTCCCGCAGTCTGGCCATTGTTGTAGATTCACAGTCATCACTTGGTTCTCGCAAAAGTCTCACTTCTCGTAGAGCATTCAGAATGTCAGCCTGGTCCATGGCGCGTCCGCCCTCCACAGTAGCCTCACCTGCGAGCTTGTCAGCCCGCTCATTTCCTTGTACTCCCGCATGACCTGGCACGAAGATGAAACTAATCTTTGCCAGCCGAGACCGCTTCAGAGGCAGCAACCACTCTCTTCGGATCGACCCCTCCTCTATCCTCTTGATCATGTTCATTGAGTCGCTAAGGAAACAAGCCCTAGTGAATGTCTGTGTCTCGAGCCATGTTATTGCTTTACTTACTGCCATGACTTCCATGGTCAGGCTACTTGTGGTTTCAGTGAAAGCACCAGAGTCCTCCTTCACAATTCTCCCTCCGGCCCGAGCTGTAAAGGCCCATGAGCTTCTCACATGTCGGACGACCGACCCATCTGTGTAGATGACCGCGTCACCGTCTAGCGAATTCTCGAAAATCAACGCTTGTACTTCAGCCTCAACAGCAGCCGGATTTTCTTGTCTGCATTTTCTATCTAGTTGGATGCAAACTGAAAAGGATGTGCAGAAGTCTGTTGGCACTTGCACCCACTCCTCGCCAGGTTCTAAGTCCTCAAGTGAACACACCTGTTGAAGAATGTCTTCGGCTTGACCCATCCACGACCGTCCTCTTTTTAACCTGCTGCCCTTCACCTTCCTAATTTCACTATGCAGTGGATGTTGTGTGTTTGCGTTAATTTTGAGGTAGGCGCGTGCCCTGCAAACTTGTATTCTCTCTTCAATTGTTGGAAAATCAAGAAGGTAGCGCATCGCCCTGCATGCTGTATCTCTTGTACATCCAAGAATAATGCGCATTGCTTCATTCTGTATCCTTTCCATCCTTTCTATCTGCTTATGGCTGAGAGTCAGGATTGCCATTGCATACTCCAAAACAGACATGACCAGCCCCTCGTACAGAAGACATAGATGGCGCTGCTCACAGTTTGCTGCCGCCATCACCCGCATCGCTGCCAAACCCCGCTTGGCCTTTGTTATCACCTGGTCTATGTGCACATTATAAGCAAGGCTTCGATCAAACCGTATTCCCAGGTAATTCATTGCCTGCGTTCTTTCCACCGTCTCTGAACACAGCATTACAGTTGGTGTTGGATTGTTGACAATATGATTATTCAACGAGAACCAAGTCACTGTTGCCTTTGTTGGGTTGACCATTGCCCCAGCTTCATCACACCAAGTACTTATGCGATTGAGTTCGGTTTGTAGTTCCACAGCAACCTCCTCTCTATCCTTACCCTGACGATACACTAAAACATCATCGGCATACGACAATGTCCTGCCAGGTCCAGTGATCTGCTCACTGGTGATTCTCACTGTGTAGGCGTTGAACAGTACCGGAGATAATGGCGATCCCTGTGGTAGGCCAGGATATATTGTTGTTGGTTCCGAAGTCCAACTGCCACATCTAAAAACTACTTTCCGTTGGTAGAGGGCTGCAGCGATCCAACTAAGGAGGAATGGATTTACGTTTAGTTCAAGAAGCTGAAACATTAAAAAATCCAGTGGTACTCTGTTGTATGCGTCCTCAAGATCAATCGCTGCAGCAACGGTTTCAGTGCCTGCGTGGAAACCTTCATAGACATCCTGGGCAAAGACTGCTGCATTGGTCCAGGTTTCTCTTTTTGGACGGTACCCACCCAGGGTAGGTGGGAAAACACCTTGCCTCTCTAGTTGGCTTGATATTTTCCTGGCAATTACCTTCTCCAGCAGCTTGCCTATTGTATTCTGCATGGTTATAATTCGATATCCCTGAATTTTTTTGTGGTCTTTGTCAGGCTTCGGCAAGGGAATCAGATAGCTGTGTAACCATTCCTCCTTGATGCTAGCACTCCCTATACTGTTGTTGTACATGTCTGCTAATTTCTCTAGCTCATTGTCGGTACACCTATTTATGTCGTCGTATCTTATGCCATCAGGACCTGGAGCACTGTTTTTTGATCGTCGAAGCACAGCCTTGATTTCTTTCACTGTCACTGTGTCTTCCTCCGAAGTGTTCTGGGCCTTGCATCTGTCTGAGGTGACCTCCTTGGCCAGATTTCGGCCTCCCATGTCTGTCTGGTTGCCCTGCTCAAGGTAGCGTTCAAAGAGGGCTTTGCCCTTGTCCTCGTCAGTCCTCTGCCAGGTGAGGTCAGCACCTTGGAAGTCTGAAATGCTCTTATTCTTGACTACACCACTCATGCTTTTATGTAGTCGCCAGAACAATTTCAGTGACTTGTCTGTGCTTACTCTTTGACACACCTCTGCCCATTTTTCGCTTTTAACCACCTTGACCAGTTTTTTGAAATAGCTTACTTTTGTGTGCATCTCTCTTTCTAAGTGCAAGCAGGGACTAGGATGACCAGCTCTGTTCTTCTTGGCATTTTGCCATCTCCTTACAGCACTACGCTTATCCACCGATACAAGTGGGAGGGTAACATCAAGAGATGAACGAACATTAGCCTGACAGAATGTACAGTCAAGGTGAGAGACAGACTGTGTTGGAGATCCATTGCAGCCAACCTTCATTGCGGAGACGGCACCTGTTTGATTGATTGATTGATTGATAACTAGCGTCTTCGAAGGGTGTTTGATGACGGTCGTATCATTACTGATCAATGTTTTCCAGCTGTAAACTTTTAATACAGTATACATATTATAGAACTTTTCGATATATATTGTTCATGTCATGTTGTTTGTCCATCAAGAATGATGATGACCATTCATTTCATCCAGTGGGGTTGAAAGTATGGAGCCGTGAGTTCTAAGATGGCTGATAAGGCCTATTTTGGCTCGAAATGTTCTTTGACAATGTGGGCCAGGAGAAGGATCTCCTGCGGTGGTTTTTCTGTCCAACCTTTTCTTCACAGCTCTTGCAGTCCTGGTTGCTTCACAAGTGACTGCACCCTTATGTAATCATTTACGCCACGAATTACGGTCTTTAGCAGCAGTCTCCCAGGTGTCAAGATGAATGCCAAAAGTTTTCAGTGAGATTTTCAGTGTCTTTAAAGCGTTTCCTCTGGGAGCTTTTACCACAACGCAGCTCGCCGTAAAAAAAAATTGTTTAGGGAGCCTGTGATCTTGCGTGACCAGCCCAGCGAATCTGATTTTTCAATAGTCTCTGACTCTCAGACCAGACCGCCTACTTGGCCCAGCTTCGGCTTCGTCTTAACGTCTTGGTCTACTGTGCTTTACACTAAGAAAATGACCACTTTGTTAATTTCTAATTCCGTGCGAGAAATCTGTAACACTGTAATTAAAGCCCTGGATGAGATGTCACAACAAAGAGACCCGAGCATCTACATTGGATACTATAACAAACAGTGCGATTATACTTTAAGAAAACAAATTAATAACATACGATATAAGTATAGAATTCGAAAAGACAAATAACGAATGAACGAACTTTATTTTCAAAAGGTCAATCAATCAATCAATCATGTGCCATGCCGGAAAGCGTGGGCGGTCATGATTCGCCATTTCACTCGATCACCAGAGTCGTGGATCAGCTCAGTGTTCCTGTCTCGTCCATGCCATGTGGCCAAGCCATCCAGGTATTTTCCTCTCGGTCTTCCTCTTGGTCTGTTCCCTTCGATCTTGCCAGCTGTCACTAAGTTCTCCAGTCCATTTCTTCTCATAACATGTCCAAAAAATTTTGACTGTCTACGTCTAATTTCTCTAATCAATCTACGATTTTCATTTGTCTCTTGTAGTACTTGGTCATTGGTTTTTCTATCTGTCCATGGTATTCTTTGCATTTTCCTCAGAAACCACATTTCTGCAGCCATCAGATGTTTTTCAGCTTGACTGCACATTGTCCAAGTTTCACATCCATACAAAA
Organism: Cepaea nemoralis; assembly: GCA_014155875.1. Classification (NCBI taxonomy): domain Eukaryota; kingdom Metazoa; phylum Mollusca; class Gastropoda; order Stylommatophora; family Helicidae; genus Cepaea; species Cepaea nemoralis. Next base: position 180,190 of record JACEFZ010013845.1, read on the forward strand.
GAACAGGCTCTATGTATCCCCTCAACACTCTTTTTCTCGTTTCAATTGACATCATTTTATTGGTCAGAATGTTTTTCATCTTGCTAAAGGCTACTTTCGCAATGGCGATTCTTGTTCTAATCTCTTCAAGGCATTTGCCATCAGATGTTATGACTGTCCGAGGTAATTGAACCGATTCACTTGTTGAAGAATATTCAAAAGGTCACACATAATAAATTATAACTAAATGTTTACATATCCTTTACAGGACATCGCTGTCAACATCAACATATTTCAGCTGATTGTTGATTTCTTGGCAAGATTACGCTCAGTAGTTTGCCATTGCTTTCTGAGCGGCCGGCTCACATACCCCGTAAGTTACCGACCCGATTCGAACCACTGCTGATTCTCACCGTCGTCACTTTACTTTCGAGAGTATACAAGATTACGGAGAAAAGTCGCTCTAACCTCTAGGCCAGGATAACTATATCATCTAATAATGGTAGGATATTGTTTTCTTTTTCGTTCACTCGCTTTAAACTCAAGCGTAGCCCTTGCATACTATTTATAATAGTAATAGACTGAATTTTGCGAGTGGGTTAGCTTTCCCTTTTACCGGTGTCCCTCGCCTTCAGGCGAACCCACTCTATTCTGTAGAGGTGAGCAACGGCCAGGCTCTCACACCCAAAAAACATTGGCCTAGAGGCAGTGGGGTGCAGAGGTTCTTTGATGCCCGGGGCCAACCCCTTGATTGGATGCCCCTAAATTGTTCTTTCCCTAATTCATTCCTTCGCTCCTCCCACTGCACTGTGCTGCCCCCTCTCCCTAATTGGATGCCCCCCTCCCGGCTGGATGCCCGGGACCGTCGCACCCCCACACCCTCCTCTGCACGCCACTAGAGGCGTTCGGCCATACGTTGGCTCAGAGCCTTAGAGCAAGTATCTTAACTAAACATGTAGCATGCTCAGTATCTCACCTCCATTTTGCAGTGGGTGAGTATCGGCCCGGCTCTCACATCTAAGGGTTAATAGCTTAGAGGCGTTCAGCCATAACCCTCGGTAGAGAGCCTTAGAGTATGGATCCGGACCAAGAATTGATGGCGTCGTGCGCCTGTTTCGGACTTTGACTGCTATTCTCAGTCTACCTGCAGGGCAGCAGGTTGTGTCTCTCTTGGTCTGGTTCCTATCCCAAGGCCCGTCCAACATATAGTTGTGCTTCTGTCGTCAAGGTAGAGACACATCAGAGGGGATACTGGTAGGATGAATGGGTACAAGCTTAATATGGGAAAGAAATAGGAGAAATACTGACGCTTCACAACCAACACCTAAGTTTCATAGTTGAAATACGAGGGAGCTTCAAATGAAAACCTTAAAATACATTCTGAAAAAGTAAAGAACAAATGTATAATTTTTCAATGTAGTCACCATGGCAGTCAATGCAAGTCCTCCAGCGCCGATAAAGTGCTGTAGAAAAATCGACACTGGAGTCTGGGGTCACTTCTCGGTGTGCCTGACCCGGTCGTGAACAATCTGTCACAGAAATCAGGCCGTTTTGAAACTTCCTACTCCACTCAAATACTTGCTGGACTGATAGGCATGCATTGCCAGACTGGACCTTCATTCGCCGATAACTTTCTATAGGTTTTACCACTTCACTGATTAAAACAACAACAACAACAACAACAACAACAACAACAACAACAACGGATAACAGAATGCTGCTCCTCTTAGGTGCGTGTCAAAAGTGACCCCAGACTGTCTTTAAACTGTCCTTGTGACGTCACCGTTTTCGTCTGCACCGTGATGTCACGTCCTTAACACTCTTGACTTCCTTAAGAGCAATATTGACAGGTTACAAGACAGTGGCGTGGTTATTGTAATTTCTAACACACTTTTATAGTTTTCATTTGAGTTGAAACCCCTAGTATTTATAGTTATTTTTTTTTTTTTGCGCTCGCTCGCTTTCAATCCTTCTACAAGGAAACAATTCTGATATATTTTCTAAAATATATGCATTGAAATTTTGATCAATCAATTAGGTTGATTACATTTTCCTGATGACTTCCGTGTGATACTATAAACGTCTCTGAGGTTTCTTTTAGATGTTGCTTCTTTTTGCCTTTCTTGCTAGGTCATCTATATATGGTCTTTTGTCTGCATTTATCCGCTTCTTGGCTTCTTTATTAGCTTCTGCGTATTTTTCTAAGACTCTGGTTCTCGTAACTCAAGTTTTGCTATTATTTAAATCTGTTCTCTTGCTTTTCTGTTCTTCTTCTTCTTTTGTGTTTTTTAATTGTTGTCCGTGCTTCGTGTTTTCGTTACCTTTTGCCAAGCATGTCCAATACTGATTTGTTTCAAATGCTTTAGCCCACTTCTGGCAGTCATCTGTACTTACTTGGTCTACTAACTGTTGTAGGGGGTGGTATTTATTAGAGAATGACCATATATACTTATAATATACACTACACGGGTATTAGTAAGATCCCAGATGAATTCCAGTCACGTGTCTTATTCAAATAATAGACAAAAATCCATTGATACGCAAATTCAGCCAAGTTTCGGCGTTCTAGCTATCTATTGTCATTCTTCTTCCATCTCAACCTCATCATGACTCACCTACACTGTCAAACACTCGTCGCTGTGTATACATCCACAGTGCACTGAACTTATCTTAGATTCACGCTCTGTTTATGGAGGCGGCATGGCCGAATGGATAAGAGCACTCAGTCTTAAACTTCCGGTGTGCTGATGGCGATGTAGCGGGTTAAATACCTACATCGGTCAGTTGGAATAAAATGTTGACTTCTTGTCCTTGACCTGGGTGTCGTACATTACAAGTACCTCTGAAGTCGAGGTGGGCTGGTTTCGTCTGATAGCGAGGGACATTGGTAATAAGGAAAGCTAGCCCACATTGAAAAAAAATCAGTCCAGCGTGGACTACGCTTGAGTTCAACACGAGCGAGCAACAAAAAAACAAAGAAAAACGCTGTTTATAATATAATCTTCATATAATCTAATTTCCATTTCTCATACCGCCTTCCACCCTTCTATCTATCTCTCTGCCTGTATGTCTGTCTTGTCCTGCTCCCTTGTTGACGATCTTATCCCCCCCCCCACCCCCTCCAACCCCTTGTTGTTTAATTCCTCGCCGTGCTCACCAACTCGTTCCCATTCTTATACGACTTCGCATCCCCTGTCTCCTATATAACAGAACTTCTGCCAGAATTCATCTGTTTCATATTATGAGTTTCCGAGTTCAGTACTACATATTTGATTTATTTCTGCTTATCTTTATTTCACACGATTCCATTATATTATATGCATTTCTTCTTATGGCAAATTACTGAGCTTAATCTTGCCTAGTACATCAACAGCAGTTGAAAAATGATGATGTTGACTGCAACGTCCTGTAAGGGATATGCAAAAAACAATTCTGCTTATCTTTATTTCACACGATTCCATTATATTATATTTTTTACGTTCTTCTTCTTCTTCGTTCATCCGGATTAATTTTTTTCGGACGTGACTGCGTTGTGCCTGTTTACAGCAGAGCTGCGTTCTTGCGCCGTTAGGCCGACACATCCGACTTCTGTGGGCATTTGTTGACCGGGTTAACCTTCCCGGGTTTTTTACGTTCACTAGCTTTGAACACAAGCGTAGTTCATACCGCTACCTATAGTAGTTGCTACTACTAGAGTAGTGCACTGGAATGATTTTTGCATATGGATTAGCTTTATTTATTACCAGTGTCCTTCGCCATCAGGCCCCGACTTCTGAGTAACTTGTAATTTATGTTCCCCCAAAATTTTATTTTATTGTAGCTTTGTGTTTTTAAGTTGTTTAGATTTCCACAGCTTTACCGCAGGTTAACACCATTTCATTGATACTGAATAACTGGAGTGTGGCCTACTCTTTACATAGTCATCAAATGCGTTGGTCGTTTAAGACGTATTCAACCCCAACAAGGATACAGATATGATAAGTAACCATTGTTACCCACGTTTGAATCCTCGGTAAGGTGTGGATATTTTATGTTGGGGAAAAAAAAAGAAAAACCCTAACCTGCACAGTTCGTGGCGACAGCACTAGTCAGGCGGCCTTAATGCCTCAGGCTCAATACCTACCCCCTCCCCCAGTCCTACACCGCAAGGTACTATTATATTTATAGTCAGTAGATTACAGACAGTATTTCGTGTAGTTGTGTCGGTTTGTGTTTGTTTGTTCTGTGCTGACGAAGGCTTTAACCGCAACGTCCATTTTGTTTCTTCTAATTGTGTTCTAATAAAGCTCATAATCTACTACTTCTTGTTTTTTTTTTCATTTTTTCTGTGATTCATCCATTAAATCGTGAGTAAGCGCAACCGCCCTCAGTTGTGTCATTCAAGATCACGCAACCGTAGGCTGAAACAAGAAAGCAACCGTAGGCTGAAACAAAGGACGGATGGGTGCTTTTTAAAATGGGAGTAGGATAAAGTAGATGTACTATACTATACGGGTATACTATGGGGTTACGCTGTCGCTCGGTGTACTCTTGGCTGTTGGCCAAGAAATAGTATAGAGGGCAACATCTGTAGCAGTTTACCATGACGCGTTTGGGGAAACTATTTCACGCAAACAGAAAAGTACGGTAGCCGTTAATGGTTATAATAGTATATTTATAAATAACAAACGATACTCGCCGTTATAACATGAATAAAATGTGTGGAACTGAGGTAAAGTTGTGGAAATGTAAACAATATAAACGAACACGGAGTAATGCAGCTTTTCTGTCTGTCTGTTTCTCTCATCTACTTTTCCAGCCTATCCTTTTCTCTGTGTAGTCGTTGTCTGAATGTCTAATCTATCTATCTGTTATTAAAACTGGTATGTTGTTCAAAATACTGTTTTGTTTTGTTTTTTATTGTTTGCCCCCTGTCTGTCTGTCTGTCTGTCTGTCTGTCTATCTGTCTGTCTGTCTGTCACACACACACACACACACACACACACACACACACACACACACACACACACACACACACACACACACACACACACACACACACACACACACACTGTAGCCCAGAGGTTAATTACCAGTAGTAATACAATTTCGTTATTTATTTTCCCCAATCAGTATGACTCTGATGTGGGAAAACCATATATTTTTCTGGCAAAACTTAAGAGGTCAGCTTAATACTGACGAAATTATCCCTAGGCAATATGCCATTGGTTAACAGAAGCGGGATACATCCTTAAACCTTCCGTCTTCATCGGCAGATATCGAAGTGCACGGATGCTAACAACTCGTCGCACTCTGATTGGATACACACATTACACGTCCCCACAATCGACACGTGGCACTAGTTCCAGCTTGAATGTTATGTCCCTTAAGTCTGCACGTCGTATCATTACATGCCTTATCATTACTAGAAAGCCATTACTAATTGATTGCAAAATATAAGATTTCTATATAAAAGAGCTCTAGTAGCCAGTAAATCTAGCCTCTCATTCCCAAGGTCTCAATTATGTATTGAGCAATATATCCATAACAGTTTCCGTAGGTTGGTGATGCCAATCAGTAATTCAACATGTAACGATAATTAACAGCAAACAACTCGTCAGTCCAGAGGCAAAAAACCATTTGACAAATCCGAAAGCATCGATAACTCGAATCCGGCTGACGTGATCATTCCCAGCAATATTTATTTTCCTGAGTACAGCTGGTGCTCCGTATGCATTAACATATTAATAATAGAAACATTGATAAACATACCGTCCTTGTATAGCCCAGAGGGCCGGTATTATAATAATAAGCATCGTCACACACATTTGCATCTAGTCTTTAAAGCTTATGACAATGTTCGATCAGCTAACTGTCAGCCTCACTGCTTCTGATCCGTTGACCGCTCTGTCACCTTGGCCATTCTCGCCGAGGCGGTGCTAATTGCTAATTTCAAGGCCTTTGGTTGATCCTGCCTGAGAAGACGTATACTCTAACGATTTAACTCTTCTATCAAGTTCTTAGCCATCACTGCTATCACTAAAGGTTTGTTGCTAATATATCTCCGCGAACTACTCCTGCCGCCTTTCATACCGTCAGCCCAAGGTCTGTATGTTGTTGCCCAACTATCCCTGTGACGTTTCTACCCTCTCCTGTCACCCTTGGCGACTTTTTCTATCTCTTGTTTAGAGACTATTTCTAAGATTCTTTATGATTTATCTACTACGTCATTTATTCTGACTCGCCACTTGGCAGGTGACAGTAAAGAAAAGACACTCATATATCAGCAGTCCTTTTTTGACATTCTGTAAGGAAAATATGTAATGAATAAGTAAGTAAATAAGTTTCGTTTCACACCATGAGGCGTACAAGGCATAAGATGTTAGTTCCATATTTTGGATTAATCGACACTTGATAGATGATGTGGTCAACATCACGCCGCCCACCTTTAGTTCCCACGAAATATCCTGGCCTCCATTGTAGGTTGGATTCAAATGAGAGCCCCTGTCAGTGACAAATATCCGTCTGGAGAATATGAGCCAACTGATATACCTCAAATATGCCGTCGCAACACGTAAAGGAATAATTTCTCGAGAGAGAGAGAGAGAGAGAGAGAGAGAGAGAGAGAGAGAGAGAGAGAGAGAGAGAGAGAGAGAGAGAGAAAGAGAGAGAGAAAGAGAGAGAGAGAGAGAGAGAGAGAGAGAGAGAGAGAGAAAGAGCTAGAGAGAGAGAGCGCGCGAGAGAGAGGAGGAGGAGGAGGAGGAGGACATAATCTACCCTTCTATTGTAACATTACATTTTGATGTTGTACCTTTTTTAACTGTTGTTTCTGATTCTGTTTCTTGATATTTATTAAAAGTCCTTTTTTGCAGTCTCTATAAACAGTATAAACAACATCCGGGAAGGTTAACCCGGTCAACAAATGCCCGCAGAAGTCGGATATGTCGGCCTAACGGCGCAAGAACGCAGCTCTGCTGTAAACAGGCACAACGCAATCACGTCTTAAAAAAAACAACTCCGCATGAACACAGAAGAAGAAGTATAAACAACACAATGGTTATTACAGATCTTGTGCATTTTAAGCTAACAATACTGTATCATCTATATACAGCAGATCATTCATATTGTAACACCGATGGTTTGTTAGGCAGCGTCGGGTTCATTCGTTGTGAGCCTCTACTAGCTTCAACAAAACAGTACTGCAAGGAAATATGATTGACGATACTGTAAACGACAACAACGACGATCACCACTGTCTATCATTTCCTTACTTCTCTTTTTTGTCAATTTCCTCTCAGCTGCCATTTCACAGCAATATATATTAACAGGGTAGCAATTTACTTTTCAAAGTTTATTTGTCGAACAACTTAAATTTACAAGGAACAGAAAATCGTCAAATAATTTGCAGAATGGTGTAATCTAGAGTAGTATGTCCTGGTGTATTGGGTTATAAAATGAGGCTTCAAGACTCTTTGTTTTTTCCTCATTGCGCTATGTGACGTCAGAGGGAAAGAGGTAGAAAAGGTCAAGTGCAGAAGCCTCAAAGGGGCGTTACTAAGATTCGGTGCACATCAATCAATCAATCAACCAGGTGCCGTCTCAACAGCAAAGGTTGGCTGCAATGGATCTCCAACACTGTCTGTCTCTCGCCCTGACCGTACATTCCATCACGCTGATATTCGTCCATCTCTTAATGTTATCTTTTCACTTGTATCGTTGTCTACCTTTTGCCCGCTTGCCATCAACCTTGCCCTCAATCGATCAATCATGTGCGATGCTGGAAAGTGTGGGTGGTGATGACTCACCATTTCACTCGATATCCAGAGTCGTGGATCAGCTCAGTGTTCCTGCGTCCATGCCATATGGCCAAGCCATCCAGGTATTTTCCTCTCGGTCTTCCTCTTAGGTCTGTTCCCTTCGATCTTGCCCCGTTGTCACTAAGTTCTCCAATCCATTTCTTTTCATAACATGTCCACAAAATGTTGACTGTCTACGTCTAATTTCTCTAATCAGTTTGCGAGTTTCATTTGTCTCCTGTAGTACTTGGTCATTGGTTTTTCTATCTGTTCATGGTATTCTTTGCATTTTCCTCAGAAACCACATTTCTGCAGCCATCAGATGTTTTTCAGCTTGAGTGCACATTGTCCAAGTTTCACATCCATACAAAAGAACAGGCTCTATGTATCCCCTCAACACTCTTTTTCTCGTTTCAATTTACATCTTGTTATTGGTCAGAATGTTTTTCATCTTGCTAAAGGCTACTTTCGCCATGGCGATTCTTGTTCTAATCTCTTCAAGGCATCTCCCATCAGATGTTATGACTGTTCCGAGATAATTGTATCGATTCACTAGTTGAAGAATATTCCCATTTACGTGTATATTACATTGTGGTACTTCGTTCTTCCCAGTTACCACCATAACCCGTGTCTTCCTACAATTCAATTCCAACCCCAGCTGCCCACTGTGTACATCAACCGCATCTACTAATTGTTGCAGATCCTGCGCATTGTCTGCAATGAATACTGTATCATCTGCACATCTAAGTAATGTTGTTGATTTTCGTCCTCCAATGCTGATTCCATTTATATCTTCTACATTTCTGAAAATATTTTTACTGTATAGGGGAAAAAAAGATCTGGAGACATTACACATCCCTGCCTAACACCTCTCATAATAGGCTGGTATTGTCCCACTTCATTATCAATCCTTATGGCAGCTTTTTGTTTCCAATATGTGCTTTTTTATAAGTCTAATGTCTTTCCGATCAATTTGTAGATCTGCAAGCATATCCACCATGTTGACATGTCTAACTCTATCAAAAGCTTTTGTGTAGTCAATAAAGCAAAGATGTATATCCTTGTTTACTTCTATAGCACGTTCAATAACTGTTCGCAGCATATACACAGCATTTACTGTACCCTTCCTTCTTGAAACCCACATTGTTCTTCCCCTATTTCAGGTTGTAATTTCTTCCTCACTCTTTGCATGATAATTCGTAGCAAAATCTTTGTGATGTGATTCATTATACTAATTGTTCTATGTTGATCACATTCCAAGGCTCCTGATTTCTTTGGGATTGCAATAAATACAGAGTTACATAATTCAGAAGGTATATCTCCAGTATCATATAATGTGGTCAGCAATGTGGTGATTTGATCTAGTCCACATTCTTCTAAATCTAAAACTTTAATCATTTCTGTTGTGATGTTATCTGCACCGGGAGCCTTGCCAGCTTTCATATGCTCAAGAATATTTCGAACCCCCATCTTTAAAATTGGTGGTCCTTCATTATTAAATCTAACATCATACTGTTCCTCTCTGTTATCCTCATAAAGGTTTTTCACATAATCTATCCATACATGTATAATCTGATCATTTTCTATTATGATTTTGCCATCTTTAGTTTTTAGACAGCCTGTTGATGAACTTGTTCTTTTGTTAGTAAGTTCCTGAATTATTTTGTGCACTAATTTGGTACTTTGACTGTTGTGTTGTTTTTTAATTTCTAAGCACTTTTCTTCAAGCCATGCTTCTTTTGCCTCCTTACATAATATTCTGACTTGTCTGTGGATTTCTTCATATTTGGCAGAATTATTTTTGTTGAGTCTTCTTGTTTCCATTAGGTGTAAAATTTCTTCAGTCATCCATTTCTTACGACCCACCTTCTTTAATTTTGGAAAAGTTGATTCTGCAGCCAAACTGATTGAATTCTTCAACATTTCCCATTGAGCATCTACATCTTGGAATCGGATCTCTAGATCAGACAATATATCAAATCTTGCCCTACAGTATGGTTTTTATAAGAGTATCATGTCTTTTAACGTGGCCGAAATATTTCACTAGTCTAATATTTATTTATGTCATCAACTCTCTATTCATTGCCAGTCCCGAGGCACGGTGGGTGGGAGAGGGAGGAGGATTATTACATCCAGGACACCTGATTAATTAGTACATCCGGGACACCTAGGGGAATTACATTCATCCGGTCACATGGTTACATACATTCGGGACACGTGGAGGACGTTTCATACATCCGGGACATGAGGGGCGGGGGCGTTATATACGCCAGGTCACATGGTTAAGGGTTACATATATCCGGGACACGTGGAGGACGTTACATACATCCGGGACACGTGGAGGACGTTACATACATCCGGGACATGTGGGGGGGGGGTATAGATGCCCGATAACATGGTTAATATATATATATATATATATATATATATATATATATATATATATATATATATATATATATATATATATATATATATATATATATGGGACACGTGGGGGAGTTATATACGCCCGGTCATGTGGTTAAGGGTTACATATATCCGGGACACGTGGATGGCGTTACACACATTTGGTCACATGGTTAAGGTTACATACATCCGAGTTACGTGGGGGTGTTACACACAGCCAGTGGAATTTAGACTTGACTAGGTGACGTGTGATCGCACATGCGTAAAACAAGATTGTAGGGTTGTAACTCAAGCTTATGAACCGCTAACTCAGGTGATTAAAATACGCACCATAGTTACGTAGGTGGCTATTATTAGCAATGGTTCCTAGATGGAAGAACCCCTCTACAGGGCTGTTCGACGGGCAGTGGTAAATCTGTCTTTGAACAACAGTCCTGTCACATCTCCTAGACATCCCGATCGTCCCTATCCCAGAGGAGATTATATGGTGCTACAGGAAATGGCAAATCATGTACGAAGCTATGAAGGGTATCCAGTTTAACCAGGGACTGCCGTATATGGAAAAAAATGGACAGGGGATAGACTACGGTTAGTGGTGATATATGATCTAATGTCTGAGACATATGACAGAATAACCAAGCTCTTTACTAGGGGCAGTCATCATCGCAACAACGGCGTTATCTATATAGTACAGAAACTATTTGGCAAGAATAAAGAAAAAAGAACCACCAGTCTGAATTCACATTACCAAGTAGTTTTAAAAAAAAAAAAAACCGAGACGAGTTGCAGATTACCAATCTGAGCAAATATATATGCACAGGTCGTACTGCCTATGTCCAAGAGTGTTTTAAGGACGTGACATCCGCTCCACGTGATTATTAGCTATCTGACCTTCGACAAGAAATATCGGATCAGCTCCATGTTTCCAGATCTACACCAACTTGTCTACGTCCCCAAATAACATGTCTAACCGGGTTAGTTAGTTAGTCAACAGATCATCCCCATTGCACATCGAACCATTCAGCACATAAGTGCTCGGATCCCCTCAGCAAATCCCGCAGCGTGTAGCGGCTCATGACACCAGTTCTATGTTGGTTTATTACTCCTCTTTGACTTCCTGTGTAAGTGTTCTTGTTTAGCCACACCTCTTTTAACTTGTTCTCACAGTCTGACCATGGTTGTAGATTCACAGTCATCACTTAGTTCTCGTAAACGATTTACTTCTCATAGAGCATTCAAAATGTCTGCCTGGTCCATGGCTCGTCCGCCTTTCACAGTAGTTTTACCTGCAAGCATGTCGGCCTGCTCATTCCCTTGTACACCCGCATGCCCTTGCACGAAGATGAAACTAATCTTTGCCAGCCGAGACCACTCCAGAGACAGCAGCCACTCTCTGGACCCACCCCATCACTATCATGAGCATACTCATTGAGTGACTAAGGACATATGCCCGACTGAACGGCTGTGTCTCAAGCCATGTTATTGCTTTACTTACTGCCATGACTTCCATAGTCAGGCTGCTTGTGGTCAAAACAAAAGCACCAGACTCTTCCTTCAAAATTTTCCCTCCGGCCTGAACCGTAAAGGTCCATGAACTTCTCACTCGTCAGACGACCGACCCATCCGTGTAGATGACAGCATCATCCTCTAAAGAATCCTTGAAGATCAGAGCCTATACTTCCGCCTCCACAGCAGCTGGATTTTCCTGTCTGCGTATCCTGTCTAGTTGGATGCACACTGAAAATGATGTACAAAACTCTGTTGGCACTTGTACCGACTCCTCGCCGTGTTCTAAGTCCTCCAGTGAACACACCTGTTGAAGAATGACTTCGGCTTGGCCCCATCCATGACCTTCCTCTTTTTTAACCTGCTGCCTTTACCTTCTTAATCTCGCTATGCAGTGGATGTTGTGTGTTTGCGTTGACTCTGAGATAGGCACGTGCTTGGCAAATTTGTATTCTGTCCATCATGGTTGGAATATCAAGAAGGTAGCGCATCGCCCTGAATGCTGTATCTCTTATACATCCAAGAATAATGCGCATAGCTTCATTCTGTTTCCTTTCCATCCTTTCTGTCTGCTTATGGCTGAGAGTCAGGATTGCCATCGCATACTCCAAAACAGAAAGGACCAGACCCTCCCGCCACTCACATCACAGTCAAACCTCGCCTGGCCTTTGTTATCACCTGGTCAACATGCTCAGTATAAGCTAGGCTTCGATCAAATCGTATCCATAGGTAATTCATTGCCTGTGTTCTTTCCATTGTCTCCGAAACCAGATTTACAGTTGGCGTTGGGGTGTTGACGATATGGTTATTCAAAGAGAACCATGTCACTGTTGCCTTTGTTGGGTTGACCATTGCCCCAGCTTCAACACACCAAGTGCTTATGCGATTGAGTTTGGTTTGTAGTTCCGCAGCAACATGATCTCTATCCTTGCCCTGACGCTACACCAAAACATCATCTGCATACGACAAATGTCCTCCCCGGTTCTATGATTTGCTCGCTGGTGATTCTCACAGTGTAGGCGTTGAACAGCACCGGAGATAATGGTGATCCTTGTGGTAGGCCAGGTTATATTGTTATTGTTTCTGAAGTCCAACTGTCACATTTGAAAACTACTTTCCGTTGGAAGAGGGCTGCAGCGATCCAACTAAGGAGGAAAGGACTTGTCTTGAGTTCAAGAAGCTGAAGCATTACAAAATCAAATGTTATTCTGTTAAACGCGCCCTCAAGATCAATCGCTAAAGCAAATGTTTCAATGCCTGAGTGGAAACCTTCATAGAAATCTTGGGGAATAACTGCTGCATTGGTCCAGGTTTATGTTTTTTTGGACAGTACCGATCGAATTAGGTTAAACGACACAGTGACATACTGCGTTTCTTGGGTGAGGTAAAACTGTCATGTTTGTGCGGCCATTTTCCCCACTTGGGCATGGGTATCTTACTCTTCTTTTTTTTTCTCCTGAGAAAATACGTTGAAGGTGTCTGTGTCTCGACTACTTGACCTTTTGTCGGCGTTGACTCGACAACTTGAGTCGGTCGGTCGGTCAGTCGGTCAGTCGTTTTACATGTGCAATGTCTCTATGCATGTAACATAAGGCAGCTGTCGTTACTTGTGCAATGTTCCACAATTATCGTTATGTGTGCAATGTCGTTACGCTTGCAACGATTGTGGGTCGTATTTATGGAGGACCGGTTGTTCCATAAGGTGTTGGCGAGTTATCTAGAGTGATGATAAGTTTTCTTCTCGTTGTTTTTATGTTTAAACAATAAAATTATTATTATAAAAAAAACCAAACAATGATCGCACTCAAACGGAAACATTACAGTATAGTTGTTGAGGGACAGAGAAACACGCACAATTATTATGAAAACTTTGTGGGATATGTTGACGGAACCGATCTACCATTGATATGATATTCTCAGTGTTAATAGAATAGCAAGAAAAATACAGTGAACAGAATCAATCACTGTTTTTTGCCTTTATCGATCTCACAAAGACATTTGATTTGGTCAGTCGTTAGGGAATCCCCTCTGACGTGTCTCCACCTTGTCGTGGTAGAGGGGCTTGAGTGTTACAATCCCTAGAGCTATGCCGACAGTAGCACAGCTACATGTTGGACAGGTCAAAGGATAGGAATCAGACCAAGGGAGATACATACCTGCTGCCTAGCAGGTAGACTGAGGATATGCCATCAAAATCCGAATCAGGCGCCCGATGCCAAAAATTCTTAGTCCAGATACATATTCTACGGCTCTCTGCTGAGGGATATGGCTGAACGAACGCCTCTAAGTCAATAACCACCGGATGTGAGAGCCGGGCCGATACTCACCCATGCAAAATGGATGTGAGATGCTGAGCCTATTACATGCTTGGTCCACATACTTATTCGGGCCTGACCATTACTCGTTCTCTGTCTGCTGCATGGAGGTAAGGTGCTGAGCCGGCAGCACATGTATAGTACCTCGCGAGCGTTATTAAAGGTGAAATGGAACGCTTGGCTAGTGAATCCATTACGTGGAAGTCCGAATCGAAAGCTTCCTGAGTGGATGTCGTATTCAGATTGACCGTTCTTGGTTTGCATGGGGAGTGGCCAGAGGCGAACGAAATACCCAGTACATGGAGGTGAGGAATTAAAGCAGCCATGAGCAGGATGTAGCGATTCCTTGAATGAGCCCAGTACCAGAGCGCAATGTGCCGGCTCTACAATTATGGAAGCCCCCTTGGATGGCGGGGAATGCCCATGGTCTGCCTCTGCCTTTCCTTGAGGGTTGACCGTGATGTCTTTGGCCATTCTACCTTGACCTGCTGAGATGTGGGCGACACCACAATAGAATGTCTCTCGAAACCCCCAGGAAGCCTTACCAGGTTTTAAAAAAAAAACGCCCTCAGAAGTCGGATTTGCCGGCCTAAAGGTTGCAAATAAAAATGGTCCAACGCAAAAACGTCCGAGTGAAATGTCCTTTGTGCCGGCAACATCTCTGACTATGTTGTCTTCCGGGCACAGCGTCCAGCACACGCCCGAACCGAAAGTTCGCTGAGTTAATGTCGTCCTGCAGACTGACCGTTCCATGTCTTTGCGGGGAGCGGCCTGTGGTGAACGTAACTAAAGTGGTAACGGAATTAAAGCAGCCATGTGTAGGACGTGGCGATTAATTGGGTGAGCCCAGTACCAGAACGCTATGTGTCGGCTCTGCAATTATGGAAGCCTCCTTGGATGGCGGAAAATGCCAATGGACTGCCCCTAACTTCCCTTGAGAGCTGTCCGTGAAGTCTTCGACCGTTCTAACTTGACCAGCTGGGGCGTGGACGGCACCACAACAGTGAGTGTCCTCCATGAATGCAAACCTGGTTAAAAAACGCACGCTAAAGTCGGATGTGTTGGCCTAAGGGTTTTGGCCTAAGGGTGCCTAACCAGACACATCACAATTACGTCTGAAAAAACACCCCGGATGAATGTAGAAGAAGAAGTCGTGGGGGTATGTTCAAGGCACTAAAGAAAATCGGTTGCCGTCCAACTCTTCTGTCCATTGTGGAATCGTTCCACACAGGCATGAAGGGTATAATGCAGCTTGATGGTGCATCTTCAGAAGAGTTTGAAATCAAAAGTGGAGTTAAGCAATGTTGTGAACTTGCTCCCACCCTCTTTGGAATATACTTTTCTCTATTGAACTATGCCTTTCGTAATCAGGATGGTGATATGTATATTAACTCATGCTCAGAGGGCGAGTAGTATAGAAGGTGGATTTAGAGTAGTATTTGTGATGCCACACCACATAATTATCGTAGGCACCGCCTTATATATCCTTAGTAAAATAATCAGGTAACAAACTCGCACTGCACGGCCCAGAAACTGCACATATCGATAGGCACAGTCTTATATATCATGATGGAGGTCAGCATGGCCAAATGGATAAGAAAACGTATTCTTAAAAATCCGTTGTACTAATGCCTACACCAGACAATTGGACAACAATGTTGATCTCCTGTCCTTGACTTGGAGACGTACATTACAAGTACCTTTGAAGTCGTAGTGGGTTCGCCTGATGGCGAGGGACACTGTTAACAGGGAAAGCTAATCCACACGCAATATTCAGTCCACCACTATTAGAAGTAGTGTGTATGGACTACGCTTTAGTTCAAAGCCAGCGAGATCAAAAAATATATATCCTTAGTAAAATACTCAGGCTGACGCCACTCTCTCTCTCTCCCTCCCTCCTCTCTCTCTCTCTCTCTCTCTCTCTCTCTCTCTCTCTCTCTATATATATATATATATATATATATATATATATATATAGAGAGAGAGAGAGAGAGAGAGAGAGAGAGAGAAAGAGAGAGAGATGGCACTAATACTAAAGAACAAATATGTATCAATAGCCACTACGAAAGCGCTATACAACACAATCCCCCTACCATCTATATGCTACTAATGCTAGACCTGGAAAATTACAGAAAAAGAGAAAACAAAAATCACAACAACATAATTGAGTTTCCTAAGAAGAATAGTCAATGTATTAAGAAAAGAGAAAATCAGAAATGAAGAAATCAGAGATAAAGTTGAGGTTGAAGCAGCGATAGATTTTATCAGTAAGCAGCAGGTTAAATGGTTTGGCCATATAACTAGATTACCAACTAATAGTATACCTCAACTAGCAATGATGTACAGACCATTACAATGTATGCGAGTTGAGGCTGATGGTTCTTTGCTTTCTATTTGTTCTGATCAGATTCTGGAAAAAATACATAACTCTGAGATTGCAATGTTTACTACCCATAACAAATAATTTGGTAACTCAGTACTCTGTCTTGGACATTAGATCGTTTATGACCGTTAGGCGTCGTCTATCTCCTGTCCATTATTTCATATCAGGAAGGCCTTCGTTAAATTCGACACCCTTCATAGTTTTGTACATGGGCTGCCATTCCCCGTAACACCACATAATCTCCTCTTGGGTAAGGAACTTTAATATCTGGAAAATGTGACAAAAACTGGCGCACAAAGACGGTTTTTTCTGCTGCTGGTTGGACCATAGATAAACGTTGCGAATGGATGTTTCCACATAAGATCCATCGTTAGCAACGATCAGGTTTCTATGCATGAAGTTAGTTTTTAGCACATACTTCTCTTTTTGTCTCTCCCTCTGTCTATCCCCTCTCGCTCTTACACAGACAAGAAACGTATCCATACCTTTAGTATTAATTACATTTATAACACTGTGCTTTTATTGTTTATACATACAACATGAAGAACACTATACCATAATACGTCCAACTGCCCACTCCCCTCTGATCTAATAACGCTACTATTTTGTTTATGATACTAAGTTTATGATACTGTTTATAGATTTTCCGATGAGTCAACTTGGTTATACCCCACACCAACTAACTAATTATTGGTAATCTATTATGCAAATAGTAAAATGTTACATTATCGATTGTTGGCGGAGCCAGTTTGTGACGTCATAGATATCAGCTTACAATGGATTTTTAATGAGGTGACTTGTGTTGAGGCATGGCAAGCATCCTCCGGAGGAGCCAGTTTGTGGCGTTTGCCTGAGTTTTTTTTTTTTAAACTAAGGGTATAAGGCAGTGCCTATCGATGTTATCAGGTAATGAGCCGTGCGGCGCCAATTTGTGACGTCAGCTGGAGTATTTTACCTAGGGTATATTAGGCTGTGCCTATCGATAATTATGCCGTGCAGTACCGCAAATGCGACTCGAAATGCTCCTGCTATACTGCAATGGCGACCTCTACAATGCTCAGCGATTGAAGGCCAATACCAAAATTAGGATGGTACTGATCAGACAGGTCTGATACCAAGCGTGTGAGACGTTAGATGTTAATCATCATCATCATCAAGTGCCGTGCCGGCTGGCGTAGGCGTTCATGGCTCTCCACATATCTCGGTCTTTGGTGTTCTGGATCAACTCTGCTGATGATATTCCTCCATGCCACCGTCTCAGTCCGTCCAGCATCATTTCTCTTGGTCTGCCTCTGCCTCTCTTCCCCTCGATCTTTCCAGTTGTCACAATGTTCTCCGATGCCTCTCTTCTCATCACATGACCAAAGAAAGATGTTTGTCTCTTTCTTATTGTTGTATATAGTGTTCTAGTTTCATTAGCCTCTTTCAGGCAATCGTTGTTAGTTACTCTGGCAGTCCAAGGAATTCGCAACATTCGTCTTAAAAACCACATCTCTGTTGCTTCTAAGTTCTTCCTAATTTGTTCATTTACATTCCAAGATTCGCTGCCATACAGCAAAACTGGTTCTATATAGCATTTTAGTACTCTCTTTCTTACATTCATTGATAGCGACTTATTGCATAAGATACTCTTCATTTTCTGAAATGCTGTCTTTTGCCTGCCCTATTCTGCTCTTAATCTCTTTTGTACATCTTCCATCTGATGTTATAAGTGCCCCTAGGTATTTAAAATTATCCACTTGGTTGAGAATTTCCCCTTCTATTTCTATGTCACATTTTGGCGTCCCCATTTTCTTTGATATCACCATTGTTACTGTTTTCTTGATATTCAAGGACAGTCCTTTCTGTGCACTCTCTGTTACTACACTGTCCAACAATTGTTGTAGGTCTGTTGCATTATCCGCTACCAATACTGTGTCATCTGCATAGCGTATATTGTTTATATTATATCCTCCGATTAGTATTCTTCTCTTTGATCTCTCTCATTATTACTTCGCTATACAGGGAGAAGAGATCGGGTGACGAGACACACCCCTGTCGTACTCCTAGCTTTATCTGTTCGTAACTACCCGCTTTATTTCCCATTTTAATTGCTGCTACTTGGTTCCAGTATATATTCTTTATTATTCTTAAATCTTTCCCATCAATGTTGATATCTTCCAACATTTTAATCAGCTCATCATGTTTTACTTTATCAAATGCCTTAGTATAATCTATGAAGCATAAATATATGTCTCTTTGTTTCTCTATTGATCTTTCTATTAGTGTTCGTAATATATATATATTGCATTGTTTGTACCCTTTCCTTCCATAAAACCATACTGTTCTTCACTAATTTCCATTTTTATTTTCTTTATAATTCTCATTATAATTCTGAGTAGAAGCTTAGTGACATGGTTTATGTGGTTAATTGTACGAAAATCTTCACAATCAATTGCTCCTGGTCTTTTTGGTATAGCTATAAATACAGATTTCAGCATATCACTGGGTAAATATCCACTACTGTAAATATCATTCAACATTTTGGTTAATATATCTACTCCAAATTCTCCCAACACTTCTAATTCTTCTATTGTGATTTCATCTGGCCCAGCTGTTTTT
Organism: Cepaea nemoralis; assembly: GCA_014155875.1. Lineage (NCBI taxonomy): Eukaryota > Metazoa > Mollusca > Gastropoda > Stylommatophora > Helicidae > Cepaea > Cepaea nemoralis. Next base: position 199,158 of record JACEFZ010013845.1, read on the forward strand.
CCTTTCTTCATATGTTTCATAGCATCAGCGACTTCTTCTTTTAGAATAGGTGGGCCTTCTAAGTTACTTTCTTCTGTTAATTCTTCCCTTTCTCCATTATATAATTCTCTTATATACTCATTCCACCTCTTCATTATAGCACCTTCCTCCAATAAAGTCTGTCCTGTTTTTGATTTCAAACACCCTGTATTTATTCTTATTTTTCTTCCTGTGAGCTTGCTGATTTGTCTGTACATACTTTTTTGATCTTTAATGGAATTTAATTCAATTTTTCTGCATTGCTCATTTAACCAACTTTCTTTTGCCTTCACACATTTATCTCTTATTTCTTTATTTATCTTAGCATACTCTTGTTTGTCATTTTTATTCTGTTTCCTTTTGTCCATCAACCTTAAGATTTCTTCATTCATCCATTTTTTCTTAGCTTTTTGGCTTCTCTCCGGTAATATTTCTTTGCTAGTTTGATGAATGGAGTCCCTTAACATTTCCCATTGTTCATCTATACTCTGTATTTTAGCTATTGCATTGTACCTATTTTTCACAGTCACTCTGTATTGTTCTTGAATTTCTTTATCTACTTTCAGAACCTCTTTATTAAGTCTCAAGTTTTTAACCATTTTTTCCCCTCTCTTTAATCTTACTTTTATTTGTCCACATAGTGGTACATGATCACTGTTACCGTCAGCACCAGGCATTGTCTTTACATTAATTAATGCATTTCTAAATCTTTTATTAATAAGTATGTAGTCAATTTGGTTGCGTATTTTCATATCAGGGCTTTTCCATGTGTATAGTCGTCTTTTATGGTGTTTAAACCATGTGTTTCCAATTATCATATCATTAATATTTGCCCATTCTATTAGTTTCTCTCCTCTTTCATTTCTTGTACCTAAACCGTAATTCCCCACTATATCCTCTATTTTTCCCTTTCCTACTTTTGCATTAAAATCCCCCAGTATTATTTTTATTTCTTGTGATCCAATTTGGGCTATTGCCATTTCAACTTCATCGTAAAAGTTTTGTATATCTTCATCACTACTGTTTGTTGTTGGTGCATATACTTGTATAATATTTATATCTATTGGTTTGCCTTTGATTTTGACCATTATAACTCTATCTGAAATGCACCAGTATCCAATCATAGATTTGGCTGTATTTTCATCAAATATTATTCCTACACCTTTTTCATGTGTGTCCCCTCCAGAATAAATTATTGTGTGTTTGTCGGTTATAATTTTGCCAGATCCCTTCCATCTCATCTCACTTATGCCTAGTATATTCATTTTCATGTTTTCCATTTCTCTTAGAACATTGTTTAACTTTCCTAGCTCATTTAATGTCCTAACATTCCACGTTCCTACTCTAAATTTATTTAGTTTAGTTATTGTTTTAGTTTTGCCATCAGTAGCTGGATGACGGTCTGGTGTCACCTGTGGCTCATGACTGTCCCTACCGGACGAGGATGTCCTAAGACAGCCATTAACGTCGTTCACTATTTCTGAAATGTGTGTCGCCATGAAATCTTGGGAAGATAATGTGGTGGTTTCCCCTTGCCTTCCACATTCACACGGTGGTCTTTTAACTCTGCCTTTGACAGCCATTTCCGACTGTCAGGACAAGTGAGTGCCCTGCTCTGCTCAGCTGCAGAGTTGTCCACTTATTCCGGTGGATACTCGGTCCCCAGAGCTGTGTTAGCCACACCGTGGTGTGTTTCCATCCTCTACCGCGGGGAGGTGCAGTTGGGATTTTCCCTTCCTAAAGTTATGGTCTATGACCAAAACTCTCCAGTACTTTTTAGAGGGAGATGTTAATGGGTGGTGGAAATGACCACGTGTTTACACGCATCCATCGCGGACGAACATTTATCGCGCAAATTGTTGTGTTCAGTCACATTCGCTACTGCCATGGGTTGTAGTTGCTATGATTTTTTTTTAAAAGCACAATGTAACAAACTATCACCTGTCAAGACGGCAATTTACCAGGAGGATGTGGGATGGCTTGGCCATCTGGCATAATCGGGACAAGAGAGAATGCATAATATAATACACAGATGGTCGTGTGAAATATCGAAAAGATACCCATGCTTATTGACATGACTCATTCTGATGATGTTGTGGATAATAATCATTATGTGACATGCCAGTAAGCTTGTGTGATCATGATTCACCAGCTCGTATGTTAACCAAGTCTCGGATCAGATCTGCATCCTTAGTTCCTACTAAGCTATTTATCACAGTATTCAGAAATGTATCTTTATGTCTTCCCTTTGCTCTCTTCCCATCCAGTTTGACAGGTTCCAGTACGAATAAAGTCTTTTTTTAATAATAAAGTGTCAAGAAACTATCAACCTTTTTCTACATTTTCTCTAATCAATCTGTCAATTTCACCCTCTTTTCGAGAGAGAACCTGAAGCATTGTTCTCTCCTCCAATTTTCATTGTATTTTTCACAAAAACTGTACCACTGCTGTCGTCAGATAATTATTTGACTTGTCTACTGGCTTTCTTATTGGCAATACAACTCTTACACTTAGACCAACAACAGCCTTAGATTAACCAATGACATTGTGGCTGGGTGGTATTTAAAATAAAAAGAATTATCTGTACAGACAGAGCAGAACAAACGAAAGGAATGCCGAAAGGATAAGAGCGCTAGATCTTAAACTTCCCATGTGCTGATGCCAAGGTAGCAGGTTCAACCCCTACACAGGTCAGTTGAACTAAAACGTTGACTTCTCGTCCTTGACTTGGGACTTAAATTATAAGTACCTCAGAAGTCGGGGTGGGTTCGTCTGATGGCGAGGGACAAAGTAAGCCGGTCTCCCTGGCGAAGGTGTTATTGACTTTCTCCATAATGCCGTATATCCACGTAGGGTTACGCAGCTGCGCGAGATTAGGTAGCGGATCGCGTCGCGTTCGTTACTCGCGGGATATGTGAGCAGGTCGCTCAGAAAGCAATGGCAAACTACTGAGCGTAATTTTGCCAAGAAATCATCAACAGCGGTAAAATGCTGGCGTTGACAGCGATGCCCTGTAAATATTATATGAGGAAAAAAAAATCTACATAAAATTCAGCCCAGAGATCTAGAAGTAGTAGCACGTGTATGGACTACGCTTGAGTTCAATGCCAGCGAACTGAAATGAAAAAAAACAACCAATTTCAATGTGAAGTCGATACTACAATATGGTTGAGAAACAATGGGAACAACTAAAATAATTACAAATAAACTTCAATGTGAAGTCGATACTACAATATGGTTGAGAAACAATGGGAACAACTACAATAATTACAAATAAACTTCAATGTGAAGTCGATACTACAATATGGTTGAGAAACAATGGGAACAACTACAATAATTACAAATAAACTTCAATGTGAAGTCGATACTACAATATGGTTGAGAAACAATGGGAACAACTAAAATAATTACACATAAACTTCAATGTGAAGTCGATACTACAATATGGTTGAGAAACAATGGGAACAACTACAATAATTACAAATAAACTTCAATGTGAAGTCGATACTACAATATGGTTGAGAAACAATGGGAACAACTACAATAATTACAAATAAACTTCAATGTGAAGTCGATACTACAATATGGTTGAGAAACAATGGGAACAACTAAAATAATTACAAATAAACTTCAATGTGAAGTCGATACTACAATATGGTTGAGAAACAATGGGAACAACTAAAATAATTACAAATAAACTTCAATGTGAAGTCGATACTACAATATGGTTGAGAAACAATGGGAACAACTAAAATAATTACAAATAAACTTCAATGTTAAGTCGATACTACAATATGGTTGAGAAACACGGGGAACAACTAAAATAATTACAAATAAACTTCAATGTGAAGTCGATACTACAATATGGTTGAGAAACACGGGGAACAACTACAATAATTACAAATAAACTTCAATGTGAAGTCGATACTACAATATGGTTGAGAAACACTGGGAACAACTACAATAATTACAAATAAACTTCAATGTGAAGTCGATACTACAATATGGTTGAGAAACAATGGGAACAACTAAAATAATTACAAATAAACCACATTCATTAAGGGGTGCCTGCGCAGAATAGTGGGAATAAGATGTAGAGCTCGAATGTAGAGCTCAAGGAGAGAACTAAACTAATTCCTGTGAACCAAGAGGTGAAGAAAAGACTGGCGCATGATGAGACAAACACTGAGAAACCATGAGGACAATAAAACTAGACACTCACTTGTCTGGAATCCACAAGGCATACGAAATAGCGGGAGATTTAAAAAAAAAAAAATGAAAAACAACACTTGGAGAAAAGAATTACAGTCAGAGATGAGTAATATTGGAAGGACATAAAGGGAGCTGCCAGAGAGCAAAACAATAGAACGGTTTGGGGACGTCCCCCAATTGGAAGGGGGTGAGAGGGGGTGGTAAATGGTAGTAGTAGTAGTAGTAGTAGTAGTAGTAGTAGTAGTAGTAGTAGTAGTAGTAGTAGTAGTAGTAGAAGAAGAAGAAGAAGAAGAAGAAGAAGAAGAAGAAGAAGAAGAAGAAGAAGAAGAAGAAGAAGAAGAAGAAGAAGCGGCCACAGTTTCAGATGTTTTATCACTTAGATCAGTGGTTCCCAAACCACTGCCCGCGGGCCACGTCTGGCCCGCCAGCTGTCATAAAGTGGCACGCGAGGCCTCGTTATTTAATATAATATATTTTAATAATTTTAAAAATGCCTCGGAGCGCCCCGTCAACGTGCGATAATTTACTGTGTTCGATGTTGTTATGCTTAGATATTACCGAATGCGCCTGTTCAGTGTGCAACGAAACGTTATGAAGACACTGGCTATCTTTAAAGTTTTAGAATTTTGTTGACGAAAGTTAAGAAAGGTAAGAATGATATTGCACGACTTTTATAATTTTACTAGCTGACCCGGCCCGGCTTCGTCCATCTCCTGGCGGGGATCTATCTATCTATCTATCTATCTATCTATCTATCTATCTATCTATCTATCTATCTATCTATCTATCTATCTATCTATCTATCTATCTATCTATCTATCTATCTATCTACCTACCTACCTACCTACCTACATACCTATCTATCTATCTATCTATCTATCTATCTATCTATCTATCTATCTATCTATCTATCTATCTATCTATCTATCTATCTATCTGCTTGTCTGTCTGTCTGTCTGTCTGTCTCTCTGTCTGTCTCACCCGGCCCGGCTTCATCCAGTCCCTGGTGGGGAGCATCTCATTTAATGCATATAAGTAGTCATATAAGCTCCCGTTCCCGACTATCTGTCTGTCTATCTGTCTGTCCGACCCGGCCCGACTTCGCCCACGCCCTGGATTGGGAGCATCTAATTTAATTCGTATAAGTAGTCATATAAGCTTCTGTTCCCGACTATCTGTCTGTCTGTCTGTCTGTTTGGCTGTCTGGCTGTCTGTCTGTCTGTCTGACCCGGCCCGGCTTCGCCCAGCCTCTGGTGGGGAGCATCTCATTTAATTCATATAAGTAGTCATATAAGCTCCCGTTCACGACTAAATTCTGTCTGTCTATCTATCTGATCCGGCGCGGCTTCGCCCAGCTCCTGGTGGGGAGCATCTCATTTAATTCATATACGTAGTTATATAAGCTCCCATTCCCGACTATCTGTCTTTCTGTCTGTCTGTCTGTCTGACCCGGCCCGGCTTCACCCAGTCCCTGGTGGGGAGCATCTCATTTAATTCATATAAGTAGTCATATAAGCTCCCGTTCCCGACTATCTGTCTATCTGTCTGTCTGTCTGTCTATCTGTCTGTCCGACCCGACTTCGCCCAGGCCCTGGTGGGGAGCATCTAATTTAATTCGTATAAGTAGTCATATAAGCTTCCGTTCCCGACTATCTGTCTGTCTGTCTGTCTGTCTGACCCGGCTTCGCCCAGCCTCTGGTGGGGAGCATCTAATTTAATTAATATAAGTAGTCATATAAGCTCCCGTTCCCGACTATCTGTCTGTCTGTCTATCTATCTGACCCGGCGTGGTTTCGCCCAGCTCCTGGCAGGGAGCGTCTCATTAAATTCATATAACAAAACAAAATTAACTTCAGAATGTCCTTCCACACACCATCCATTATTTTTAATGAAAACTGTTTTTAATCAACTACATGACTGTAGATAACTTCTTTAAACATAAAAAGATGAGTTAGAAAATTTTCACTATTTAAATAGATGCATTATTTTTATGAAAACTTTGAAAATGCCTTAAAGATTATATCATTATTCATTGTAACTCATACGCCTGTAAATAACTGTAGACAAAGAGTTTATAAATCTGTGAAAACAATGCAACAATCTATATATAAAATATATAGCAATGCTATTAAAAGCTATGCCCCTTGAAATAACTTTTCTTAAGTTAAGTCCCCTCGCTATATATAAATGATAATGTAAATTTAAATATTAATTTTAGTAAGTAAATAGCTGATTGTACACTAACAAACTATGACAGTTGGCCGCACGGGAATGAAAAGAATACATGTAGAAATTTCATCTCAATCGGATGGACCGTTATCGAAACGCATCAAATACATCCATACACACATAATACATCGTCTTTTATATATATATATATATATATATATATATATATAATATATATATATATATATATTATATATATATTATCTAGAGACTAGCTGACCCTGCCCGGCTTCGCCCAGGACCCTGGTGGGGAGCATCTCATTTAATTCATATAAGTAGTCACATAAGTTCTCGTTCCCGTTACCGACTGACTGTCTGTCTGTCTGTCTGTCTGTCTGTCTGTCTGACCCGGCCCTGGCATTGCCCAGCTCCTGGTGTGGAGCATCTCATTTAATTCATATAAGTAGTCATATAAGTTCCCGTTCCCGACTGTCTATCTGTCTGTCTATCTGTATCTTCTGCCTGACCCTGCCCGGCTTCGCCCCAGCCCCTGGTGGGGAGCATCTCATTTAATTCATATAAGTAGTCATATAAGTTTCCCGTTTCCCGTTACCGACTATCTGTCTGTCTGTCTTGTCTGTCTGACCCGGCCCGGCATCGCCCAGCTCCTGGTGTGTGAAGCATCTCATTTAATTTATCTAAGTAGTCATATAAGTTCCCTGTTGCCGACTGTCTATCTGTCTGCCTGACCCTGTCCGGCTTTGCCCAGTCCCTGGTGGGGAGATCTCATTTAATCATATAAGTAGTCATATAAGTTCTCATTAAATTCATACAACAAAAAAAGTAACTTAAAAGAATGTCCTTCCCACACACCATCCATTATTTTTAATGAAAACTCTTTCTAATCACCTGCATGACTACAGTAACTTCTTAAGCAAAAAAAGATGAGTTACAATGTATGCATGTGCATTATTTTTATGAAAACTTTGAAAATGCCTTACAGATTGTATCATATTTATTATAACTCATATGCCGGTACATAACTATGGACAAAGAGTTTATAAATCTTTGAAAACGATGCCACAATATGACTATAAGTTATACAGAAAAGTTATGCCCCTTGAAATAACTTTTACAGAGTTAGGTCCCCTGAGATATATGAAATTATGATGAAAATGAAAAATGAAATAATACTGAGTAAGCAGGCGATTTCACACTAACAAAATATCACAGTTGGCAGCGCTGGAATGAAAGGAAGGCGTGTAGAAAATTTCATCTCAATCGGATGGGCCGTTCGCGAACAAATAAAGGACATACATACATACATACATACATACATACAGACAGACAGACGGAGATCCTAATTTATATATAAGATAACGTTGTGGTCCGCTTCACTACCGAAAAAAAAGTAGATATGGCCCTCTGCTTGAAAAGCTTGGGAACTACTGACTTAGATCGAACGGCATAATTTGTCTGCAACAAATAAATCACCCGTATCGCAGTCTGCTTCCGGAAGCATATTTATGAATTATATACATATCTTGCATCGTTTTCGAAAACTTAATACTTCTTCAAAATCTAAATAAGTGAGAAAACAGAAGAAATACACAAACTATTGTTATACCACATTGACTTGTAATTATACAGTACTGGTTTGTTTGAGGTAAAAAGTGAACAGTGATTCCACGGTACACCATACTTTATTCAACGCCAGCGTGCGCATCGTTAAAGATTACCGCCAACTTCTAATTTTAGAAGGGCAACATTCTTGCTGGTAGTCAGACCGCTAGGGCATAGGCAAATGTTGCCCGTTTTGGAATAATATATACGAAACGAAATCATCGGTAGTATAGTTATATTCACTTGTTATGCTCCTTACTTAGGAAATATTGACAATTTTATTTAAATTGTATACATTCCTGACACATGTAATGCCGAGGAAGGTTAAATTTGTTCGACATTTGTAATTTTTTATTTACTTTAAATAAAATGAAAAATTGTACTTTTTCTATATCATGAGAGGGAGAATGTTAACTATTCCAGATTTTTAACGATTTGTTTACTTTTACCCGTTTGGCATTCATGGATAGTCAGAGAAATGGCGGATTTGACAGAATTGAAGGTAAACAAATTTATATTTCATGATTATTGTGAGTTGCTTGATTTTTCTTGTTAAAGAGTGTACATTTGTAATTATGTGATCATATTTCAAGTAAAACAGTAAGTAGTCACTTGCTGCTACAATACCGGTAGGCGTCATATATTTTTCTCACCACTGCCTCTTTTGTCTACTCAACAACCAAACGACTCGACTACCATCGTGATTTGTCACATTTGTGAATAAAACAAAAAAACCCGCCGAAATTGAAAGAAACTAATTTTGTGAAACAGTTACTAAATCGTTTCCTTAACTTTCATTATTGGAAAGATAAGTTAAAGATAGTGTAAACAAAAGGTACATAATCACACCTACGGCATACGGCTACAATAAATTACAATATTAAATTAATGAAAAATTAAATATATTATTTCATATGATATAACAGTGAATATCAATAAATATTAAATAAGTAAATATATGAAAAAATATAATATATAAATAATTGTTATAATGTGTGTATGAATATGTATTCTGAGTACATATATGAATATATCTATATAACTGAATGAGTTTGTACTATGTCTCTTGATCGGTAATTTATTAAATTACCTGTCATAAGACATACATACATTGTTGAGGTTTATATATTATTATTTTCCTTCCTTGTTTACAGTGCCACATTAATTAAATAAATGATTTGTATTGAGTGTCGCAAATCCATCTTCCCCATCAAAATAAAATTCCAAATAATTTGAATTTTCAGTATAGAATTAAACAGTTTGAAGTTTGTAAAAAAAAAACACACTTAATGTCTGGTACAAGATGAATACAATGTGACAATTTCTGATCCAGCATCAACTTATTTGCAGAGTCAATGCTTACTTTAGTACTGTAATGTTACTAGAGACCAAAGTAGGAATAATTTGACCAAGTGTAGTGTCACTAGAGACCAAAGTAAGAATAATTTGTCCAAGATAGAATGTAAGAATGTTTGACCAACATAGACTGCTGTCCAGGAATATATTTTATAACACCCTCATTCCCAACTCTTCCATAGCCCTATATAGTTTAATTGCTTTTATTAATTCATTTCTATTGCAGTTTTTTGTAAGTTATAATGTAATACTATCTTTCTGTGCAAATTACAATATTATTATTTTGTTAATGTTATAACCATGTTACAATGTGATACTATTTTTCTGTGTACATTTTGTGTAAGTTATAATAAGTTAATTAGTAAATGTATATGTGTCAGTTTCTTGTTCCATCCATCATGTGCCATACCGGTAAGCGTGGGCGGTCTTGTTCTGCCATCTCACTCAATCACTAGAGTCGTGGATCAGCTCTGTGTTACTGTCTCGACCATGCCATGTGGCCAAGCCATCCAGGTATTTACTTCTCGGTCTTTTTCTTGGTCTCTTCCCTTTGATCTTGCCAGTCGTCACTAAGTTTTCCAAGTCATTCCTTCTCATAACATGCCCACAAATTTTTGACTGTCTACGTCTAATGACTCTAATCAGTTTATGATCTTCATTTGTTTCTTGAACTTATTCATTTGTTTTTCTGTCTGTCCATGGTATTCTTTGCATTTTCCCCAGAAATCACATTTCCACAGCCATCAGATGTTTTTCAGCTTGACTGCGCATTGTCCACGCTTCACACCCATAAAAAGTACAGGTTCTATGCAGCACTTCAACACTCTTTTTCTCGTTTCAATTGACATCTTTTTATTGATCAGTATGCTTTTCATCTTGCAAAAGGCTACCTTCACAATGGCAATTCTTGTTTTAATCTCTTCAACGACTGGCAAGAGAAGGTCCACCAGAGAGACGAATGGAGACGGATTGTATTTGCAGCAAAGAACCTCAATGGCTCGGAACGCTGAAGAAGAAGAAGGCACCTCCCATCAAATCTTATGACTGTTCCGTGATAACTGTATCGATTCACTTGCTTAAGAATATGCCCATTTACTCGTATATCACATAATGGTATTTCCTTCTTCCCAGTGACGACCATAATCTGTGTCTTCTTAATATTCAGTTCTAATCCTAGTTGCTCACTGTGTGCAACAACTGCATCTACTAAATTTTGCAGGTCCTATTCATTGTCTGCAATCAAGACTGTATCATCTGCATATCTAATGTTATTGATGTATCATCCCCCAATGTTGATTCCTTCCATATCTTCTATATTTCTGAAAATAATTTTACTGTACAGGGAAAAAAAGATCTGGAGACATTATTGTTTCCAATATATGTTTTTTACAAGTCTAAGGTCTTTTCCATCAATTTGTAGATCTTAAGCATCCTTATCATGTCGACATGTCTCACTTTATCGAAAGCCTCTGTGTAGTCAATAAAGATCTTTGTTTAATTCTATAGAACGTTCAGTTACCGTACACAGTATTTACTGTGCCCTTGCCTTCTACAAACCCACATTGTTCTTCTATTTCGGGTTGTATTTTCTTCCTAAATCTTTGCATGATAATTCTCAGCAGAATCTTAGTGATGTGGCTCATTATACTAATTGTTCGATGTTGATCTCATTCCAAGGCTCCTGATTTCTTTGGGATTGCAATAAATATAGAATTACATAATCCAGGAGGTATATCTCTAGTATCATATATTGCGTTCAGCAGTCTGGTGACTTGGTCTATTCCATATTCTTCTAAGGCATTGATCATTTCTACTGTGATGTTATCTGTACCCAGGGTCTTGCCAGTTTTCATATGGTTAAGAGCATTCTGAACTTCCATCTTGAAAATTGATGGTCCTTCATTATTATTCCGATGATCATATTGTTCTTCTCTTGTATCATCATAAAGGTCTTTCACATAATCTGACCACGCATGCAAAATCTGATCTTTTTCTATTATGATTTTGTCATCTTTGGTTTTTAGGCATCCCGTTGATGTGTGTGTTCTTTTGTTAGTGATGTCATTAATTCTTTTGTGCATTAATTTGGTATTCCGGGTGTGGTGTTGTTTTCAATTTCCTTGCAATTTTCCTCAAGCCGTGTTTCTTTTGCCTCTTTGCATAGCTTCTTAATTTTCCACTGAATATCTTCATATTTTTCCTTGTTATATTTTGTTATTTCTTCTTACTTCCATGAGTTTTAAGATGTCTTCTGTCATCCATTCCTTGTGTCCTGTTATCTGTATTTTTGGGATGGTTGTTTCTGCAGCTTGGTTAACTGATTTCTTTAATATTTCCCATTGGTCACTGACGTTTTGAAATAATATTTCCATATCAAACAATGCATCGAATCTGTTCTTTACCTCTACATTGAATTTATCTTTTATTTCCTCACTCTTCAGTGCTTGTCATGTCCATAATCTTCTTGGGTGCTGTTGATACCAGGTGTTTCCAATAATCAAGTCATGCTCTTTTGCCCACTGTACAAGTCTGCAACCTCTTTCATCGATAAGACTGCAACATGATATTCTTGGCATCTGTAAAGAAGGTAGTTTACCATTGCTTTCCTCCCTAGCAGTGACAATATTGGTCGATGACCTTATCCATTGTCTCCCCAAAAAAATTTTGTCACTGAGTTATTTACTTATAATTTTCTTTGACAGTACGTTGATTCTCTACCATCATCCTTGTTTATGGTATGTTAACAGCATAGAGAATTGCAGCATTTTTGACATGGAAAGAACACTAGAGTCATGCATTTTTCAGTGCATTTAAGCCGATATTCATGACAGTACATTCATTGTTACTATAACACAAGATTGTGTAGATTGGTCTTCATAAAGAAACAATTTCTTAACCTGTGCTCTGAAAAGGCGTGGTTTACACTTACGGATTAATATAACAGGTTTCCTTTTGACTTCTGCCGGTTTATATCAGAATAACTTCATATTTATTATCATTATTTCCTTTTTGAGCTGTATTTTAAGATTTGGGAAATGAAAATATCAGATGGAGACAAATGTGGATAACATGTAAATTAGCCTTTGTCCACAATACAGACACCTTTTAACCCCGGGAAGGTTAACCCGGTCAACAAATGCCCGCAGAAGTCGGATGTGTCGGCCTAACGGCGCAAGAACGCAGCTCTGCTGTAAACAGGCACAACGCAATCACATCCGAAAAAAAACTCCGGATGAACAAAGAAGAAGAAGACACCTTTTAAGACTGGAGGGAGAGGTTATGTATAGATCTACTTTCCTGCCGTTGACTATGTCACAAGCGTGGTTGTTTTTTTAAAGTGTTAGATGCGCCACCGACTCGCCTCCACTGTATCCACTGCCACTATGTTGGTCCATGGTTGCTTCTTGTGTAATTTCATGGCTAATTTCTTGCTAATCTAGACGCCACGGCCTCTGAGGGACACACCTAGCACTATAGCAGTTTTGAAATAGACCAACACACGAAGACAGCTTATCACAAACATCAGAAACGGGTAGTGGACATTTTTGGTCACATTTTTTCCTGACATGACTTAAATTTGTGGATTTTCATAAAAATAAAAAGGATGATATACTGTTCTCTGACTATAGGGTAGTTGATAGAATGTTTAGCTGTATCGGACACTGGTGAGAAACTGAACATTGCGTGTGTTAAAAATCCCTTGGCATTTGGAAGTCGAAAAGAGCACGCTGAAAAGACTGCTATCCAGGAACATTTTATAAATTAGATTAGCTACCCACAACAAATGTATAGCATGTGTCATTCTGCTGTATACACATTTGCATCCTCACCAGTGCTAGGAAGTTTGTGCACTGTGCTGAGATTTTCATGTGATCTAACTTATTCATCATGAGCATAATTTCTCAAGATCACATGGCACAACTACACAACCACTGTTTTCCAATGTTTTTAGATGCTGTGATAGCACAGTGAAAATGTACAGGTAAGAGACGTTTTTTTTTTTTTGGGGTGCTCGCTCAGTTTGAACTCAAGCTTAGTCCATTCATACTACTTCTAGTAGTGCTGGACTGAATTTTGTGCGTGGATTAGTTTTCCCTATTAACAGTGTCCCTCACCATCATGCGAACCCACTCTGACTTCACGGGTGCTTGTAATTTACATCCCCAAGTCAAGGATGAGAGGTCAACACTTTAGTCCCACTGTCCAGTGTAAGGGTTGAACTCCTTACCTCAGCATCAGCATGCCGGATGTTTAAGAACATGTTCTTATCCATTCGGCCTTGCTGACCCCCAAGAGACACTTTTAAATGTCTTGAGGTTAGTTAGTTAGTTAGTTATCAGTTGGGGTATCTTCGTTGCACTCCTGGACATGTCCATAGGTGCTCAGATCCTCCCCCCAGCATATGCATCAGCATCCGGTGGCTAATAGTGCCAGTTCTGTGTTGGTTGACGAGGCGCTTTGTTTTCCCGATGTACCTCTCGCGTCTGGCTGTGCCGATTCTTACTCCCAGGTCTTTCATCCTGGAAAGCGATGTGGAATCACTGGCGTCAAAATCCTCTGTTCTCGCCATATCTTTAAGGGCGTTAATAACATCCGCACGATCCATGGGCTGGCCATCTACAGGGGGTGCAGAGCCAGCCAATTTATCAGCTCGTTCATTTCCCTCGACTCCCGCATGTCCCGGGACGAAGATGAAGGTGACTTTGCGGACAACAGACTTCCGCAGCGACTCAGTCCACTGTCTACGTACAGATCCAGCTTCGACCTTCTGAATCATGCTCATTGAATCACTTAGTACACACACGTTGGTATAATGCTGTGATTCCAGCCATATGAAAGCCTGTGTAACTGCCATCACCTCCATCGTCATGCTGCTCGTGGTCATAGAGTGGGCACCACTGGATTCTTGAACGGTTCGGCCCGCTGAACGGGCTGTAAATGCCCACGCACTTCTCTGCTGCTTTACAACAGATCCATCTGTATAGATGAGCACTTCGGGGCTATCTGAGTGATCATAGATGAGCGCGTTAACCTCTGCATTGACAGCGGCAGGGTTCTGCTCTCTGCACCGTCTGTCGAGTGTGATAATGCAGGAGAAGGTACACTTAAAAGCTGGAGGCACCGGCACCCATTCCTTGCCGGGGTTGATACTGGTAAGACTGCAGACCTGTCCGACGACATCTTCCGCCCGACCCATCCATGATTTGCCCCTCTTTAGCCTGTCACCCTTTTCTCTGAATACAGCGTCATGCAGAGGGTGCTGCTCATCTGCACTTATTTTTAAGTATGCACGAGCTCTCCAGATCTTGATCCTGTGTTCCATTGTCGGGAAGTCAAGGAGGTATCTCATTGCTACACAGCTGGTGTCTCTCGTGCAGCCCAAAATGATGCGCATGGCTTCGTTTTGTACCTTTTCAAGTCTTCCAATCTGTGTAGGGCTGACAGTGAGGATGGCCAGGGCATACTCGATGCGTGAAAGCACAAGTCCTTGGAACAGAAGTGAGCAAGATGGCGGGACATTTCTTCGTCCCGTAAAATGGAACGTGTTTTTTCCGAAATGTCTTGAGGTGTGTTTGGTAAATGGCGCTAGCTCCATATTTTTATAGACCAATTGGCACTTGATTATATCATGCCAGTATCCTTTTCTTCTCAGAATATTTCTTGGTACTCAGTTTAGGCTAAATTAAGTCAGTCTGAACCGCCATGTACAGAAAGATGATTTCTCAGAAATTTGTGTTTTGGCTCTGCATTAATGGAGGCTTCTTTGGATGATATAAAATACCTATGTTCTTGTGGATCTAGCAGGCATGCAAGGGGCTGTTCTAGATGGGCTAGGTGGGGGTGCATCTCTTGTGGATGAATGGTAATGTCACCACATTGAAACCAACTGGAAGGGCTAATCTGGGAATAAGTCTAATGTGTCTGCTGAAATTCACAAATACCTCATCTCTTCCTGTCCACCAGATAAAATGCTGGGCACAATCAGCCACAGAAGAAGATTCACCACTGATCGGAAATAACCAGCTACAAATGTACACTTATTCATTGTAAAATTACTGCTGTGCATAATTCAATTATAATTATGCACAGCTGTGATAGATTCATTTTGTTTTTCATCCATCCACAGCAAATGGTAATGAGCTTTAGAGTCTCAGAACTACACGTTTTACTAGGATTTGCTGGGAGAAACAAAAGTGGTAGGAAACAAGAATTAACGCAGAGAGCACTTGCTTTGGTACAAAAAGGTTGCTCGTTGCCTGTGCAGATAAAAATCAGAGAATTATACAGGTATGAGCTAAGAGAAGTGTGTTCTATAATGTTATTGTTTGATTCTCATGTCAAGATAGAAATTTATTGAATTGGTAAAATATTTCCTTTTATGATACCTTCACACAAGTTTTCATATGCTGATTTTTGATTGTAATTTGTGAATTGACTTCTAGTTTTAACCCCTCTACTGGGACCAGCAGCTTTCCCATTCTTCAGAAGTTTGATAGCTTTACTAATCTCTTCTTTACATGGTTTATCACAGTTGAATCCTGCTCCACTTCTGCAGGCTGGATATCTTGAGGGTTTTCTGAGACTGGTCTATTTAGGAGTTTCCCAAAATATCCAGCCCATCTATTCAATTGGTCTTTAAGTGAGAACTTATCCATTTCTATTTGTGATCACTAAATTTGGTTGCTTATATTTTCCTTGTGGTACTGTAAAGGTCTCAGGTTTCCTTTCAATGCTTATTCTTCTGTCTCTTGCTGTCAGCCATATATTGTTTATATTTTATTCACTATTATCCACTTCTTAACTTCTTCATTAGCTTATGTATATTTTTCTTGTGCCCTGGCTTTTGTAGCTCTGATTTTGCTATTATTTAAATAATCTTTTTTAAAATTTTTGCTTTTCCTTTCTGCTGTTTGTTAAAGGGTTTCTGAAGTTATCCATGCTTTATGTTTACATTCCTTTTAGCCAAGGACTTCTATACATGATTCCCTCCATATGCTCTTAGCCTGTAACCAGCGGTATTTCATACTGACTTCATCTACGGTTGCAGGGACTGGTACTTATTAGACTGTAACAATACATTTTTTCATCCATTCTAGTTGGCATCTGCTTTCTTTAAATATATTCAAGTTGACATCTGAAGGCGTAAGAAGAAAAAATAATTTTGCCTATCATTTTGATGGGCAGTCTTCTTTTTCTTCTTCATCTTTTTCCTCTTGTCTTTTTCTCCACATCCTTCTGATCCTCTTCCTCTTCTCCTCTTTCTTCTCCACCTCCTCAATGCCCCAATTGAGCATTGGCCCTCAATAATGGATAACATGCTCAAGCATATATATATATATTGTATGCTTTGCGTTGTGCTTGTAATTTGGATTTGAAAACAGTGAAAACATTTCCGTGCATACAAATATTAATGTTTTTAGACTTACATGTTGCATTTAATTATTGACACATACCATTTTCAATTCTTTCTTTTGTGATGGATAGACAAATTAACGCAGAAGCAAAGAATTTAAACAGTCTCTCACCTCACAAAGAAGGGAATATGCCGGTCATGCATAGACATCCAGGTAAGATGTCTTATCTGTGTTATTGTTGATTATAATTGATCCCACATCCTTAAATTGGTACCAGGAAATATCGGAAGTAAAGGTGGCTGGATGATACTGATCAGTTTAGCCTGTGTCCTTAGTACTCTTCTCTATGGCAGTGAAACCTGGACAACTTACTCACACCAAGAGAACAACTTAAACAGCTTTCATATGCGGTGTCTGCGAAGAATTCTTGGTATTAAGTGGCAAAACAAAATCACAAATACTGAAGTATTGGAAAGATCAGGTTGCGTGACAGTTTATTCCATGCTCAGTCTTCGTAGACTTAGATGGATAGGACATCTTAGGAGGATGGATGATGGTAGAATACCAAAGGATATCTTTTTTGGTGAATTACAGATGGGTAAGAGATCTCAGGGTCGGCCTCTACTACGATACAAAGATGTGTGTAAGCGGGACATGATTGATACAGGCATTGATAATGCACATTGGGAGCAAGTCGCCGCTGAACGTGTTGCATGGAGGGCAAATATCAGAAATGGAATAAAGTCAAAGGAGAAAATTATTGCAGAAAAGTCACACACCAAGCGTTTGAGACGTAAGATGGTGCATGATGGTGGAAATGACCACGTGTTCACATGCACCCACTGTGAACGGACATTTACAGCGCAAATTGGCCTTATCAGTCACACTCGCTACCGCCATAGGTAAAAGTTATTATGCCTTTTTAAAGCACAAACTATCGTCCAAGATGGCAAGGTGCCAATGAATATCAGTTGCCTGTGATAAAGATATCTTATCTTGCACATTTTTATCTTGCAGTTGTATTTGGTATTACATTGTTCACAGTAATAGAAATATCAACAAAATAGACATACTATATATATTTCTATTAGTCAAAAAGAACACACATTGTTAGGGTACTGGCTTATGCAGTCACCCAAAAAAAAAAATACAGCGATGTTTCAGAAAAGTATCTTTCTGAAGCATTGCTATATTTATTTGTTTCCATGTGACTACAGTTCAGCATGCTACTATACATATATAATTGACTGACAGTGAACTTTTGTTAACAATCAGTTAACAAGAATGCACCAATCTTGCATAGTTATCCTAGATGGTATTGAAAGACAGTCGTCACTGCGTTAACAAGAATGCACCAATCTTGCATAGTTATCCTAGATGGTATTGAAAGACAGTCGTCACTGCAGCCAAACTGATGACAAAAACAAATGAATGCAAACTGTAACTAGGAAACTAGATGAATGGGGGGAAAAACACATAGATACAATAAAGTTCAGAAAAGTACCTTTCTGAAGCATTGCTATATTTATTTGTTTCCATGTGACTACAGTTCAGCATGCTACTATACATATATAATTGACTGACAGTGAACTTTTGTTAACAATCAGTTAACAAGAATGCACCAATCTTGCATAGTTATCCTAGATGGTATTGAAAGACAGTCGTCACTGCGTTAACAAGAATGCACCAATCTTGCATAGTTATCCTAGATGGTATTGAAAGACAGTCGTCACTGCAGCCAAACTGATGACAAAAACAAATGAATGCAAACTGTAACTAGGAAACTAGATGAATGGGGGGAAAAACACATAGATACAATAAAGATTTCAACCAAAGTCAAGATCTTAATGTGATAATCCACATGTTTCAATGAATATATACACATATCTAAGGTTGGAGAATGATATTAGGGTGATTTTGTTCGTGATAAAGCATCGTCGAAAAATATTTGCTTGCATCTGTGTCTGTTCTTTTTCTTGTTTAAGTCACATTTTGAGTTCATTCGTTTATAGCTTTGTAATACCCCCACCTTTGAAAATATTTATATTAAAAAAATAATTTATAAAGCAGATACTTCATTCACTAATAATGTTTTCTTTCATATCCTGTATAATATTGTTGAATAATTCTCCTCCCACTTTTATCCTCCATTAGACCCTCAATTTCATGTAGTAACAGATAATGGCAGAAGTGAAACAGAAATCAAAAAGAGAATAGGAAATGGCCAAAAATGCTTTCAACAGCATGAAATCATTATTAACTAGAGAGATTAACAATGCATTAAAATGAGAATTGTCAAATGTTATGTATATTCAACACTTCTATATGGTGGAGAAGCCTGGACATTGAACTAGCAATTAGAAAGTCGAATAGAGGCCCTGGAGATGTGGATATACAGAAGAATATGTTATATTTCATGGAAACAAAAACAATGAAAAGAGAGTCGATGAAAGAAATAAAAAAGAGGCAAGTGAAATATTTTGGCCACGTTAAAAGACCATACTGGAGGGACAGTTGAAGGCAAGCGAGCAAGAGATAGACGATACAAGTGGGAAGATAACATCAAGAGATGGACGAACATCAGTCTGAGAGAATGTAGTCAGGACAAAAGACAGACAGGTGTTGGAGATCCTTTGCAGCCAAACTTCATTATGGAGACGGCACCTGATTGATTGATTAATTGATTGAGACCCTCAACCAGATTATGCCAAGCCCTCCTATCTTTTCCCATCTCCTACAGCTGACTTCATGTCTTATTCATATTATTAATATCTGCCTTCTAATTCTCTTCTCAGTGTTTGTAGGACTTCCTCTGTTTCTTCTGCTCTGTGGGTTTTAGAGAAAGGATTTGCTAGTTACACTATTAACAGGTTTTTTTTTAATGTGTCCATTCCAGCGCCTTTTCCTCACCTCCTGGTCCATGAGCATTTTTTTTGTTCTCTCCATGTGCTCAATGTTAGTAATTCTGTCATGTGATTTGATTCTCTCCATATGCTCCATGCTAGTAATTCTATCATGTGATTTGATTCTCTCCATGTGCTCCATGTTAGTAATTCTATCATGTGATTTGATTCTCTCCATATGCTCCATATTGGTAATTCTATCATGTGATTCGATTCTCTCCATATGCTCTATGTTAGTAATTCTGTCATGTGATATGATTCTCTCCATAAGCTCCATGTTAGTAATTCTGTCATGTGATATGATTCCTCTACTGCGCAGACACAGGTGAATGAACATTTGTAGTGTTTTTATTAATTGTTTTAGTTCTTCATGGGGAGTAGTGCCTGAGTGGCTAGAACGCCGGATTCTCCTTCGGGAGACCCGGGTTTGAATCCTCGGTAAGGTGTGGGATTTTTTTTCTGTCCTGGGCAAAAGAAAATCCTAACCTGCACAGTTCGCGGCGAATCACTAGCCAGGCGGCCTTAGTTGCTCAGGCTCAAAGACCCCTCTGCCATACACCGCAAGGTACTATATAGGCAGTAAATGAAAGTTTCTTGACAGTTCTTCATGTTTCCAATCCATTCAGCAGTACCGATGACAGATTAGAGTTAAATATTGTAAGTCTGACTCTTGATTTCAGCATCTTTGGATTCTGCAAATTTGCTAGTGCTGTGAAAGCTCCTCTTACTTTTCATATTCTTATTTGAATATCTCTGTCTGTTCCCCCGTCTTTGTCTACATTGCTACCTAAATAAGCATATGATTTCCCCCCTTGAAGTGAGATCAGGTTATCATTTACTTGATTTATTCTCATCATTTTTGCCTTTCCTCTATGCATTTTTAGACCTACTTGTGACTCCCATCAAGTGTTTTAATTTGTTTTTTTCTTCTAATGAAGAAAGTTAAACATTTAATTTTCAGTTAGTTGAATAATCATTTTGTTTGTTTTGTAGGAATGGCTGGTTTTCCTCCAGATGGCTCTGGTAAGTGATGGCTTCTACATTTGTAAATCATTTTGCATGAATGATGTATCAATGTCTGTCTGTCTGTTGTCTGTGGGTTGGTGGGTATGTATGTATGTATGTATGTATGTATGTATGTATGTATGTATGTATGTATGTATGTATGTGTTTATACATGTGTGCATGTCTGTGTGTCTGCCTGTCTCATAACACTGTAATATGCATTGTTTATGTTCGCAACATTTATTTGACAATGTTTTTTCTATGTGAACATAACATCACAATATATAATTAGTTAGTCGAGGTTCCAACTTCACGGCAACGGGTTCGACCCCATTATGCTCTGTTCCTGTGCCAGTGAATATCACACAAAATGCTCCCCACTGTCCAATCTGAAAAGTGGAAGAAATAGGAGTCTCGGCAATCCAACAGCCTGCACAGGTACACTGTGCATAATGCCGCCACCAGAATGCCTACACAAAAGTCACCCACGAAAACCACAGTTCATCGTCGATGTAATCGGCAGTCACCAGAAAGACCTCATTGACCTGGGTTTTCTCACATGGCTCGGTGTTTTACCACAGGGTGACCCGCCAAAAGTGTCGCATAAAGCACGAACTCCGTAGCTCCAGCGCCGACTCCCAGGAGTCTCCTGAAAAATGCACTCATGAACCGAAAATGCAAATCAGTCAGTTCAGCAACAGCCGGTAGCCATTGTTCCGAATATGCAGGTCACGGTCACTGTACAAACAAAAGCTGACATGTAAAAGCATTCCACATGAATATCACAGCTCAAGAGCCTCGTCACGCATCCACTCAGTAGCAGGGTGACGGAACCATATACTACCAGTCCAACATGAGGAAAATACGAAATGCAAACCGCAGCCACAGGGATAAATACTCCAGAGGCCATAGCAGTTCAGTGCCTAACCGCCATGCTGGGGACCGGAAGTTCAGTTTCAATAGATAATTGATGTATGAAAGATGAGTAATTGGAAGGGCCGAATGTAAGATGGGCCTGCATGCCCAGTTTGACACCCTTTAAAAATAAAGTTTGTTCATTCATTCTTGAATGCTACAGATGTTCAAATACTACTGACATAACATGGAAGGAAGAAGTCATATAAGTTAGTCAGGTGCACTGTTCCTTTCTAGTCTCTTCAGAACAACCTGATTCACAATGTATGACCCACAGGGGCAGCACATAGACATTCCCCACCTCCATTGGAGAATTCCAATTATGTATAACATACTCTTGTTTCTGGGCACACCCAAGGAATGTCACTTCCATCACATGTTACTTATTAGTAATTAATAATAAACTACAAACAAAATGTGGTGCTCATGGAAAGAACTAAACAAATACCAGTGAATCTAGAGGTGAGGAAAATATGCTGGTGCTGTGAAGGACACACCTTTAGACAGCCTGATAATAGTATGACTGGGAAGTACTGTCTATATTCCACAGTGCCAATTAGAGACGTATGAATAACATGTGTAGGATATGGAGGGAGATACAGGAGATAGCAAAAGATAGGAGGGTTTGGTGTGACATGGTTGAGGGCCTATGCCCCATGGAGTGTCAACCTCAGAAGAAGAACGAGAAGAAGAAGCACTGGTGCTTGCCTCATTTATGTACTATAGACCACCCGTTCACCATGAAAATCAATTAATCAAGTTAGAGTACAAGTATCTGGGCAGTGTGTTTATAGAGGATGGCCAATTGGAAAGAGAAATCAAGAATATTTCTTCTTCTTCTGCGTTCATCCGGAGTTTTTTTCCCCGGATGTGATTGCGTTGTGCCTGTTTACAGCAGAGCTGCGTTCTTGCGCCGTTAGGCCGACACATCCGACTTCTGCGGGCATTTGTTGATCGGGTTAACCTTCCCGGAATCAAGAATACAGAAAGCAAACATTAACTATCAACAAGCACCTATCCTAAAACATCAAAATATCAACATGCATTAAAAAAAGAGAGAGAGAGAGTCTGATGGATGCTTTATTGGCATGTGTTACCAATACCAGACATAGGCGATCCCAGAAACACAGATGTAAAATCACACCACGTGAGATGAGATGCATAAGAAACGCAACTGATAAATCAAGAAGAGTTAGAGACAAATGAGAAACTAAGAACAACTGTAAGGATACCACTGATTACTGACTTTATAGGACAGATGATGCTGGATAAACAATCTTAAGTATTCTGACGATACCATGTTACTAGCAGAAAGCAAGCAAGAGTTACAAAACCTAGTGGAACAGGTAAACAGGCATAGTGCAGAATGTGGCTTAGATATTAACATTCTAAAACCAAAAACATGTGGCTTAGATATTAACATTCTAAAACCAAAAACTATGTTAATTAGCAGTGGAAAAGAAAGGTCATCAATGAAAATCACAATAAAGGGGAGATATTAGAACAAGTAACAAGTTTCTCTTATCTAGGTCATGTAATAACAGATGATGGCAGAAGTGAAATAGAAATTAAAAAAAGAACATGAATTGCCAAAGAATGCTTTCAACATGAAATCAGCATTAACATCTAGAGAGGTTAACAACACATTAAAAATAAGAATTGTCAAATACTCATATATTCAACGCTACTGTATGGCGTGGAAGCCTGGACATTGAATAAGCAATTAGAAAGTCAAATAGAGGCCTTGAAGATGTGGATATACAGACACATATGTCATATTTCATGGAAACAAAGACAATCAAATACAGAGGTTCTATAAAAACGGAATGAAAAGAGAGTTGATGAAAGAAATTAAAAAGAGTAAAATATTTCGGCCATGGTAAACGACATAACACTCTTAGAAAAACCATACTGGAGGGCAAGCGAGCAAGAGGCAGACGATACAAGTGGGAGGATAACATCCAGAGATGGGCAACAGCAGTCTGACAGAATGTACAGTCAAGGCGAGAGACGGACAGTGTTGGAGATCCATTGCAGCCAACCTTCATTGTGGAGATGGCACCTGATTGATTGATCTATTGATGCTGGATGGGCTGTAACAGTGACATGGAGGAGTAGAATCAATCCAGAACACCAGGGACTAGATCTGTTGGCATGCATGCTGGCACCAGTTGGTAGGGCACAGGATGTTTACCTAGAAAGAATGATGAGATGCAATGTGAGGATTTGTTCTTAATTTGATGATTTTACCAAGCTGATGGTTGCTCGCTGGTTTCCTGTGATTCCAAGACATTGGTAAACACATGTAAGTTGATCGCTTAATGTCAGTTGACTACTCATAGAGAAGACATGCTGTCTGTTTCCATGGTCAGGGATGTGATTAGAAACCTCTTTCTCGAGAGTCATGACAGGTTGTCTTGGTGGAATTAACGTCAACCCTGAAATACCTGGAATTTTTTTCTGTGAATGGATGAGCAGCGAGACATTGTGATAATTGTTCCAATGAATTATGAACAAGACTACAAAGGGCTTGATGTGAGTTGGCTGAGGGCCTATTCTCCATTGAGTAGTGAAAGGTAGAAGGAGGCGGCTGGATCTGGACTTATAGTAACAATGTGTGATTAATAGGATAAAACTTCACCGGACAACAGTGCCATCTTGTCATTTCTAGAATAGAATTTAGCAATGGACTTTATTCACTAGGAAAGGAGTTGGTCATTTGTGTAAGAGATTTTACCACTACCTGACTTTTGGTCACTGCATCTCTGGGCACTCAATAATTTCAAGATGCTAGGCAGTTCAGTTTAGGCTCTCCAGTGACCATTTATCCATGGTGAAAATGAGGTTCTGTAAAACCAGCAAGGATATTTTTGGACTTATTGGCTGTCTTCAACTTATGGCTAGCTGGTGGTCACAATAAACTCCAGTATTGGGCACTGGCTAATGTTTTCCTTATGCCCGTGATTGAAATCACCACACCACAAACTTCCAAACACTTTAATCATCATATAGCATGTCCTTTGCAAAATGTTTCCCTCCTCATGGCCTGCGGACAAGTTTCTCGATCCTTTGCGTTTTCATGCTGAAAGTGTCTGCAGTGTCCTGTATCTTTGTGTAGGTTCACCCCTGCCTAGCTGCAGACACAGATCACCCGTTGCATGAGGCGCTGGACGCAGTTAAGGGTCAGAGACTGATAAGAGGGAAATCATGGATGGCTCAGGCGGAGGATACGATCAGACAGGTGTGCCCCTTGGAGAACATTAGGCGAGGAGAGGAGTGGGTCAGAGTGCCAGCCGTGCAGTCAGACTTGTGCAGAGTTATAATCACATTGAGCCGGGAGTGCAGGGAGTGGCCAGCAGGGGCCACGGAAGTGGAAATTCAGCAACTAATTCAGGAAAATTCTCACCCGGGTGATGTGATTATCTACACGGATGGGTCGGTGTTGAGAGGTAGGAGAAGTGCCTGGGGGTTCTTGGCAAAAACTAATGGTCGGCGTTTGGTGCAGGAGAGCCTGGCGTATGATGACACTACATCTAGCTTAAGAATGGAGGTGGAGGCGGTCAGTGCAGCTTTCCGCTGGATAGAAAACACGATACATACACACATTGTGATTGTAACTGACTCAGAAAGCATGCTGAGAAGGGTGAGAACAGGCAAGCTTCGTGCAGAGTGGCTTGCTTCGCTTCGGAGGTCACGGGTAGCAAGCATAACCTGGATCTTTTCTCCTGGGCATGCCGGTGTGCTGGGGAATGAACAGGCGGACAGATTGGCTGGCTCGGCAAAACTTGGTGGAGTATTGATGCATGACAAGGCAGACGTGGTTGCGGCCTTGTGGGAGCACGTGTACACCTCGGAGGAGCAAATGGATCACCATAGTCTGGTAAGAATGAGACAGCGAGGTGTGACGAGGGGATCTGGCCGACGCTCGACGCTCAGAGGAAAGGCGAGACGGACATATAATCAGATTGCTACTGGAACTATTAGTGTTGGAACTCTTCGCTGGCTGCTGAGGATGGGGACGGAGCGCTTATGGGAATGTCCCGAATGCTGTGATGTCGGTTCCTAAATCAATCAATCAATCACCCCTGCCTCTTGTCCCAGGAGCCATGCCCTCCATCACTGGTCTCTCTGAGCCACTGTGACATTTGATACGTCCAGAATATTTCAGTTTCTGAGACGTGTTATTTATGAGCCAGGACGCTACCTTGAGCAGAGCAACCAGACAGACATGGGAGGCTGGAATCTGGCCAAGGAGGTCACCTCAGACAGATGCAAGGCCCAGAACACTTCGGGTGAAGACACAGTGACAGTGAAAGAAATCAAGGCTGTGCTTCGACGATCAAAAAACAGTGCTCCAGGTCCTGATGGCATAAGATACGACGACATAAATAGATGTACCGACAATGAGCTAGAGAAACTAGCAGACATGTACAACAACAGTATAGGGAGTGCTAGCATCAAGGAGGAATGGTTACACAGCTATCTGATTCCCTTGCTGAAGCCTGACAAAGACCACAAGAAAATTCAGGGATATCGAATTATAACCATGCAGAATACAATAGGCAAGCTGCTGGAGAAGGTAATTGCCAGGAAAATATAAAGCCAACTAGAGAGGCAAGGTGTTTTCCCACCTACCCTGGGTGGGTACCGTCCAAAAAGAGAAACCTGGACCAATGCAGCAGTCTTTGCCCATGATGTCTATGAAGGTTTCCACTCAGGCACTGAAACCTTTGCTGCAGCGATTGATCTGGAGGACGCATACAACAGAGTACCACTGGATTTTTTAATGTTTCAGCTTCTTGAACTAAACGTAAGTCCATTCCTCCTTAGTTGGATCGCTGCAGCTCTCTTCCAACGGAAAGTAGTTTTTAGATGTGGCAGTTGGACTTCGGAACCAACAACAATATATCCTGGCCTACCACAGGGATCACCATTATCTCCGGTACTGTTCAACGCCTACACAGTGAGAATCACCAGTGAGCAGATCACTGGACCTGGCAGGACATTGTCATATGCCGATGATGTTTTAGTGTATCGTCAGGGTAAGGATAGAGAGGAGGTTGCTGTGGAACTACAAACCGAACTCAATCGCATAAGTACTTGGTGTGATGAAGCTGGGGCAATGGTCAACCCAACAAAGGCAACAGTGACTTGGTTCTCGTTGAATAATCATATTGTCAACAATCCAACACCAACTGTAATGCTGTGTTCAGAGACGGTGGAAAGAACGCAGGCAATGAATTACCTGGGGATACGGTTTGATCGAAGCCTTGCTTATAATGTGCACATAGACCAGGTGATAACAAAGGCCAAGCGGGGTTTGGCAGCGATGCGGGTGATGGCGGCAGCAAACTGTGAGCAGCGCCATCTATGTCTTCTGTACGAGGGGCTGGTCATGTCTGTTTTGGAGTATGCAATGGCAATCCTGACTGTCAGCCATAAGCAGATAGAAAGGATGGAAAGGATACAGAATGAAGCTATGCGCATTATTCTTGGATGTACAAGAGATACAGCATGCAGGGCGATGCGCTACCTTCTTGATTTTCCAACCATTGAAGAGAGAATGCAAGTTTGCAGGGCACGTGCCTACCTCAGAATTAACGCAAATACACAGCATCCACTGCATAGTGAAATTAGGAAGGTGAAGGGCAGCAGGTTAAAAAGAGGACGGTCGTGGATGGGTCAAGCCGAGGACATTCTTCAACAGGTGTGTTCACTTGAGGACTTAGAACCTGGCGAGGAGTGGGTGCAAGTGCCAACAGACTTCTGCACATCCTTTTCAGTTTGCATCCAACTAGATAGAAAATGCAGACAAGAAAATCCGGCTGCTGTTGAGGCTGAAGTACAAGCGTTGATTTTCGAGAATTCGCTAGACAGTGACACGGTCATCTACACAGATGGGTCGGTCGTCCGACATGTGAGAAGCTCATGGGCTTTTACAGCTCGGGCCGGAGGGAGAATTGTGAAGGAGGACTCTGGTGCTTTCACTGAAACCACAAGTAGCCTGACCATGGAAGTCATGGCAGTAAGTAAAGCAATAACATGGCTCGAGACACAGACATTCACTAGGGCTTGTTTCCTTAGCGACTCAATGAACATGATCAAGAGGATAGAGGAGGGGTCGATCCGAAGAGAATGGTTGCTGCCTCTGAAGCGGTCTCGGCTGGCAAAGATTAGTTTCATCTTCGTGCCAGGGCATGCGGGAGTGCAAGGAAATGAGCGGGCTGACAAGCTCGCAGGTGAGGCTACTGTTGAGGGCGGACGCGCCATGGACCAGGCTGACATTCTGAATGCTCTACGAGAAGTGAGACTTTTGCAAGAACCAAGTGATGATTGTGAATCTACAACAATGGCCAGACTGCGAGAGCAGCAAATTAAAAGAGGGGTGGCCAAACAAGAACACTACGCAGGAAGCCAAAGAAGATTGATAAACCAACACAGAACTGGCGTCGTTAGCCGCTACACGCTGCGGGATTTGCTGAGGAGGGGATCCGAGCACTTATGGACTGATGGTCCGATGTGCAACGAGGATGATCTGTCGACTAACTAACTAACTAACTAATATTCTAATCTGTAGCATTTAAGTTAAAAAGCCCCAATTTCTTCTTTTGTTACTGAAATGGTTCATGATTTATACTCAAATATTGCCATGGCATAGGTTTAATTGTGGACAGTGAGTAAAGTTAAGTTGCACATATGTATAAAAGAAAAGCATAAAGGAGCAAACAGAACTGAATAGCAAAAAGCGCTTTACAGTGTGTGACATCTGGGCTGTTCTGGAGTCACTGTGAAAGGGTCGTAACGGACCTTGAAAAAGGCTAATTCTGAGAGCGCTAATTTAGGTTTTCAGGGTTGGGGGAAAAAAAACCTAAAATGTTTCAGGTCGCAACCTGAAAATCAAAAATGAAATGAGAGCGCTTGGGGCTATTAGTGATATTAATGGCTGCCATCAAATGCTCAAATATCTTGGTTATTTCGGATAAGTTGCGAGTGCATGTTTATGGATCATTCATTGCTAACATCATGCCAGGAATGCATTAAAATGAGAGGTTGACGAGTACAACTCTGTATCATATTTTTAGACTATAATTAAACAATAACCTCATTGTTGATTTCAACATATGTGGCCAGATGACCAGTTAGTTAGTTAGTTAGTTAGTCGACAGATCATCCTCGTTGCACATCGGACCATTCAGTCCATAAGTGCTCGGATCCCCTCCTCAGCAAATCCCGCAGCGTGTAGCGGCTAACGACGCCAGTTCTGTGTTCGTTTATCAATCTTCTTTGGCTTCCTGCGTAGTGTTCTTGTTTGGCCACCCCTCTTTTAATTTGCTGCTCTCGCAGTCTGGCCATTGTTGTAGATTCACAGTCATCACTTGGTTCTTGCAAAAGTCTCACTTCTCGTAGAGCATTCAGAATGTCAGCCTGGTCCATGGCGCGTCCGCCCTCAACAGTAGCCTCACCTGCGAGCTTGTCAGCCCGCTCATTTCCTTGTACTCCCGCATGCCCTGGCACGAAGATGAACCTAATCTTTGCCAGCCGAGACCGCTTCAGAGGCAGCAACCATTCTCTTCGGATCGACCCCTCCTCTATCCTCTTGATCATGTTCATTGAGTCGCTAAGGAAACAAGCCCTAGTGAATGTCTGTGTCTCGAGCCATGTTATTGCTTTACTTACTGCCATGACTTCCATGGTCAGGCTACTTGTGGTTTCAGTGAAAGCACCAGAGTCCTCCTTCACAATTCTCCCTCCGGCCCGAGCTGTAAAGGCCCATGAGCTTCTCACATGTCGGACGACCGACCCATCTGTGTAGATGACCGCGTCACTGTCTAGCGAATTCTCGAAAATCAACGCTTGTACTTCAGCCTCAACAGCAGCCGGATTTTCTTGTCTGCATTTTCTATCTAGTTGGATGCAAACTGAAAAGGATGTGCAGAAGTCTGTTGGCACTTGCACCCACTCCTCGCCAGGTTCTAAGTCCTCAAGTGAACACACCTGTTGAAGAATGTCCTCGGCTTGACCCATCCACGACCGTCCTCTTTTTAACCTGCTGCCCTTCACCTTCCTAATTTCACTATGCAGTGGATGCTGTGTATTTGCGTTAATTCTGAGGTAGGCACGTGCCCTGCAAACTTGCATTCTCTCTTCAATGGTTGGAAAATCAAGAAGGTAGCGCATCGCCCTGCATGCTGTATCTCTTGTACATCCAAGAATAATGCGCATAGCTTCATTCTGTATCCTTTCCATCCTTTCTATCTGCTTATGGCTGACAGTCAGGATTGCCATTGCATACTCCAAAACAGACATGACCAGCCCCTCGTACAGAAGACATAGATGGCGCTGCTCACAGTTTGCTGCCGCCATCACCCGCATCGCTGCCAAACCCCGCTTGGCCTTTGTTATCACCTGGTCTATGTGCACATTATAAGCAAGGCTTCGATGAAACCGTATCCCCAGGTAATTCATTGCCTGCGTTCTTTCCACCGTCTCTGAACACAGCATTACAGTTGGTGTTGGATTGTTGACAATATGATTATTCAACGAGAACCAAGTCACTGTTGCCTTTGTTGGGTTGACCATTGCCCCAGCTTCATCACACCAAGTACTTATGCGATTGAGTTCGGTTTGTAGTTCCACAGCAACCTCCTCTCTATCCTTACCCTGACGATACACTAAAACATCATCGGCATATGACAATGTCCTGCCAGGTCCAGTGATCTGCTCACTGGTGATTCTCACTGTGTAGGCGTTGAACAGTACCGGAGATAATGGTGATCCCTGTGGTAGGCCAGGATATATTGTTGTTGGTTCCGAAGTCCAACTGCCACATCTAAAAACTACTTTCCGTTGGAAGAGAGCTGCAGCGATCCAACTAAGGAGGAATGGACTTACGTTTAGTTCAAGAAGCTGAAACATTAAAAAATCCAGTGGTACTCTGTTGTATGCGTCCTCAAGATCAATCGCTGCAGCAACGGTTTCAGTGCCTGAGTGGAAACCTTCATAGACATCGTGGGCAAATTATGACCAGTATAAGTTGGTAAGTGTAAACAGTTAATATCACCTTGAAACAACGAAAATATGCCAAGTGCAACACACTTGTCGGGTAATTGATGGATTTGTTTAAGTTACTCTCTGTCCGGTGCTACTGACATTTTCAAATCCTTATGAGCATTCTTCTTCTTCTGCGTTCATCCGGATTTTTTTTTATTAGGACGTGATTGCGTTGTGCCTGTTTACAGCAGAGCTGCGTTCTTGCGCCGTTAGGCCGACACATCCGACTTCTGCGGGCATTTGTTGACCGGGTTAACCTTCCCGGTTATGAGCATTCTCTTTCTTCTTCTCCTCCATCCTCCCCCTCTTCTTCCTGTTCTGCTTGAAATCTGTCAATAACTGCAATGTTGTATCTTGTATGAACTTCACTATCTAAACTATCTTGCTTAGTTCACTCAGTGGTCCATAGTGTTGATCTTCCACTGTTGTTTCTCTAGGCTAGAAGGTTTGCCTAGGTATGTCATATATTGGACAGTCTTGGGAGTATGTGATCTGGTGCGCCAATCCACTTGTGCACATGGCTGATTCACCATTCTTGAATTTTGTGTGCATATGGTTGCGTAATCTATTGTGTCCTGTTCTGAGGCACAGAATAATGAGTTATTCTGGTCTGTCCATAAGGTGATAATTGTCTTGAGCTGGTGTTTCAGGCTTTCTGACTGATTTGATTATTCTTTTCTTTTGGTGGTATGTAACAGGTCCATCAGACTGTTCTTCTGTTGCTCTTTCCATAGCTAGTCGATCAGCTCTCTCGTTTCTCCACAGTGCATGGTTCAGAAAGTAGTGTGCATAGTACTGGCTATTTCCCAGTAGTACTGGCTATTTCCCAGACAGGAGTGCCTTAAGTACTGATTTTCCAACTGTCAATAGCTCCACAGGCTGAATGAGGTCTTCTTGTTATATTCATGTTTATAATCTACAGAAACAATATTTAGTTTTCTGGGTCAAATAACAGTTTATTTCTGCTGTCCAATTAAGCAAAAATGCTTTGACAATATGCAGTTTCATATACGATATTGAGAATGTGCTTGGTAGAAGTGACATGCCTGACCCAGATATGTGGAAGATCATTTGTTGGGGCATAACACTGGATCACATTCTTGTTGTCTTTATTATTTGTTGGGGCATAACACTGGATCACATTCTTGTTGTCTTTATTATTTGTTGGGGCATAACACTGGATCACATTCTTGTTGTCTTTATTATTTGTTGGGGCATAACACTGGATCACATTCTTGTTGTCTTTATTATTTGTTGGGGCATAACACTGGATCACATTCTTGTTGTCTTTATTATTTGTTGGGGCATAACACTGGATCACATTCTTGTTGTCTTTATTATTTGTTGGGGCATAACACTGGATCACATTCTTGTTGTCTTTATTATTTGTTGGGGCATAACACTGGATCACATTCTTGTTGTCTTTATTATTTGTTGGGGCATAACACTGGATCACATTCTTGTTGTCTTTATTATTTGTTGGGGCATAACACTGGATCACATTCTTGTTGTCTTTATTATTTGTTGGGGCATAACACTGGATCACATTCTTGTTGTCTTTATTATTTGTTGGGGTATAACACTGGATCACATTCTTGTTGTCTTTATTATTTGTTGGGGCATAACACTGGATCACATTCTTGTTGTCTTTATTATTTGTTGGGGCATAACACTGGATCACATTCTTGTTGTCTTTATTTGTTGTTGTTTAAATTGTTGCATTTATTATTCTAGAACTGTTTGCTTCCCACTCTGTTAATACTTTATCTGCCTCTTTAGATATCATTAGAACCACTCTTTCCCTCTATGGGGCATTTTCCTTTCAGTGATCCAAGATCTGCACTGTTAAATTTGCGTTTAGAATCGTTTTTCCTACTCCTTTCCATCTTGTTTGGCGTAATCCACAATAAACTAATCTTATATTATTTCATTTTCCCTACCCCTGTCCTTCCTAATACATACACAGTTCTAAGATTCAAGGTGCCAATTCTGGAGGTTTTCCTAGGTAAAAGGGGGTAACTTGGCAATCTAGTCATTCTACTTCTAGGAAAAGAGTTTTCTTTCATCTTGGATGGCTGATTTATTCTTTCCTTTTTTAAGACATTCATGGTTGCTTGGACTTTGCAGCTAAAGTTTTCAATGAAATGGAGTTTTCAGTCCTGCACCACCCTTCCTTATTTGTGTCTTATGATATGTATGGAAGCTTAAAGGGTTACTGTTCTTTACTTCCAGGTAACACTGGGTCATCATAAATATAATGTAAGAAAAGCAAAATAAATAAGCTAAAGTTTGAAAGCGTGTTGTGATGAGTGTGCCTTAGAGATGACTATACGCAGTTATTGTGCCAGATTTCTTTCTTATGTATGACTAATAAAGTAAGCAGTAAGTGATTGTGGTATGACTAATAAAGTAAGCAGTAAGTGGTTGTGGCATGATTGGGTGACATGTATAGGAAACTAACAACTTCCTTCGAAGTCGGAGAGTATCTGCCTGTACGGCGAGGAACCACCAGTCTGCACACCAATAAGCCAGACATGAGACAACGGATACTCACGCAAACCTCAGGTCCTGTATGACATCACACTGATGTTGGACAAGAGGATGCCTTCATCCAACATACAGCACTTCGCGTTGGAGCTCAGGCCAACGAACACAAGCAAGCAAGCAAACTAACAACTTCAGCAGATATGCTGTCCGTGCAAGGTACACACACAAATTAGAAGGCTTAGTTTGTGACTGCTGGTCACTTTTGCAATTTGCTTTAATTGTGCATTTAGGCACAATATGTTGTTTTGATATCACCATTACTTGTCTTCCTAAATGGGTCTAAGCTTGAATAATAGGAAGACAGAACTAATAGTGATATGAAAGAAACAGATTGGACCTAAATGTATAATTAAAGTAAATGATGTTATTTTGGAGCAAGTGCAGAAATTCAGATAACTTGGTACATGGATAACATCAGATGAAAAATGCGCCACAGAGATAAAGAATATAATCACTATCATAATGTGCCATGCCGATAAGCATGGGCGGTCATGTTTTCCCATCTCGCACGGTCGCCAGTCGTGGATCAGCTGTGTGTGCTTGTCTTGACCATGCCACGTGGCCAAGCCATCCAGATATTTACTTCTGTGTATTCCCCTTTTTATTTCCACCTTAATCTTGCCAGTTGTCACCAAGTCCTCTATTTTATTTCTTCTCATGTGTCCACAATTTTGTTCACCTATGTCTAATTTCGTCTGAATTTACGGTTCTCATTTGCTTCTTGTGGGACTCATATTGGTTTTTCTGTCTTTCCATAGTATTCTTTGCATTTTCCTCATAAACCACATCACCACTGCCATTAGATGTTTTTTAGCCTGTCTGCTCACTGTCCACATTTCACATCCATACAAAAGTACAGGTTCCATGAGCACTTCAGCACTTTTTGTCTTAATTGCAGTTGAAATCTTTTTATTGGTCTGTATGTTTTCCATCTGGCGAAAGGCTACCTCACCATAGCAGTTCTTGTTCTAATCTCTTCAAGGCACCTCCCATCAGATGTTATGACTATGAATAGAATAGGATAGGATAAGCAAATACTTGTATTATACAAATGAAGATCTTATGCAATAAGTCCTTGTTGTTGGAAGTTAGAATGAATTCTTGAATGTTGCATTGAACTAGTTCAAAAAAGTGGCTGTGAATCCTAGACATTTAGTAAACAAACAAATCCCATGAAGCTTTAGAGAGCTGAACATTCCTTGGACAGCCAAAATGAGTAATCTAAACATATTGAAAGAGGCAAAGACAACTTATCAGAAACATCAAAAAGAGGCTGACATAATTGTTTGGCCACATTATCAGTAGACCAAACACTGAAACAAGTAACAACTGGAAAGATATGTGGAAAGAGAGGCAGAGCAAGACAATGAGAAAATTCTGGACCCACTTTTGTCATGGCAGGGTGTCAGCACATGGATTGATACTGTTGGCAAGACACTTGATGATGATTAAATAACTTGTTTGTGTCAGCTGACAGTGAGTATAAAAGAAATATTATAGTACTTTAGATAGTATAATGAATGTGTGTGTGTGGCCTATTGTTATATACATGTATGCCAGTGTTAGACAGTGAGGAATTAAATGATGAAACTTAAGAAAACAAAATCTTACTTATTTGAGGGTTGCTACAGAAATGTGGTTTCTGAGGAAAATGCAAAGAATACCATGGACAGACAGAAAAACCAGTGACCAAGTACTACAGGAGACAAATGAAAATTCGTAAATTGATTAGAGAAATTAGATGTAGACAGTCAGAATTTTTTGGACATGTTATGAGAAGAAATGGATTGGAGAACTTAGTGACAACTGGCAAGATCGAAGGGAACAGACCAAGAGGAAGACTGAGAGGAAAATAACTGGATGGCTTGGCCACATGGCATGGAAGAGACAGGAACACTGAGCTGATCCACGATGCTGGTGATTGAGTGAAATGGCGAGTCATGACCGCCCACGCTTTCCAGCATGGCACATGATTGATTGATTGACTAGACCACCCATCAAAATCATAAAAGATAAATAAAACCTAGGAGGGGAGGAGAGACCTCTCAACAGAAGAGATGGAATAAAGTTAGCCTCATGTGTGAAAATACTAGGCGAGAGAGGCAGAGGAAGTTAGAAAGATATACAGTAATACACAGAGGGAATAAAAATCAAGACAACAAACAATAATATAATATAAGCAACTCCATTAAAGCATCAGATGGCAGAGTGGAATGGATAATTAAGCCAGAAAACCACCAAAACCTGCTCAAGACGACTACCACGTTATGGACAGACCAGAACAAGTCATTATTCTGCACCTCAGAACAGGACACAATAAATTACGCAACCACATGTATACAAAATTCAAGATTTGTGAATCAGCCATGTGCACATGTGGATTGGCGTTGCAGACAGCAGAGCACATACTCCAGGATTGTCCAAAATATAACATATCAATGCAAACCTTCTGGCCTAGAGAGACGACAGAGGAAGATAAACTCTATGGACACAAGCGACAACATTGCATGTTATAGACATATTTCTAGCGAACGAAAGCAAAGTTATGACTGTCGATGTTTGTCCCAGACATAGCACTCGAAGAAAAGCATAACAGAGCTGGAATTTTCTCCCCAGTTATTCATCGTTGACTTGTTTTCTTGCAGACGACAGCGATGTCTAACGTGAAATATTCAAATCTGTACGTGTTTTATCTGTTGTCGAGTGCACTCTTTCCCTGTGACCACCAGTCATTGCCCATTTATAAGTTAGGTAATTTTTCTGATGGGAGATGCCTTGAAGAGATTAGAACAAGAATCGCCATGGCGAAAGTAGCCTTTAGCAAGATGAAAAACATTCTGACCAATAAAAAGATGTCAATTGAAACGAGAAAGTGTTGAGGGGATACATAGAGCCTGTTCTTTTGTATGGATGTGAAACTTGGACAATGTGCAGTCAAGCTGGAAAACATCTGATGGCTGCAAAAATGTGGTTTCAGAGGAAAATGCAAAGAATACCATGGACAGATAGAAAAACCAATGACCAAGTACTACAGGAGACAAATGAAACTCGTAAATTGATTAGAGAAATTAGACATAGACAGTCAAAATTTTTTGGACATGTTATGAGAACAAATGGATTGGAGAACTTGATGACAACTGGCAAGATCGAAGGGAACAGACCAAGAGGAAGACCTGAGAGGAAAATACCCCAATGGCTTGGCCACATGGCATGGACGAGACAGGAACACTGAGCCAAACCAGGACTGGTGATCGAGTAAATTGGCGAGTCATGACCGCCCACGCTTTCCGGCATGGCACATGATTGATTGATTGATTGAATTTTTCTGGTCTAGGGGTTACACGACTTTCTCCGTAATCACGTATACTCTCATGCAGTAACGTGACGTTGCGGGAGAATCGGTAGCGGTTCTCTATGCGTCGGTAACTTAGGGGGTATGTCAGACTGTCGCTCAGAAAGCAAAGGTAAACTACTGAGCGTAATCTTGCCAAGAAATCAACAATCAGCTGAAAGATGCTGATGTTGACAGCGATGTCCTGTAAAGGATATGCGAAAAAAAAAAGTATTTTTACTATCCGTGCAACAAAAATAATAACAAAAACAAAAACAATAGTCGTAACAGACAGACGACTACGACAAGGAATATCTGTGAATGCATGCGCGGACGTAAGTAAATACTGTATTCGATTTCAAGCTCGTCCTATAGTTTGAACGAACAAGCTTAGGTAATCGATTCTGACATTGGGCGTCACAATAGTCCTTTCAAAAGTCAACCAGACTGGTTGGGGCAACCGGAAGTAGTTTTGCGTCAAGACTTAGTATGGCTGTTTGTCGATAATAAGTCGCTGCTTTATCCCGGATATTATGGCAGATAGCTACAACTGGAGACAATATAATGACGCACAGGAGAAAAATAAACGATGTAAGTGTTTCGGTGCTGATATTTTGCCGTGTGTCAATCATGTGATGTAACGCAAGATTTTAAAATTCTTCGCTGAGTAACTTGAGAGTAGTTAAAAAGTTCTCGCCGCCGACGTACACCCGCCCAGGGCAGTGTATTTTGAAAGCAATGGCATGAATAGCCAATAATACAGACGGAACTTTAACGTTCTGTAAAGTTAGTGTTAGTATACCGGTAGTCATAAAAATTATGTGTTTATTTCAATGTGTGCGTACTCAAAGCCACACACTTATTCAAAACACAGAAAGGTTTTGAAACCTGCATAGTTAAATTAAATTAGTTGGGATTGATACGATATACGGCTTGAAAAATGCAATCCAGCGGTACCGAACCCCATTCAAGTTTCAAGCGTCTACGCCAATTTTATGTCGAGGTGTTAATGGGTATATGTAAATATTGTTATATAATACAATAGGAAAATAAAGAACAGTGCCGTTATATAATTCTTTTAGAAAGATCTACATTATATACAAGTGTTTAAAAAATAGACAACTAAAACCACTTCTGTACTTTCACTGATTACAAGTGACATGGGGTTATTCCGGTTATTAATGGTTGCATCTTCCAGTATCTGCCATGGGCTTAAATTCAGTAGTTTCCCATATGTAACCCCCTTTAATTTGATATATAATTCATGCCTGCCACCATAATTTGTAAGTGGTAACTGACACACCTCCCTACCCCCAATTTTCTGCCATTCATTTTTGTTTGGTTCAAGCATATTGTTTGTTTGGCACTGAGTCTGTTAAGTACTGCTTATGCTTCATAAGTTATAAGACTACACAAAGTGCTTCACTGTGTGAATTGAGGAAATTATACAATTACTAGAACAATGTCTTATGTCTATAGTATGCACCTGATGAGATACAATGAAAACACCCAGGTAATATACTGCTTTATGTCTTCATTATTCACATAGTATAGTATATTTGATCACAACTTTTCTTTTATTAATGGACATCAACACTACAAATAATTATGGGCAAATTAAATAAAATAAGTAATTTGACGTAACTCCTTCAATTGTAAGAGTTATTAGTTTATGTTAACCCTTTGGATCAGGAGTTAAGAGTAATAACTATCTGCCACTCAAGTAAAGTGATAGGACAAAAACATTCACCTGTTTTCTTCATCTCTGTAACTTTTAGTTGTGTTGGATGAGTCCATGACTGAGGGGTTGCAGCAGTCTGCTGCAGGCACAGAAGGTACTGGGTTCAATCTCAGCATAGAGTTTGGATTTTCCCCAGAACCTGTGTTGTCTAAGGATATCACACATCCCCTTGATCTCTGGAGTAGCCAGATTGGATGCATAGCCTTCTCGGATACACATGAAGAATAGGCCTGGGCACATTAAAAATTCCATGGCAGTTGGAAATAACAAAGAGCCCATAATGCCTCTACTCTTGTAAAGTAATGGGGAGGGGGGAACTGCTGCTAAAGACCAAAATTTATGGCGTACATCATCACGCAAGGGTGTATCCTTTTGTGAAGCAAACAGGACTGCAAGAGCTGTGAACAATATAGCTGGACAAAAAAAAAAGAAACCACAGCAGGAGATCCTCCTCCTGGAACATCAAGCATTCTTTTCCCACGTTTAGAGCCAAAACAGGCCTTACCAGCCAGCCATCTTAGGACTCATGGCTCCAAACTTTCAACCCCACAGGCTGAAATGAATGGTCATCATCATTCTTGTTGGACAAACACCACATTGGTGGGAGGGGTGGGACATGGGAAGGAGAGAAGAAGAAGAGAACTCCTTTTCAGTGGGTAGATAAAGCCTGTTACTTTAAATGGAATCCGTCTAGAGGAAGAGCAAACATTGCACAAACGTATGCCAAAGTCGGACACATTGACCTTTGTCATACATGTCTAGGTGTGACACTCTTGACAGAGGGGGACACAAGTGGGGGAAGAGCTGCTTTGTGATATGACTTGTTTCTTCTCTTTCACTTTTAGTTGCATTGGAGTACTCTGCAATGAACAACATGAGGTCACTGCTGCCACAGCCTCCACCAATCCCGGTCAACCCTGATGTCAAATTAAAGCACCTGCCATTTTATGATGTTCTAGCAGAAATAATGAAACCCTCAAGTCTAAGTAAGTATGGACATCATTGATTTTTTTTAAAAACAGAAATTATGAGTAAGAAATGTATGAAATTATAGGAAATTAAATGTTTCTTCAGCCACAGAGCTGCTGAAACATTCATTCATTCATTCATTCATTCATTCAGTAGCATGTCCTTTGCAGAACCTCGCTCCCATAACAACTTTCCGGAAAACCTCTCGATCATAAGCAAGATGTCCAGCGTCTTTATACACCCATCTGGAGGTCCTGCGCCCATCTTCTCTTTTGGCCTTCCTCTTCCTGTGGTATATATATATATATACCTTTTCATTATTGTTCTCTCCCAAACCTTTGTGATGTTTCAAGTGACCAAAATATTTAAATTTTCTTTGCTTTATCGTCTTTAATAGCCAACCTTCTTCAGTATTCAGCTCTTGAAGTATAGATGCATTTGTTCTTTTCTTTATCCAATATATTCTTAGAACTCGTCTAACATTTATATTCAAAGGCATTTATGCTCTATTCAGCTTGTTTAGTAAGTGTCCAGGTATCACAGGCGTATGTAGCACGCCTGTAGCAGTGGAAATCTGTTCCACTCCACAATTTATTCAGTTGTTTTAGTCTTTGAAGAGCTATAGATATTCGTCTTTTAATATCTTTCATTGTGTCACCATTGTTGGTAATCAGTGACCCAAGATGTTCAAAAATTTTCCACCACCTCCAATGTTTCCTCATTAACATATATTTCTTTCTCGATTGTAGTTGTTTTTGCTGAAACATAAGTGCACATATTAACAAGATATGAGTGCCGTTTTGTAAGTTTGTTAAAATTTGTATTCAGATTTGTGTAATTAAGGAACATATGTATGTTTATTACATTGGCACCTTGCCGTCTTGACAGACGATAGTTTGTGCTCTAAAAAGGCATAATAACTTTTAACTAAGGCGGTAGCGAGTGTGACTGATAAGGCCAATTTGCGCTGTAAATGTCCGTTCACAGTGGGTGCATGTGGACACGTGGTCATTTCCACCATCATGCACCATCTTACGTCTCAAACGCTTGGTGTGTGACTTTTCTGCAATAATTTTCTCCTTTGACTTTATTCCATTTCTGATATTTGCCCTCCATGCAACACGTTCAGCGGCGACTTGCTCCCAATGTGCATTATCAATGCCTGTATCAATCATGTCCCGCTTACACACATCTTTGTATCGTAGTAGAGGCTGACCCTGAGATCTCTTACCCATCTGTAATTCACCAAAAAAGATATCCTTTGGTATTCTACCATCATCCATCCTCCTAACATGTCCTATCCATCTAAGTCTACGAAGACTGAGCATGGAATAAACTGTCACACAACCTGATCTTTCCAATACTTCAGTATTTGTGATTTTGTCTTGCCACTTAATACCAAGAATTCTTCGCAGACACCGCATATGAAAGCTGTTTAAGTTGTTCTCTTGGTGTGAGTAAGTTGTCCAGGTTTCACTGCCATAGAGAAGAGTACTAAGGACACAGGCTTGATAGACAAGGACTTTTGTTTTGGCAGTAAGCTTCCTGTTCTCCCAGACTCTTTTTCTTAACCTGTTCATTATTGTTGCTGCCTTACCAATCCGGATGTTGATTTCCTGATCTAGGGATAATTTGCTATTTACCACTGATCCTAGATATGTAAAATGGTCTACTATCTCTAGTTCGGCGTCGTCAATAAAGATTGATGGTACCCCATGTGCACCTTGTGACATAATCTGTGTCTTCTTTTTGCTAATTGTTAAACCAAATTCAGAACAAGCATTGGAGAATGCAGATAGTAGACATTGCAATTCTTCCTCTGAGTGGGTCGTAACTGCAGCATCATCTGCAAAAAGCAACTCTCTGATCAGTACCCTCCTAATTTTGGTCTTAGCCTTCAATCTCTGAGCATTGTAGAGGCCGCCATCTGAGCGTGAGTGAATGTATATACCACCATCCTGATCACGAAATGCATATTTCAGTAGAAGTGAAAAGTATATTCCAAAGAGGGTGGGAGCTAGTACACAACCTTGCTTAACTCCACTCTTGATTTCAAATTCTTCAGAAGTTGCACCATCAAACTTGATTATACCCTTCATGCCTGTGTGGAACGATTCCACAATGGACAGAAGAGTTGGTGGGCAGCCAATCTTCTTTAGTGCCTTGAACAGACCCTCACGACTGACCAAATCAAATGCCTTTGTGAGGTCGATGAAGGCAATAAACAGTGGTTGATTCTGTTATGCTTATTATTCTGTTATGTTTATTAATACATGTGTTTATTATTAAATGCATCAGTAGTCATAATACAAATATGTTTTATTCAGTACCCAAAAATTCTGCAAGGCTTCAAGAGACACTCTTCGTCTTCCATCTTACACCCCAACAGGCCCAAGATATTACTATGTCCAGGTAAGATATTGTTTCATTAATAAATATTTTGAGCTATTTCTTCTTAGTACAAATTTAAATATATTTTATCATATATTAAAATTTTTCTTTTTTGACTTTATTCTAAGAATTTGCCATTGTCACAATATATTGGAATATGATAGAAGTGGCTATGATTGTGTACAGGTTATACCTGTCTTTATGGTTGTAGGCGTTCAGTGGATTTGAAATGCTTTCATAGGCTATGCAGAACTGGTGATTAACAGCTTGTAGTCGCATGAGAACACCATTTTGCAGCCAACATTATTTTTTAAAATCAATTCTAGATGGACACTGTTGATAGGCTGCAATCTTCCATGGACAGCCTACAATCCTCCATGAACAGTCTACACGTGTCCTTACTTTAATGCAGGATATAACAGATCTTTGCTGTCAAGGAATAATCTGTTTTTCTGGTTTTTTAGTCAGGTGGTCAGCAAATACAGGGATTGATCCACTATCTGTCTATACGACCAAGCTTCACCTAATTGCGAATCCCTCACTTCACTCTGTGGATTAAGTTTTCCTCAACTGGCACAAATCCTTGCTTATCCCTAGTTTTTTTTAAATCCCTCTATATTTATCAAGTCAGTTACGTCCCTTGAGTTTTGAATGCATCTTTGTTCAATTAAACTGTATTCCCATGAAACTTACTAGACACATTTTTTTTGCCCCAGATAATTGTCTGATGATCATATTCTCCCAGTTTTCACATGAATTACCTTGACACTGTTCTAGAATCTAATACTTTGGTCTGCTAATTCTTTCAGTTAACGTAATGTGAGGCAGAAAAAATAAATTTAATTCTATAATATTTAATTTCTATATTCTGTTATGGTATAGGGTTTGGTACTGAATACTGCTGATCGATAAAATACTGTCATATTGGCACTTAACGGCTGCTATGGAAACCAAGATAAACAGCGGCCAAATTGAATTTTTTAACGAACCTCTAAAACAGTCATTTTTTAATGTACAGGCTAAATTATTTGTTATGTATGTAAATAAATAGATCCTTTACAAGTTTAGCAGAAAATTTTAACCCTTTACAGGGCAGACGCTTGTATTGTAGCCCTGAACGGTCAAGAAGAATTTTGAGGTTCGGTAAAATTTCGGGTTACGTTGGCAAAATCATCACATAAAAGGTGTTAGCCAACCGATTTTACTTACATAAAAAACAAAATGAAGTAAAAATTATGCAGGGTAATTTTACTCGCGTGAATGTTCCCGGTAATCCACATATGAACACATATTTACAAAATACAACATATTTGTGATTGTCAGTCATTTATACAGCATTTTACAAACACATTTTCAGAATCATAATCACTTTCTTTTTAGTCCGACTCACGACTGCTAACGCAAAGTAACACTGATCACTGAAATCTAGCTCTTATTCAAATTCGTGCACTTAAATGTCATTTAAATTTAACCCAGCGAAATCTCCT
Source organism: Cepaea nemoralis (assembly GCA_014155875.1). Classification (NCBI taxonomy): domain Eukaryota; kingdom Metazoa; phylum Mollusca; class Gastropoda; order Stylommatophora; family Helicidae; genus Cepaea; species Cepaea nemoralis. Next base: position 242,231 of record JACEFZ010013845.1, read on the forward strand.
ATCACTTGAAGAATCATCGAAATCCATTTTGAAAAACTAAGCGTAAAAAACCCCGAAAACTATTAAAAAATCTCTTCAAATTCATAGTACACGCTTGCAAATGGCGGCCACGTCAAGCGATCAGTGAAACCGAAAGTAGACAATCAGAAATCTCCAAAAGCCATGAGGTCACGTTTTTACAATGCTAGTAGTAGCTCGGACGCATTCAGACGGTTTGCCAGTTTCGGGGTAAAGACGCATTCAGACGATTTGCCCGCTAAAGGGTTCATGATATCTCTAGGCATGTTTTCCTTCGTAATTAAAAAAATTTTAACATTTTTCCATGACAATTTTTGTGGTTCTTTGACTGCTGCACAAAAACTTAAATCTTAATTTCAAAGATTGCTCTACTCATAATGTAAGTAATACAGTGAAGAATTAACTAGTTTTGAAAACAAAATTGTACCTAAGTATAAAAAACTGGTGAAATGAGAAAATGGAAAAGCAAATTTTCATGGTTTTTAAAAAAATACTATTTTAATGCTTTAACAAGTTCTTTTACACAGAAAAACAGTTTACAACAGTGCATGACAATTAGAACAATCCTGCTGCGTATGCAGGACCTCCCTCCAGGGCATGCAGCTTCCCTTGTCTCTTCAGTTTGGCCGCTTGTGCACTGTCACGTCTCTTAGTTTACTTGACCTTCTTGTACTTCTACATCTTAGATGCTCCTAGTCTCTGCACATGCAGGCCTGTAGAAAATTAAAAAAAAAACTGGGCAATGTCTTGTGCAGCAGCAGCTCCAAAGTGAAGCTCTCTTGCTGCAGTTACAACTGCAAACTGAATGCATTTGCATGAGGCAAAGTTGTCTTTAGTACAGCGAGCCCACATCAAGCTGTGTAAACACTCATTTGAATTCTGAGTTTGTCCTGGCACACATCTACTTAGTAGTTTAGTGTCAGACAGCCTGTCATAAATTGGCAAAAGATATTTCTCAAGCTTGTCACTGTAGAGCCATTGTGTAACATCCTGTCGTGTAGAGTGATGCCTGACTGCTGTGCATGAGCCTGTTGAACATATTTTACGATTTTAGAGAAAACAGTGTCCTCCAGATCTTCTATCTTTGAATATAGTTTATTCGCTTTGCTGTGAAATGTTTTGTGATGAAGACCTTGCAGTTTCATGTTTTCACAAAAATTATTGAATGTTGTTGCACCCATCCCACAAACTCATGCAGAATATACAGACTGGCTGTTGATGGCAAAAGATCTATCCCCATCATCACTTCTTGCAGCTAGGTATCTTCCACAAACTAATTCTTCACAAGAGCAGTAAACCTCTGCATGCACAGCTAATCCTTTGGCTTTCTTGCTCTCAGTTTTAAAATTAAAACTAGGAAGCTGGACATACTGGACAACATAACGTTTTGATGATTTCATCAATTTCTGAACAATCAACTACTCAAGTACTTCATCTCTGTGTTCCAGTCTTTGGTATACGTTGTCATCAACAGAAACATACTTCCTGCTAGAGGAGGTGATATATTCATAAGTATCTCTTGTAAATTGGCTTCTGGTTTTGTTTTTCTTGCAATAAAAGAGTCACTTCCACAACTTTAAAAAGAACACGGTGCTACTGAATCATTCAGACTCACTGTCAAAACACTTAGAGATGGCATGCGTTGTTTTGTTTAGCTGGGTCGGATTCAGAATTTTCTTTAATGTTTACGACGTTCTGTAGGCTTTTCAGTGCTTACGAGCATTTGCCAATTATTGACTGCGTGATTTCTTTTGTTGAGCAGATGACTGGATGTTAAATTTCTTGGAACAAGACATTTTTTCAATTCGCGTGTTGATCGATCACCAAGCGAAAACACAACAAAACGGCCATCTTGGAACCCGCATGATCAGTTTCAGCCAACGGGGATTGCGCATTGCTTACGGTTACGTGAGGTGTTCCATATATGGAAGTTTCCAGAAGATTATTGATTTGAAAGAAACAGTTGTACATAGAAGAGTTCCCAATTACACGAACTCAAAGTTTAACAAACAATTAGGGGAGATTGTGACCTTTAAAGTGGTGTATGACACATGTGAATAGCCCTGAGCCAAGATACTGTTGCTATGGTTTGAAAAACATCAATTTCGTAACAATTTTCAATAAGTAGACAATTTGACACCTAGGGCGGGTTAAGTTAAATATGGATATTGCAGTAAAATGTTTTTAAACAAAAACAAGTACCGAATCTGATAGAAGACGTGCTCATGTGTTTAAAAATGAATTATTCCAAAAATAACAGTTGGAAAAAATTATTTTTTCTGCCGCACATCGCCGTAACCTCTTCTGACCCACTTAGTTGCCACGAGTGGACACCTTCAAGTTACTTTAACCGTTTCTCAAGTTCTTTTGACTTAATTTGCCACACAAATTACAATTGATATTAAAAACATGCACTTTTCCTGAGAATTAGATGTAACATTTCTCTTGGCCTGATCTGTTTCGGTAAATGTAGATACATATGTGAAAATTGTATATCTATATCTTCACGTCTTCCAGATTGTGATATTGTAAACCTGTGCACACTTTACAATTGATTTCTTGCTTCCTGTTGCTTACTCCCTTTTTTGTGTGTTCTTTATTCACTACCTTGCTTTGTCTTATTTGAAAATTTCTTTCTTGCCACAGAGATTTCCGACCTGGTGCCAAATGTGAGTACTCAGTTCAGGTACAAATTAGATTCTGTCTGCTGGAGACTACCTGTGAACAGGCGGACACATTTCCGTCTCAGATTCAAGTTCGAGTGAATAACAAGCCGGCAACTTTACCTGTAAGCTTCCAGTACTTATTATTAGTATAAAATTATTGAACATAGACAACTAATTTCTATGAACATTCCTTGTAAAGCAGTCATTTATTTATGTCAGTACTGTTGTCAAGAAAGTGAAGGTTCTATTTACATTTCAGCAACATGAAAAGAGTTATTAATCTTATCCGTACGGTTTACTAGATTTTAACTGATTCACTGCCAAATAAAAAGTGGGTTTGGACCAAACAGAAATTGATGGCAGAAAATGGGAAGTAGGGGTGTGTCACAATAATGTTGTAAACATTGTTAACCCTTTTAGGACGGAACAACATTGGGCCAAATTTAGGTTTCCCTCTGAAGAAGACGGAGCCATTTTTTTGGAGTACAGAAATGACTGAAGTGACAATTTTATAAATTAAAAAAAAATTAGAAACCTATATAGGTATATACAAGTATATATATTCTTAAAGAGGATATAGTAAAGTTTATTTCTGTGTATGATTGAAGTTGTTTTGTTCATGTTTACGCAAATTTGATAACCTCATTTGTATTTTGTGAAAAATAAAATATTTCATACCACAATGTATGAATTGGTACTAAATATTTTTTAAAAATGGTACTCACCTAAAATTTCCTCATTGAATACCTACACCACTTTAGAATAATTTTAAACACTTATGGTTAAATAAACAACACCTATGAAGTCCCTATTGACATTTGTAATAGGTTGGCTATCAACTGGTGACATGTTTTTTGGTCCGGCCATTGCCATGAAAGGGTATAGATAAAACGATCTTCTTATTCCCAACACACTAAACTACGGGGACACGAGGTTGAAATCCTCATGGGCACTTTCTGTATCACTAAAGTCATTATCTGACAGTCCTGAACTAACAAAATCGCTACTATCAGAGCTAATTAATGTTAGTACGTCTTCAGGTTCAAAGCTGGCCATTTTAGAACTCAAAAATCCACAAAAAAAATGGGTTACTTCGGAAAAAACTGCACAAAATCATGTCCACATGTCTGAATCACGCTAGAAACGGAAATGTGGCGGCTAAAATGGCTGACGATTGCAAGTAAGCATTTGATTGGTCTGTACTATTAAAAGCAAACCAATCAAAGCAGTTCTTACAACAGGATCGGCCCAACTGGCCTTTTCACTATGACCGTGTGGTGACGTCACGGCCACTATATCGGCCCCGCCGTCTTTAAAGGGTTAAAATGGTAGCATATATACATTATATTATATATCAAATTAAAGGAGATTGCACAAGGAACACGTTGGTATTGCTGCTATTACTATAGGTTAGAAATATAATAATAATGTTAGCAGATGTAAAATTGAAAATTGATGACGGGTGGCAATTATTTAAAATGTCCACTTATCAAGGCACTACATCTCAATCGCTGATGATAATCCAATGAAATGTACTGAATAATGATAAATACACCACATTTCTTCACCAATATCACTAGAACTGCTTCATAACATCAATAAAACACAAATAAAACATATTTTGAAGCACATCATTTTCACACAAAATGGAAAATGTCAGGAACACGTGAGGCAGGTGCATACTGAGAAACAATATATACACTATTTTTTATATAGTTATAATTATTATTTTTTTAAATTTAATTATTTAAATACTCTTCAGCTTATGTGTGATAGGCAAAGTAAACTTAGGGGCACAAGTGTGACCCATTAGAACACGCCTAATTTGACATGTGCCATCATGTGATGATGAAATGTCGCTGGTAGTAGTGTTAGGTTTGTTTTCCATAATGCTAAATAATGTAACTGAATAACCACATTACTGCACATGCTATTAGTTTTACAATCTTTCATAAATTCCATTACATCTGAATGTCTATAATCTAACATTATTTTAACATGGTTATCTGGCGTAAATCGACAATTTTTAGTGCCCGGTAATTGAAAATTTACACACAGAATAGATATGCCTTTGTGAAAGTGGTTTAAGCGGAGTAAGCTTTGTGAAAGTTGTTTGTTTTTATCATGTTGGTAATGGCAACGTGCAATGGTTCTCGAGTTGAGGAATTAAGAGAAATGAAACGAGTAATGAACTGTCAACACTCTTGTCAATAAAGTGGTGGGTGGCAGTCATGGGGAGTTCCATTCTGTCAATAAAGTGGCACATGGCAGTGAATCAGTTAACATAAGGTAGATTTGACTATGTGGCTGGCATTAATCCACATAAATCTTACCAAAATGGGTAAAAGACTTAGCTATTGGTTCATGTGATAAAGCTGTGCCATTGACATATGTGCACATGGTGCAGCAGCTTTCTTGAAGTGGCTGCATTAATAAATTAGAGCCTGTAAATGTGTAGTTTCTCTGTCACTCTGTTAGTATTTTGTCTATTATAAATTCAAAAGATCACAGCCTCCTTTGTGCCTTCCACTGCCCAAAAGGCACTCAATATGATTGACTTTTAGAACAACTGTTCAAGGCCATATAGACACTGTATTTCCATTGTTTCTGTGTCTAATTATAGTTTATTATAAAGAAACGACCCTTTAAGGTACTGTTATTATTATGCACTCACATAGACAGAGATTGGGAACTAAGTTTAATCCTTTTTTCTATAACTTCACTTTGCTTGGTCTCAATTTCATTCTGTTGAATATGCACATGCCCACACGATATATTATTGTATTTATAATAAACATATTCTGGTGAAGTTCTGTTTCTTAGACATGTTCAATATGATTTGAGCAATCTCTTTTAACTTTGTATGAATGGAAAAGAAGTTGATAGTTCCATACATTTCTAAACAATACTTTGAAACTTTCAGAATGTTATTCCAACTAATAAACCTAATGTAGAACCCAAACGGCCAGGCCGGCCAGTGGACATCACCAGCCTCTGTAGATTGTCCCCAACAGTATCAAATGCCATAACAGTCACCTGGGCAGCTGATTTCACTCGGGTATGTTGAGTTTCCAGATTACTAAAACAATTACTAACACCTTTCATGACATTTATTTTTCAGCCAAAACCATTGCCACTGCATAATAAAGCTCCTCCAAAGAAATATGGAAGTCCTATTGACATTTCACCATTGTGCCGACTCAGTCCGTCACATAGCAATAACATTCATGTCACCTGGCTTCATGATGAACCTTCGGTATTTTTGTATTCAACTAAATTTTGGTTGCTAACATTCAAGGTGTTCAAGTTGGAGCACGTTTGGCTCCTTTCTAGTTTTGTTTTGTTGGTTTAAAGTTCAGAATTTGAAATGCTCATATCACCTTTGAATGCAAGTGTTAGGGAGGAGTAGTAAAAGTTAATTAGGTGGGAAAGAGGACAAACAGACAAGAACTCAATATTGAAGAAGACTGATTATACAGGTAGAATTGAGGAATATAAAGTATTATAGGCATGTAAAGAAGCAACAGAAAATTATGGGGGGGGGGGGGGGGGGGGGGGGGCTTGCTGGGATGGCGCAGAAGAGAAAGAGTGTAGTTGGATTCAAGATGTGATAGATAATGTGTACATTACAACTACAGGCAGAACATCTGGGATAGATAATGTGTACATTACAACTACAGGCAGAACATCTGGCCTATGATAGACAGGCATTTTAAAAGACTTAGAGGGAGAAGTCCTGCACAGGACAAACCACTGGGTGCTGGTGGTGATGGTTTCAATCTGTTTCATGCATGTTGTTTTTCACTAACCACAGTTTGAAACTACCCAGTTGTTGGTGTCTGCAAGGAGGGAACATTATGTTTACGGGTGGAAATCTGTTTCATGCATGTTGTTTTTCACTAACCATAGCTTGAAACTTTACCCAGTTGTTGGTATCTGCCAGGAGGGAACATTGTTTACGGGTGGAAATCTGTTTTATGCATGTTGTTTTTCACTAACCATAGTTTGAAACTTTACCCAGTTGTTGGTATCTGCCAGGAGGGAATGTTATGTTTACGGGTGGAAATCTTTTTTATGCATGTTTTTCACTAACCAGAGTTTGAAACTTTACCTATTTGTTGGTATCTGCTAGGAGGGAACGTTATGTTTGGGTGGAAAGTTTCATGCATGTTGTTTTTCACTAACCACGGTTTGAAACTTTACCCAGTTGTTGGTGTCTGCCAGGAGGGAATGTTATATTTACGGGTGAATATCTGTTTCATGCATGTTGTTTTTCAGTAACCACAATTTGAAACTACCCAGCTGTTGGTATTTGCCAGGAGGGAATGTTATGTTTACGGGTGGAAATCTTTTTTATGCATGTTGTTTTTCACTAACCACAGTTTGAAACTTTATCCAGTTGTTGGTATCTGCCAGGAGGGAACGTTATGTTTACGGATGGAAGTCTGTTTGCCTGGCACATACCTAGAAATGTTCAGGGTTACTTGTTTTTCTCATTCCAATTTTTGTCTCCAATGAATGATTCTTTGTGATATGTTGACTGCAAATTAACGTCCTGAGACATTTGCAGGACATTCTAGCAACATGTAATAATAATTTTCATACTGTTTAAACCTGAAATCTAACTTATCTAGGCAACAATATATGTTTGTTGTCCCTTATATGAAGATAATGTAAAATTTGTCATATGACTTCACACTACTGTAGGAAATATGGGAATGTTGCCCATAAGACGTCACAGTGAAGGTTGTTTCAACAAATCCAGACCATGTGCATATTTCTGCTTTAAAAAAAAACAAGATTACGAGGTAACCCGACACCTGCAAACAACCACAGCCATTAATGTATGGACGGGACACTACCTCCTGCAGATCACACCTGTATCACCTCAACCTGTCATGGTTTCCCTGATTGCACACAAGAGACAGGGCAACAGACTCCCATAACCAGATGTATCCTCTAGGAAGAGGTTTGACACTAATTGTGGCCTTCATTAGCCACACTGCCAAAGAAACTCTTGGCTAGAAAACAGAATGCAGTTGGCATCAGATTTATCTAGAAAATTAATGTTGCATTTTGTGGCTAAACACTTTGGAGAGAAGAAGTGAACAAACCAACTTAATTTAATATACAACTCTGCAGTACGCACCTGACGAGATGCCAGGCAAGAAGTCGCGCAATATTTTGTTATGACATCTGTGTTTAAATTCACCAATGTGATCTTATGTACTGTCGTGTATGTTCTAATGTGATCTTATGTACTGTCGTGTATGTTCTAATGTGATCTTATGTACTGTCGTGTATGTTCTAATGTGATCTTATGTACTGTCGTGTATGTTCTAATGTGATCTTATGTACTGTCATGTATGTTCTAATGTGATCTTATGTACTGTCATGTATGTTCTAATGTGATCTTATGTACTGTCGTGTATGTTCTAATGTGTAATGTGATTATAGATTTCTTTATAGAGTTAATAACAAGCCAGAGTGATGTCAATGAAATGCTTTTCTTAGATAACAATAGATTTGCATTATTTTTACATATTGCTTACTTATAAGGGAAAACTGCTTAAAAGTAAATACATTGGCAGACTGGAGTTTTAATTCTTTGTTTCAATTAGTATAAACCAATTGATTTCTCCGCAGAGTTTCTGTATGGCCGTGTATCTTGTGAGAAAACTGACATCTGATACACTTCTGTCCAGACTTAAGCAGTTTGGAAACAGGCATTCTGATCACACAAAAGCATTAAGTATGTATGAGTTAAGTCTGGCAGTTCTCATTGTATGACATTAGGCTACATTCTGGTCTCAAACTTGTTTTTACTTTAAGGAAAACATCTGTCGGAAAAGGATGTTGAAAACACCACACAAGTAAAAAGAATATGAGATTGGAGATATTACACAAGCTAAATAAAGATGTGTAAAGTGGATTTCTTAAATACATTCAATAAGTAGAGAGAATTTCTGTATCTTTAAATTAATCAACCATTTTCACATAATAACAAGGAAAGGCAAAATTTAGTCCTAGAGAATAATACACACATTTGAGTTTCACATCAAGTTAAGAATTAGACATTTTAAACATTCAGCAAGAATCACGAAATGCACATAAAAGGAATCAACAGACTCTTGTCTTATATCAACAGCCGTTATGCAAATATGTGAGTAGGAAATGTTATTCCTCTCATGCTTTATTCCAGTATGTCTATGGGTCAGATTTGTGGCAATGTGTTTGTAATATATACATAGTTTTAAAAAATCTAATGAAATAGGAATTAATAATTGCAGTGGTTGCGAGAGCAGAGAATTGATGATGCGTGGTGTACACTTGATTTTTGTTGTTCGTGTAAAAATAGTTGCGAGAGTTTTGAAAGGGAGAGAGAGAGAGACCATCTACTATTGTTACCACTAAGGATGTTGGGTTGGAGCCTGTTGACAGTGAAATACCTCAACTCTGTGGAGGACACATGACCACCTAAAGCCTAATCTTAGCCAGTCCCTGTGTCTTGGGCTGAATCACGACCAGCTGAAGCCTAATCTCAGCCAGTCCCTATGTGCTGAATCATGACCAGCTTAAGCCTATAATCTCAGCCAGTCTCTATGTGCTGAATCATGACCAGCTTAAGCCTAATCTCAGCCAGTCCCTGTGTGTTGTCCTGAATCACGACCAGGTCACAGCCAAATCTGCCTCCCTGCAAGTGTGAAGCTCCAGCACTGGTCCTAAACATCCTGCTGGTTTCTGAGCTGGGAGAGGGCACCATGTAGACACTGTACTTAGGTCCTGGGTCGAGAGGAAAGTCACCACATCCACCTCGCTCCCATAGATGCAAGCCCTTTTTGGGGCTCAGAGGACCTAAATGTTAATACATTAGTCTTAAAGTTAAAACTTAGTCATGTAGAGGACTGACTGGCACCTTGCCGTCTTGACAGAGGACCTAAATGTTAATACATTAGTCTTAAAGTTAAAACTTAGTCATGTAGAGGATTAACTGACTGACACCTTGCCGTCTTGACAAAGGACCTAAATGTTAATACATTAGTCTTAAAGTTAAAACTTAGTCATGGAGAGGATTAACTGACTGACACCTTGCCGTCTTGACAGAGGACCTAAATGTTTATACACTAGTCTTAAAGTTAAAACTTAGTCATGTAGAGGATTAACTGACTGACTGGCACCTTGCCATTTTGATAGACGATAGTTTGTAAAATGGAGTTATACCTCTCTATAACACAAAGCCTGTGCTGAATTTAGAGACCATGTGTTGCCCATGCAGCATGATCCCTCTCTTGACCTGCCTAGTTTACTCCAGAGGAAAGATAACACCAATACATCTGGAACAAGACAAGCTGCAGAAGCTGCCGGATCAGCAAAGCAATACTCTGTCCACCTGTTTGAGCTTCCATCCTAGACAAGTTGCAAACCAGGGCTTAGGGCCTGGTCTGTCGCCATGCCATTTAGTCTTAAGGTTGCATTTCCTCGCACTAGGATAAGGCTTGTACCCTCCCAATTGCACTTTTCCACCCAAAGCCATTAGCACAATGTGAGGGTGTCGGATTTGGTGATCGTGCCCAATATTTGGCGCTAACAGAAAACAGGTAGTACCGTCCACTGTCATATGGTATTCCAGTCATATCTAAGACCTGACTATAAGAGGATTAACAGACAGTAACAAATGATGCAGTCCTTCAAGAGTCAAATGAGAGGAGATTGGAGAAATTAGACATAGACAAAATATTTTGGACATGTCATGAGGAGAAATGGACTTGAAAATTTGGTGGCAGCTGGCAAGCTTGATGGGAAGAGAGCAAGAAGAAGACAAAGGGATAGATACCTTGATTTGTTGGTAGCATGGCATGGTTTGGACAAGAACACAGACCTGATTCAAGACTAGTGACCGTGTGAGATGGTGAATCATAACTGCCCACGCCTGTCGACATGGCACTTGATGATGATGAACAGTATCTTTGTTCTCATTGAAAACAACATGTGAAGCATGGAGAATCAGCTTTGTAAGGGTTTCATAAACACACCACACGCAGAAATTACCAAATGTCTGTAGATAGAACCTTGATAATCCAGCAATTTAAAAAAAAATTCACTGTCAGACTCTTATTGATATGCTGGAGACTTCTGACACTTTAAAGCTTTTGTTATATATATATATATATATATATATATATATATATATATATATATATATATATATATATATATATATATATATATTTGAATATTTATGTGTCAGAAATCGCTGAGGAAAATTGTTGTAATTTTAATTAATGCATATCCCAACATAAACAGCTTTACGGTTGCCATTATGTATTTTGTTTAAGTGATTTCAATTGTCATTTTACAGTCAAAGAAAAGTTGGCTCAAGATCCAGACAGTGAAATAGCAACAACCAGTTTGCGTGTCTCTCTGATGTGTCCGGTAGGTCCTGGTGTCATTGTTTGCTTCTTATTTGTCCAGTAGATCCTTTCATAATTGCTTACTTTACATTTATACTTGATACAACTTCATCTGTGAAATTAAAAATCTTTGAAAAACGGGTGTGTTGTCTGGGAAGAGGACTCCTTTACAACACTGCCGTATGGGCGACCTTTACCTGTACCTATATAGTGTAGCCAGGAGTTAGCTGCTCGCTCACTTTTGGTTGTTAGCTTATCTGTGGTACAGTAATAACAACACAGGTGTTCAGACTTGATTCACAGGTGAGCTGCAGCCCTGACCTTGTTCCTGAAAACCAAGACTTTAAAACGTACAAATTCATATCTTGTTTTCCTCTGTAGCCTACAATAGATGATCCACGGTTAAAGAAATCACTAAATGATATTCTTCTGCCTTGTAGGCATCCCGTAGAGCATTGGCCTGTTAATGCTCGCACCAAGCACTCCTGTCCTTCGCTGTATTCTACAACTTCCTCCATATTACTAATCTTTTTCTATAATTCTCTTCATTTGCTTGTGGGTCTCCCTGCTAATGACCTCGCACCAAGCACTCCTGTCCTTCGCTGTATCCTACAGCTTCCTCCATATTATTAATCTTTCACTATAATTCTCTTCAATTGCTTGTGGGTCTCCCTCCGCTACCATGTGGGCTCCAGGATGTTTCTTGGACTCAGGCTGTATGACTAAGCTTTCTCAGTGTGTGCTGTCCAGCCCCAGCATCTTTTACTTACCTCTTGGTTCACTGGAATTTAGTTCTCTCCATGAGCTTCACACTGTTGATTCACTGGAATTTATCTAGTTCTCTCCATGAGCTTCACACTGTTGATTCACTGGAATTTATCTAGTTCTCTCCATGAGCTTCACACTGTTGATTCACTGGAATTTATCTAGTTCTCTCCATGAGCTTCACACTGTTGATTCACTGGAATTTATCTAGTTCACTCCATGAGCTTCACATTGGTGATTCACTGGAATTTATCTGGGTTCTCTCCATGAGCTTCACTGGAATTTATCTAGTTCTTTCCATGAGCTTCACACTGTTGATTCACTGGAATTTATCTAGTTCTCTCCATGAGCTTCACACTGTTGATTCACTGGAATTTATCTAGTTCTCTCCATGAGCTTCACACTGTTGATTCACTGGAATTTATCTAGTTCTCTCCATGGGCTTCACACTGGTGATTCACTGGAATTTATCTGGGTTCTCTCCATGGGCTTCACACTGGTGATTCACTATAATTTATCTGGGTTCTCTCCATGAGCTTCACTGGAATTTATCTAGTTCTTTCCATGAGCTTCACACTGTTGATTCACTGGAATTTATCTAGTTCACTCCATGAGCTTCACATTGATGATTCTGTCACACCATCTTAGTCTTTCTTTTCTATGTGGGCACAAATTAATGTTCCTAGTTTATTAGTAATTATTTTAGTCATTCTCTGTGTTTTGTAGTAAATAAAACAGCAAATTCTTAAAGATGAAGCAGTAAACAATGCAATTTTTGTAATATGTTTATTTACAGCTGGGCAAGATGCGTATTCAGCTTCCATGTCGAGCCAGCACATGTACACATCTACAGTGCTTTGATGCCGCCACATTCCTGATGATGAATGAGCGAAAACCAACATGGATGTGTCCAGTCTGCGATCGACCATGTCCATACGACAAACTTATCATAGACGGGTATGTTCAACCTGTCCTTGTTGGTTTTGTGTGTGAGCCAATGGTTAATAGAAAATTCCAAAGACAAAGGAAGGCTGCCCCAAGTATCATTCAATCAGGTGCAGTCTCCACAATGAAGATTGGCTGCAATGGATCTTCAATACTGTCTGTCTGTCACCCTTACTGTACATTCTGTCAGGCTGATGTTCGTCCATCTCTTGATGTTATCTTCCCACTTGTATCGTTGTCTTACCTCTTGCCTGTTTGCCTTCATCCTTGCCTTCCAGTATGGTTTTTATAAGAGTATCATGTCTTTTAACCTGGACAAATATTTCACTTTCCTCTTCTTTATTTCTTTCATCAACTCACTCTTCATTCCCAGTTTTTCTAGAACCTCTGCATTTAATTGTTTTTGTTTCCATGAAATACAACACATTCGTCTGTATATCCACATCTCCAGGGCTTCTATGCGACTTTCTAGTTGCTTGTTCAATGTCCAGGCTTCCGCGCCATACAGTAGCGTTGAATATACGTAGCATTTGGCAATTCTCATTTTTAATGTGTTATTAATCCTCTCTAGATGTTAATACTGATTTCATGCCGTTGAAAGCATTTTTGGCCATTCCTGTTCTCTTTTTGATTTCTATTTCACTTCTGCCATCACCTGTTATTATATGTCCAAGATAGGAGAAACTTATTACTTGTTCTAGTATCTGCCCCTTTACTGTGATGTTCATTGATGACCTTTCCTTTTCACTGCTAATTATCATAGTTTTTGTTTTGTGGATGTTAATATCTAAGCCACATTCTGCACTGTGCCTGTTTACTTCTTCCACTAGGTCTTGTAACTCTTGCTCACTTTCTGCTAGTAACAGGGTATCGGTCAGCATACCTAATATTGTTTATGATTCTTCCATTAATGTTAAGTCCAGGCATTTCAACTAGTTTAAAAATTCTTTCTGTGTATAGGTTGAAGAGGCCTAGGGACCTTACACATCCATGCCGTACTCCAGGGTACTCCCCCGGTATATGTGCCTGCTAAAATATAATGCAGTGAACTACTGACTTGGCAAGATAGTTGAACATGATTTATCTCGTAATGAATTACGCAGTCACATAGCAACTAATCAAAAACAACATGATTAAGTTGACTAGCTGGATTGATTATGAATCAACAAACCCAAACCATGCTTGCAATTTTAATTGTATTTTCATTTCAGGTCAGTTCATAAACATTGTATAATCTCCATTGAAGACATATTATGTGTTGTCTTTGTCTTCTTCACACATCCATATATGTCGCAGTGGGCTCTTGTCGAAACAAATAGCACTGGACTTGCAACTGTACAGTTTTCTATTGTTGCTGGTGATACTGAGCATGTGTTTACCTCATGTAGAACAAGATTAAGTATATGACCATTCTTTTACACACCTTGTGACCATTGGGCACAAGCTGTTTGACCCATATTTTAATAGTCCAATCGGCACTCTGTGGGTGATGTTCTTAGTATCACGCCTGTCCGCCTTCATCTCCCAAGATTTTTCCTGGAATCCAGTTTAGGCCAAGGGAACGTGGGAGCCTTGGTCAACTTTTAAAATCTGTCCAGATGAGAATCGAAGAGGATATGACTGGTGTTTGGTCAGGGCAGTGTGGTATATTTTCTCAGTGTGGTGCAAGTCTTCGAAAAGCCACCACTTAAATGGTTTTTCTTTAAAAATGCTGCCCGCTGACGGTGCTACCTGATGGTGTACCATAGCACGGCATGGCCCTGTGTGTGTGTACTAACTGCTGAGTTAAGTACATGGTGTGACACTGTCAGTTGTGGATTTAATGTGAAAGGAATGCTTTGACATCTGTCTGTGGTGGTTTATATTGTGAACTATATGTTCAGAAAAATGTGGACAGCCGGTTGCTAAACTAGCTGGTTTTAACTTACGCAGTAATGTGTGTGTGCAACTACTGCTTTCCTAGTGACGGTTGCTTCCATCGATGATGAACTGTAATTTTAGTGCCGGACTGATATGTTGGCATTCTGTTAGCGGCCGTATGCATGTCTGTGTGTGCTGTTTGCCGAGACTGCTGTCTGTCTCACTTTTCACATGGGGGACAGTGAGCAACTTCTTTTTTTCTTTCGCTTGAAATTTGTCTATATCTACAATGTTGTCTCTTGTATGAATTTCACTGTCTTTTTTAGTTCTCAGTGGTCCATGGAGCATAGACATAATTTTTGTGATATTCACTGGCACAGGAACAGAGCATTATGGGGTTACCCTTTGCCGTGAAGTTGGAGCTGCGGCTGAACGACTAACTATTAATTATGCCACAAGATCACATTTCATTGTAAAAGGGGTTTCCACCATAATGAAGAGACGCATTAGTCTGTCATGGCCAGCTGACAGTCTAGTATCTTCAGTTGATTCTTTCTCTCCTTCAGATTAAGCCAAGTCTTAATATAATAGCAACCATTTATTCTTAGTATGGCACTAATTTTACTTTGGTATTTCCAGATATTTTGTTGAGATCTGCCGCCAGTCACCATCATGTATTGACATCATCTTTCATGAGGATGGCAGCTGGACGCCCATGAAACCCCAGAAGGAGAATGCGAATCAAGTCATCCTGACCAACACGCCCAAAGCACCGACGCCGACCCCAGCCTCGCCAGCGCCTACCTTTCAGGCTCCTGCGCCTGTATCAGGTATTACAACTCTTTTTCTCAATGTTGATATGAATTTATATATTTTGGGTTAACAAAAAAGGATGTTTAAAAGGCAAGAGAATTGACTTTGTTACATCAGGACTTTATTCCATATTAGCTTGGTCTCTCTCTCTGCAGAGAAGTTAATTTTCTGCCAAGGGGTTGCATGGGACACAACTCTGTGGCTACAGCGATGCCACTCTGGGTCTCCGAAAAACTGCCCTCAAGAACTGTATGACGTAGTCTGGAAATAAACTCATGACATTCTTAGCACAAGACAGGCGGCTTAACTACTCGGCCACTGTTTTTGAAAGCTGTGATTAACGTATTATTCAGCTGTGAAATTGTTTCGGTTTTTGTAATTGATTTTTGGTGTGACATTTATTTTATTGCGTATATGTCGACTGACATTAGGGGGTGATGTTCTTATCTGATTAGAGCTCAGCACTGGGGTTCTAGAGGCATTATGACTTACCACCTCACCCAAGGTAACCAGTATGGACAAGGTGACAGGGGGAAGCCTACAAAATGTGATGGGCCTGTCACATTACAGACCCATAGCTGACCCTTCCTTTGTTGGGGATTGAACCAGGTCACTGTTTGGGCAGCCAAGCACACTATAACCACTGCCGCTCCTTTGAGACAGGGAGGAATTTGCTTTTTCAAATTTAAAAACTGAATGGGCATTCTGTATGTGAAGGTAAATGTGTAACCATGTCATAAACAGTAAATCTGAGTTATTTGTGCCTTGTCTGACTGTTTTGGGACTTTGCATATGGTTACATCATGCTTCCTTCTTTGTTATCTTCTGTCTTCTTTCTAGCAATATAGATTACATCATTAGTCTTATACCTAGTTCTCCTACATTGATGTCTCCTGTAGTAGTCCTGCCATGTCTTTTCAACTTTATAAATTTTCCTCACATTTTCCCTGCTACGCACAATACATTGTTATGATTCCTTTTATAGCTTTAGTCTTGTGGATTTATATAGTAGTAGAGTCTTATGTCCATTCCTTCAGTGTGTCTGATTCTGTGCTTACATCTTCTTTTCCTCACTTTCTCGGTTGACTTGACTTAGTCTAGTTTTTCGCTGTCATCTGCACATTGATGATTATGTTGTCCCATCTCTTTTCTTCAGTTAGGCTCAAGTGTTTGTTAATGGATGCTTGTAATTTGGTTTTTCCTTGTTTCTGGTCCATACAACAGCCCTGATTTGACATTAGAGTTGAATAGAGTGCACATTCAGTTTTTGAGTGTTTAGTACACAATATTTGTAAAAATGCTTTGTAGACTTTGTTGAGGAAATGAATTCTCTTATCATCATCAGCGATGACGACAGCGACCTCGACGACAGCAGCAGCAGCCCCTGCCAAAGCTCCAGTGATCGACCTCACTTTGGACAGTTCAGATGATGACGACGATGATTATGCTGTCATACCAAGTGATCCAGTGAGTCCTCCTGTTATTAACTTGGACACACCCTCGCCAGCTCCTCTTACTAACATGCCGGGCTCGCCAACAGTCCTCACAAATTCTCAGTCCTCTTCCCCATCTCCTGCTGTCACCGGCCCATTATTTCAGCCAGGACACACAAGTACTGGAACTCATGCCTCTAACAACATTATTCAAGACAGTTCATTAAGTGCAGTAGACAGTATTCTGCAGCCACCATCCAGTATGGCACAGGCCTCGCCGAGCTCACTGCACTCGCAGGCACTCAACTTGGAGGCAATGTCTGATGCAGATTTTGATGAGTTTCTCAAGGGTTTATCATGGGGTGTTTGAAACTGTCATAGTATGCTGCATCTGCACACCACTCAGAAGGATTCGGTTGTTTTTTTCATTCATGCTATGTGGTGTCAGGATTCAGGTCCCAAGAACTTGTCTTGTCATTATTGACAGTATAACAAATGTAAATATTACAAAAACCACTTTCAGAATTAAGTTAGTGTTTTCTTCAGTCTTAAGTTTTATATTTGTTGTGTGCTACTGTTAACCTATTGAACTGCAGGCTTGTATTTAAGTATGAACGTGTCTTGAAATTGATTTAGGAGAAAAACTGATCACATTTGCCTTTGTTTTTTTTTCCTTGTGTAACCTAGACCGTTGGGACAAGAAGGGCACAGAAAAAAGTAGGCACATTATAAGTGGACATAATGAATTTTGGACAGGGAATCTGTTGCTGCGTCAGCCCTGTGATTCAGAAAGGACCAAATGAAGAAAGTGGTTGAGTCCAAACTTGATTATGTTTCGGCAGCTGAGGGTGTTATGTTAATAATGATGTTTTAAGCTGATGAGGTTGGAAAGATGTCTTATATTTTACATGTACTGCAGCTTGAGAACAACAAATCAACCAGCATACTGGTTCATATGTTTGTGAGGTTGTGTAGAAATATACTTGTGTAGAAATATACGTTACATCATGAACAGATTGTCCCTTTAAGATACATTATTAGCCATCTAATTGCACTCAAAGAGCAGGCTGGAGTCGTTGAGGACCGGTCAAACAACACTCATCTGGAAGAGAATACAGGAGTCATAAGTAGATGGAAATGAATGATGTTTATAGATGTGAAGGTTCCCCGGGAAGGTTAACCCTGTCAACAAATGCCTGCAGAAGTCGGATGTGTCGGCCTAACAGCGCAAGAACACATCTCTGCTGTAAAACAGGCACAACGCAATCACGTCCGGAAAAAAAACTCCGGATGAACGCAGAAGAAGAAGAAGATACTGAAGGTTAACAGAGAAATTACATGTTAAAACAAGGGTATCAGGTTCATTAGAGGAGAAATTCTTTAACTCTTTTGGTGTCTAGACTTATAGACAACTCATTCCAAGTGGTTTTTAGATCGTCTTCTATTTCATTTGGTCTCTGTGTGACTTCCTGGTTATGCCATTCTCAGGTTTTCTCAATGTATGTCCTATCAAGGTTCCTTTAATCACTTCTTGATGCACTGACATGTGTTGTCTTGCGTTGGCGATTTTCATACTGTTTAGGGCTTCTATTCTTCGCTACCACCATTTTTGAACGGTCATAGTTTATTAATAATTGTTTTGCATTCTCCGTTGTTAGTTTTAGTGGTTCTCCAAGTTTCTGATCCATACAGTTGTACTGATTTAATGTTAGAATATTCCAAGTTTTGTGCCAAATTTAATTTCTTTTGGCTTTCACAGATTTCCTAGTGCTATAGAAGCCTTTTGTGTTCTTATTTTATCTTCCCTCATTTTTATCTACATTGCTACCTGTATAGGTGTATGATGTTGCCTCATGAAGTTTTACCAAAGGAGATCAGGTTACCATTTTGTTGGCCTATTCTCATTTTGTTGGCTTATTCTCATTGTCTTTATCTTTTCCCTATGAATTTTTGTAGACCCATTTGTTGTGGCCTCCCATCCAAAATGTTAGTATCTTGCATCTGATTTCATATGTAGGACAGGGGAGCAATGTTATCAGTGATGTCCTGATTGGCAAGCTGATTTATCACAGGAGTCCATTTAATCTGTGAAGGATATATGCAAGTGTGGAATGGTCTTGTTAGCGGGTCGTGTCCAGGCCAACGTTATGCTTGGTGTGAATAGTGTGTATGTCAGAGATCACTTCTCACATTCTGGCCATGATGACATGGTTGCTTAGATTATTTGAGAATTTGCTGCAGATTACTGAGATTTCCACTTGGTGACATCAGTTCAGGTGTGCCTACAGTGACGTGAATATTTCAATGTGGTGTCAGTCCAGGTGTGCCCGCAGTGACGTGAATGTATTCAATATGGTATTCAATGTGTGTCAGTCCAGGTGTGCCTACAGTGACGTGAATGTATTCAATGTGGTGTCAGTCCAGGTGTGCCCGCAGTGATCATTTTATGCTTGGTTATTTCCATCCATCATGTGCCATGCCGATAAGCGTGGGCGGTCATGTTTCGCCATCTCACTCGATCACCAGAATCGTGGATCAGCTCCGTGTTACTGTCTTGACTATGCCACGTGGCCAAGCCATCCAGGTATTTACTTATCCACCTTCCCCTTGGTCTTTTCCCCTCGATCTTGCCGGTTGTCACCGGGTTCTCCAGTTCATTTCTTCTCATAACATGCCCAACAAATTTTGACTGACTGCATCTTATGTCTCTAATCAGTTTATGAATTTCGTTTGTTTCTTGAAGGACTTGTTCATTGGTTTTTCTGTCTTGGTTACTTAGCACAGTTTTATGTGCTTTGATTATCTAAGTCAACTGTTTGATGGTGTGGGAGACTGCATGTGAAATAGTGCAGCGCTCAGAGAATTGTCTGAAGTTTTTGCAAAAATAAAGCTCAAAGCTTGGTGACAAGGTGTGTCTGTAACAATCATTGCTAGTGTTATTACTGCAGGTTTTCACTGTCTATAACAATTCCTGGAAAAGATTTCATGTGTTCATGATAAGACCATGCTTGTTGAGTGATTTCATGTGTTGATGATAAGACCATGCTTGTTGAGTGATTTCTACTTGAGTTTGACATGACTTGTCCAGATATCTAATATGCAGCAAGCAGAACTTTATTAATATGATTAGAAAATAAAATCATTTTGTAAAGTTTGTGTTCTGTTTTTGATTTCACGCGTGAAGTTTCTTGTAAAAGACTTGTTTGTGATTTGTATGAAATCGGTTTTAGGTTTGCCTGGTTTGGCTATCCTTTCCTGGCAACATACACAATATAGGCATAGACCATTTCAGAGCCACTAAAAAAAAAAAAAGAAAATTGCGGTTTTGAACAGAAAAGTTCTTAGAATTTGTAGACCAAGAAGAAGAAAAATACTGACATCCTATGACAGATCTGAACATTAAAGAAAACAGCATCCTGTCTCAGACACTGAAACACTTTGACCATATTTAAGCATCACTGTGGTTTGGAGAAAGAACATTCCTATGGTTCTTGGAATGCTTGTACTGGAGGTCACAACATAAAGCAATTGGCTGGGATGACAACTCACCAAGCCTCATCTGCAGGAATATTTTAGGTGTCTTTTTGTTTCAGCCATTGACAGCACTATCCTGCTGTTGAACGTGTCACACAAGCAAAACTACCCCACTTGAGCACATTTCCAGACAGTATACCATTGAACTGGTTGACCCACCTCAGATGAGTACAGGCAGTGTCCTGGGAGGTCAAGGTTGCTGGAGTGATATTGGCCACATCATCATCAAGTGCTGCTTGGTCTAGACAAATATGGGGCTAGCACCATCTGCCTCAAAGTATGTAAGAGAGTCCTTTACTGAACTTCTGTTTATGTAACCCGTGCTCGGAAGGTTGTGGGTTTGATTCCGTGCTACGTCTTTGGCTCATGAGTTCATTTTTCTCGGTGGCTCCTGGGGGTCGGCGCTGGAGCTATCAGCAGGCCGCCCTGCTGAAAGAGGCAGGGTCATATGGGATAAAACCCGGGGCAATGAAGTCAATCCTCGACTTTAAAGACTGTTTATATGACTAAAAACTAACTCTACAGTTGACTGGGAACGTTCTTGCACTTGTTATATATGAGCAGTTTATTACATTTATTAGTTTATCTTAGTTCTCTGAAAATACTGGGGAGTTTGAAAAATGCCAACATGGTCCCAAAGTTATGGAGAATATCCCAACTGCACCTCCCTGCAGAGAAGGGAAACATGCTAAGGTGTGTCAAATGCAGCTCTGGGAACTGAATCATCATCATCATCTTCCACTTCTGCCGTCAAGCGTTGTGGGGAGGAATAATTTGCGTTCCAGCGCCCGGTGGGCGGCACTGGATAGTGTCATTCCGTGTGATTGTACAATGTCTCTGGTGTCGTCAATCCATTTTCTTCTTGGACGTCCTCGTGGTCTCGTCGCAGATGATCTTTGATGTAAGGCCAGTGATGGTAGTTGCTGATGTTGCATTCTAACGAAATGGCCAAACCACTTGATCTTCTGTCTTTCAATAAATGTGGCACCAGGTGTTGATCCCACAGTCTGTCTGATAAAAGCATTTCTTACTCGGTCTCGGATTGTTAAGTTGGCAGCTCTCCTCAGGCACTCATTTCGCAGGTGTTGATTTTGCGAAGGTGTAATTCAGATAAAGTCCAGGTTTGAGATTGGTAGCATAGGGTTGGTGTGAATATGCTGTTTATTATCTGTCGTTTTGCGGACATGGGTATGTTTGGATGTTTCAGTAAGGGTGATAGTTGATATGTAAGTGCACTAGCTTTTTGACATCTGATTTCAATTTCTCTGTCCAATCTGCCATCTTCTGTGATCATACTTCCAAGGTATTTGAATTCTTTAACTTGTTTCAGAGGTGTGTTATTTATCTGTACACTTAGTGGGCCTGGCGATCTGCTAACTTGCATTACTTCGGTTTTGGCTGTGTTTATACTCATATTGTATCTGCTGCAGGTTGAACTCAGATTAGTAATATGATTTTGTAGTCTGCCCTCATCGCTGTAAAACAGATCGTCTGCAAATAGAAGTTCATTTATTCCCTGTGGGTCAGTTGTTTCATCTGGAGTAAAGAGTTCTAAATTTTCTGAATCTGTTCTGTCGAGACTTGCTTCTTTGGAAATTCTGTCCATGTAGATATTGAATAGCAGGGGAGAGAGCACACATCCCTGCCTCACTCCTGTGTTGACTGTGAACATATCTGATATACCTTCTTGTGTTCTTACTGCACTTTGGCTCGAGTGGTATATGGCTATGATGTTTTCTAGCAGTTGCCCTTCTATCCCATAGTCTTCAAGGATGGTCCATAATTTGTATCTGTCTACTCTATCGAAAGCCTTTTCCTGATCTACAAACACTATATTCGATAAGTTTTTTCACAAATTTGTCTAAGTGTAAATAATGCATCAGTGCAACTTTTACCTTTCCGAAAACCGAATTGTGCTTTGCTTAACCGTTGTTCAACTATTGGTCTAGCTCTTTGTTCCAAAAGTTTTGCATACATTTTCCCTATATGGCTCTCAGGAGTGATATACTTCTGTATGTTTCGCACTCTCTCATATTGCCTTTCTTTTTCCATATTGGTACTATTATTGCCTGTTGCCAAATATCTGGGACTTTTCTTTCTTCCCATGCTATATTAAAAAGTCTTGTTAGCCATTTAACTCCTGTTTCCCCACAGGCCTGAATAGCTTCTGTGGTTATTCCATCTGAACCTGGTGATTTGTTTTTAGGACTTTTTTGTATAACTGCTTTGACTTCTGCAGGTATGAAATTTGGTTCTTGCTGTCCCTGGCATTTAGGCACAAAAGTGAGGTTTTCTATGTTATGTGTGGGGTTAAGTAGTTCTTGAAAGTATTCTGCCCATCTTGCTAGTCTTTGTTGTGGATTAAATATTGGTATACCTCTTTTGCTGTTTATGATGGTGGTTGGGTTGTAACATGATCTCTGTTTCTCATTCTGGTGACACATTTATAAAATTCTCTTGGGCAGTCTTTGCTAAGGGTTGCCATCTGTTCACCGTATATTCTCCAGGATTCATGGACACTTCTGGGGTCCTCTTTGCTGTCAGCAAGGGTACCAGAGAGCAAGCTTATCCTGGCTATGTAAAGGTTGCTAATGGCTGAGAACATAATCCATTGCCATGTGGAAATCAAGGGGGAAACTACCACATTATGCATCTAAAACACTCAAAAATGGAAGCATTACAGGCACCTTGTGCATGAGACAGGAGAGATGTTAATGGGGAGTATTTTCAGTGGGCCATGATGAGAGCAACATTCTGCAGAATACCAGCTACACAATGATGTTATTCTCTCACTGTGACTGGATTAGTCAGCATTTGTTCGACACACATCAATAACTGGACTCTACACCGGGCACACCAGTTTCCAATATAGAACATTTTATTGTGGGTAGTGTCAATACAAGATGTAAACGTTCAGAATATACAGATATTTGTTTCAGTCAAGTCACTGACGTAAGCTGTAGCGTGACAACTGACCACAAAATACATGTACAAGCTGTCTGCGGTTCCAAGAGACAAGTGTGATCTTTGTTTACAAACATGGCATGGAGGATCAAATCAGATCTCCACTACTGATGTACCACCTGGCTAGTTACAAAACAATAAATGCACAACATTGCACAGTTTTCAAAATGAGTAATCCTCCTCATGTTGTCTGGAATAGTTCTGTCTATGTATGTTAATCATATGCTTCTAATGATTATTCAACATAATCTACTCTTATTTTGTTGTTAATTAGCCTCACTACTTGTTTAGAAATGCTGTAGACTTTGAATTACAAAAGTATATCGTACGAGCTCCTCTTCTATCAAACCGTTTTAATTTTATAAGAAAAATTATGTTTTATTTTTTTTTTTTTTTTAAGTTGCATATCCTTTACAGGACGTTGCACTCAACACCAGCATTTTACTGCCATTTTTGATGTCTTGGCAAGCTTTACGTTCAGTAGTTTGCCATTGATTTCTGAACCACCAGCTCCCATACCAACACGTTAAAACCAGTGTGACACTGTCTGCTGCCAAATTGGTCACTGCTGTGTTTCAAACGCGGGTAAGCGTCATGGAGTTGGCATTTTGGTTATGTATCTTAGTTTATAAAAATGGCAATGTTGGTCAAACAACTAACCATTGTGAAAACATAACCACCAGGCAGTTATTTAATAAGGCCAGGTTAATTCTGTAGCAATGTGGTTTTGAAAGAAATAATCTCCCTCCTCCTCCTTCAAGGAACTTGAACCCAGGATCAATAGGCAAGTGCACTAGTCACCATGCCACAGTGACTTAATGGCTTCGCCAGTAATTTATAATCAGAAGGTGACTTCCTTGGTAGAGTTGATAGTAATTTATAATCATAAGGTGACTTGCTTGGTAGAGTTGATAGTAATTTATAATCAGAAGGTGACTTGCTTGGTAGAGTTGATAGTAATTTATAATCACAAGATAACTTGCTTGGTAGAGTTGATAGCACAAACACTTATGGTGCTCAATGTAGTCTGAGACTCTACATTGATTCCTACACATGCAAATGTCTGAGGCAAATTTACCACATTATCAAAACAAATGTAATTTTGCTGCTTATTTATTCTCAAAGACATCTAGTAATGTGTGTTTTGGGACGAGATTTTGTCATATAGAATATATAATCATTGACTTTACAACAAACATTGCTCTTAATTTACACAAGCCAAAGTCAACCTGACACAACTGCTGACTTGCATGATATGTGAGAATGAGCAACAACATACACTTATCTTTACGTTGTCAACACGTACTAGGACAGCTAAAGACTGGTGCATAAATGACTAAACCACGTACAAGTTCTATGAACAAAGACACGGACAATTGTTGCTGGTGACAGAATGCACTGCCTCTGGTAACAGCTAATATTGGTGATCTTTACAAGGAGAGATATAACAACAGGACTAGCAGGCTTAGTTCATGAAGCACATACAAATTCATCAAAAATATGGGATGGGCACATAGAGCGTTATCTACAATATCTAATAACATTGATAATATTGACCATATTTACAAAACAGACGTGCATGTGTGATCTAGTCATCTGAGATAACCAACATGTACTTACATAAATAATCATTTTAACATATTTCTAGTCATCTGAGATATCTGACATGTACTTACATAAATAATCATATTAACGTATAACAACAGAAATGGTTAATGAACTAGTCCATGCTGAAGATCACTCTCATGTGAAGTGACATTCTGTTGAGAATTACTTCCCTTTGACCTCAGAAATAATTATATACACAGTACACTGAAGAACCAAAATGCCTAAACTCAAAAGTAACAATCACAGTGGTCAACTATTTCCAGCCCTACAGTATTTATATATATATACTGACTCAACTTCAGAAGTTAACATTAATCTATTAATAACACACAGATTAATAATGTAAAATTATATCTTGAAATTACCTGCATAAATTTCTGTTTATATGTTAAACAGAGTCATAGCATCACTTCTTCAAACAAACAAGTACTTCTGCATGACTTATTTATCAACTAAATGGTGACCATCAATTCACACCCAAACAAGAAATCTATTTAGCAGTTGCCTTCAATTAGGTTTTAAAAGAATTCTTATGTGAAAAAAAAAATTGTATACTATTACTCCTCCCCAAAAGCCATTCCTATGTTATGTGAAACATTTCAAAAGCATTTGAAACCAGTCCATTACTACCCTGGTATTCTAAAAATATGTGTTTTCAGCTTGTAACTATTTCTGTCTTTGGTAATTTGACTGCTGAAATAACACCCAGGATCAGAAAGGTTGAAAATAATAACTATCTGAGACTAAAGGAGTTGTAGTCACATTTAGAACAGAAGCATGGCAGTCAGGCAGCACAGTGGGAACAATTCATGTCTGGGACAGGAGTACGGAAACAAACTGAATGTATTATGTCATGTAAGGAAGTAACCAATGGCAAACTACTGAGCGTAATCTTGCCAAGAAATCAACAGACAGCTGAAAGATGCTGCTGTTGACAGCGTTGTCCTGTAAAAGGATATGCAAATTTAAAAAAAAAAAAAGGAAGTAACCAGTCAATGAGTGAGTTTGTACAGGAAGAATGTAAAAATACCCCAGCAGACATTTAGAAATAGCTGTCATAAAAACCTACGTTGCGGTCTGAGCAAATAATAACAAATGAAGTGTTATTTCTGGAGAGAACAACGAATGCCAGTGAACCCAGAGGTGAGGAAAAGACGTGAACCCAGAGGTGAGGAAAAGACGCTGAGGAGAATATAACACTTTATTGTCTGGAACCCACAAGGCAAACAAAATAGTGGGAGACCTAGAAACACATGGAGAAGAGAATTACAGAGATGAATAATCTTGGGAGGACAGGGGAAGAGATGAATAATCTTGGGAGGACAGGGGAAGAGATGAATAATCTTGGGAGGACAGGGGAAGAGATGAATAATCTTGGGAGGACAGGGGAAGAGATGAATAATCTTGGGAGGACAGGGGAAGAGCTGAATAATCTTGGGAGGACAGGGGAAGAGCTGAATAATCTTGGGAGGACAGGGGAAGAGCTGAATAATCTTGGGAGGACAGGGGAAGAGCTGAATAATCTTGGGAGGACAGGGGAAGAGCTGAATAATCTTGGGAGGACAGGGGAAGAGCTGAATAATCTTGGGAGGACAGGGGAAGAGATGAATAATCTTGGGAGGACAGGGGAAGAGCTGAATAATCTTGGGAGGACAGGGGAAGAGCTGAATAATCTTGGGAGGACAGGGGAAGAGCTGAATAATCTTGGGAGGACAGGGGAAGAGCTGAATAATCTTGGGAGGACAGGGGAAGAGATGAATAATCTTGGGAGGACAGGGGAAGAGCTGAATAATCTTGGGAGGACAGGGGAAGAGATGAATAATCTTGGGAGGACAGGGGAAGAGATGAATAATCTTGGGAGGACAGGGGAAGAGATGAATAATCTTGGGAGGACAGGGGAAGAGATGAATAATCTTGGGAGGACAGGGGAAGAGCTGAATAATCTTGGGAGGACAGGGGAAGAGCTGAATAATCTTGGGAGGACAGGGGAAGAGCTGAATAATCTTGGGAGGACAGGGGAAGAGATGAATAATCTTGGGAGGACAGGGGAAGAGATGAATAATCTTGGGAGGACAGGGGAAGAGATGCAGGAGATAGCTTGTGGCGTGGTTTGGTTGATGGCCTACGCCCCAATAGGGAATAAAGGGTAAAAAAGTGTTATTTCTATCACCCAATAAATAAAACACACATCTATGATAATAACTTATACTGCAAACAAATGTCATTAACCATAACCACTAGTGACAATTGTCACAACTGTACATGAATGTGACAAGTACAGCCTTAAGTGGTTGCGTCTACAGCACAGCTGTATTGTAGATATATACCAACAACAACAACAACAACAACAAATAAATACTCGTAGACACTAATGCAGTAACACAGATCTTCATTGAAGAACGCTAAAAGTGCTGCTTTTCTTATATAAATTACTGACATGCAGACATTGTAATATCGAAACAAGTCCAGTATTCATATAAAATTACATTTCTTTTTCATACAATAGACACTGGGGACCATTGTGTTACTCTTTCACATTTAATGATTACAAGCCCTCATACACCAGGGTATTGCCAAACTCTAATTTTCCACACTATAAGGTACATGTATTGTACCTCTACATCCATGGACTAAACTTTACGGTGTGCATTGAGGGAAGAAATGGGGAAAGAGGAGCATAAGAGTAAGTAGACACACACTGTGATCTGTTATAGTGAGGTGATTTCTCAAACACATTTCAACAGATGCTAACAATAACAAGACATCACTAGCAATGCATCATATCACTGCCAATGTTAGACATTAAAGTTGAAATATTGGCTGTTTTACAGATATATCCACCACCAGTCACACAGATTTTAGACATGACATTATCAAGTCACCAGTCACACAGATTTTAGACATGACATTATCAATCTGCGTCAACCTCGGCATTAATTTCAATAAAATCTTATTTGAAATACAAATTCTGTAGAGACTATTCTGCGTATTGATATTTATTTAATCTCAGTATCGTCAAGCACTCAACGTGTAGAAACTATGGGCCTTTCAGGCAATCCTAGTCCCTTCCCGGGCTCATCATCTTGTGCCGTGCCGACTGGTATAGGCAAGTATTGCATCTCCTCAGATCCTGGCGCCTAGTGTTCTGGTATATGCACATACAAGGAATAACAACTTTCACTGTTGGAGCTCATCTGACGAAAGAGAACAGGAATGTCCTTGCAATACAGCTAACATTTAGCTTGATGGCAGAACAGTCTGAAGTTGTCCTATACACATACAACTAACTGAACAATCACTGAGGTTTTCTAGTCAATGGAACACTCAAGGTGGCCACTAAATAGCACAAGCTCATTCATGTTTAAACAACAAAAATCTAAGTATGTGACGGCCATCAATAAATGCTTTGACAGATAAACTAAACAGTTGACACTAAACAACACTGAAGTTTGTAATGAAATTGGGAAATTAAGCACAATTTACTGTAGTTTGTTGTTTTGTTTCGTCTATCTCCTTAAAATTCGCCAATGATTCTAGACTGTTCAACAGAATTGAAAAGAAAATTAAATTATAATGAAATACTAAACCAAGAAATTATGACTCTAGAATCATAACTTGGCTACATCTGACAAAACCTGGACATTGTAAAACTGATTTGTACACAAGGAAGGGGAGACAATTGTCATGAAGGATCAATGGTGGATATTGCAATGGTTTGGCAACAATCAGAGCAACTGTAAGGCCACGACAGGGTCCACTACAACACATATCACAGACAACATTGTATATTTACAATAATGAACAAAACAGATGCAGTCAAGGGTCTTGGTAAAATAATCAACCTCACAAACAAGACAAGCACATATCATGGAGGAGTGTTGCAGTCATGCCATTTTGTTGTCATGTGTCAACCATCCTCTGGAACAAGCAAGACAAGTAATTTAGCACATACATTTCTCACAGCAGACTCCCAGCTGTCACATGACTTAACTACACACAAAGCACAGAATTTGTCAGATGCTGAGATTGTAATGTCGCCTGCTAGCAGAAGACATGAAACATTCTCCCTGGCTTTCTCTCTCATGGTCATCACTGTAATATCTGGTGGTCAGTTTTCTTGTCAACAGAATGTGAGAGGCCTATCTTCTTTAAGAAATTCCAAGTAATGTTTTCCTGTTGTAAATTTGACTGATGAAAACACAAATAATGGGTTGCCTTTTTTTATTGCCAGGCATATTTCAATGTAACTCATTAGTTAGTTAGTCTTTCCTCTTGAGCCTAAGTCGGCGCATAGGGCAGAAGTCATGGCTCTCCATGTCTGCGGTTCGCTGCTACCTGTTGTAGATCCTGGATGTTCACTTGGCCGTTGAATGAGCCTTCTCTGATGATGGT
Organism: Cepaea nemoralis; assembly: GCA_014155875.1. NCBI lineage: Eukaryota > Metazoa > Mollusca > Gastropoda > Stylommatophora > Helicidae > Cepaea > Cepaea nemoralis. The sequence continues at coordinate 271,640 of JACEFZ010013845.1, forward strand.
TCTACGCAGGGTCTCTCTTGATCTTCCCCGTTTTCTTTTCCCTACTGGTGACCATAAGAGGGCTTGGTTGGGGAGTCTTGTCTTGTCCATTCTGAGTACATGGCCGATGTAGTTCCAACTGCGTTTTCTTATAAAATTGGATACAATATCTTGCTTAGTCTCTTGTCTTATTTGCGTATTGGTTCTGAAATCTGTCCAGTGGAGGTTTAGAATTCTTCTAAGACATTTGTTCTCAAAATTGTCTAATTTTTTTATCTAAAGCTACCGTTGATTTCCAACTCTCACATCCATACGTTAGCACTGGAATCACACAAGAGTTGAAGATTTTAAGTTTCGTATGTTTGCTGAGTGTCTTTGACTTCCAGATGTTTGACAGTTTATTGAAGGCACCAGATGCCAGTGCGATTCTAGATAATATTTCTGGCGTTGAGTCCCCTGTAGATGTCATTTTGCTTCCTAGGTATGTGCATTAGGTGCACACTAAAGAAATACATTATGTGAACAAACATGACAGTTTGAAACAACTGTGGTAACACACTGAAATACACAGCTGTGGTAACACACAACTGTGGTGACACACAACTGTGGTAACACACTGAAACACACAGCTGTGGTAACACACTGAAACACACAGCTGTGATAACACACTGAAACACACAACTGTGGTAACACACTGAAATACACAGCTGTGGTAACACACTGAAACACACAACTGTGGTAACACACTGAAACACACAACTGTGCATTGTTTATTCTGCTGTAAGGATTCATTGTATTGCTTTATTCTATGTTTATTTCATGCTGTTGTCAGCACCTGACAGAATACAGTAAAACATGCCAGGCCATCAATTGTGGGACGTATTTGTTGTGTCACTGCTCTTAATCTTTCACTCTTTTCCCCCACAGGGTCACAGGCCCTCGACCAACTCATTCCAAGCCCTCCTATCTTTAGCTCAGGCCATGTATCACACAGCCCAGGCCATGTCCTCCCCACATGATTTATTTCTGTTTTGACTTCACTTCACTATACGTTTCAGTTCTTCCTATATTCCTTTTGCCCCGAGGATTCCAGACAAAGGTCTTCCTAGTTCTAATGTTCTCACTGTATGTCCTACCCAGAGCCAGCATTGTCTTTACCTCTTGGTTCACTGATGTTTGTTTAGGTGTCTCCATACACTCTACATTGGTAATTCACTGATGTTTGGTTGGGTGTCTCCATACACTCCACACTGGTGATTCACTGATGTTTGGTTGGGTGTCTCCATACACTCTACATTGGTGATTCACTGATGTTTGTTTAGGTGTCTCCATACACTCCACACTGGTGATTCACTGATGTTTGGTTGGGTGTCTCCATACACTCCACACTGGTGATTCACTGATGTTTGTTTAGGTGTCTCCATACACTCCACACTGGTGATTCACTGATGTATGTTTAGGTGTCTCCATACACTCCACACTGGTTCTTCTTTCGTTCGCTTCTCCACACTGGTGATTCTCTATGTTTGGTTAGGTGTCTCCATAAGCTCCACACTGGTGATTCACTGATGTTTGGTTAGGTGTCTCCATACTGGTGATTCATCTCTTGACTCAAATCTTCCTTGAGTATGGCCGTGGTCTCCAGTAGTCTTCAACATACAAAATACTGTCCACAGGGGAAGAGGATGGGGTGTCACAGGAAGTGGAGCAGGGCAGCAAGAGTAGCTGGGGTGGTTCTAGAAATAAAAAGTATTGCTTTGCACAGAACAGGAGGCACTTGGGATGAAAACATGAAGCTGGACAGCTTTCGTAGATCAGCATCTGGGAATGGCAAATAAGGACCATGTCCTTGACTACTGAATAACTGGCAGCCTGAGCTGTAGGTATGTAACCACTGGGGACAATGGCTATAGCTATGGAGACTATAGCTTTATGGCTTATCTAACCAGTGAACTGACCACTTGAAAAGTACTATTCATTAGTATTATTTCTGTACATGCTTAAAACCAAATGTATGTAAACATATTTCTCTGGTTCTGAGATGGGACATTGAAACACGTACCAACACAGCTTTTGCTTATTGCTGCAAAAACAGATTGAGGTCAAACAGTCATGGGTCATCATGCTCTGTGAAGACGCCAATAAAATAGACTTGTCACATGTAGTATAAATCATTGTCACGTGTATATAAATCATTGTCAGATGTGTATAAATCTAAACAACAGTAATTGATGGAAAAACTTCATATGTCCAACTGAGAAGTGAACAACATGCAGGTTCTTAGGGAAAAAGCACAAAGACGCAAACAAATACAGTGTATCAAACAACAATTACAAAAGCAATAACCACTAACAGTGAAGAATTTGCTGGCATACATTCAGAGAACTTAACAATTATGTCTTGTAAACAGGTCTCAAAGTCTGTCGGGTTGTACCCTCTACATTTTTTGCAATCCTCAAGATCGTTTCATCTTCATATTTACACCTGCCACAGAATGTTTCAAGCATTTCCATATATGTCACGTCTTCATGATTTATCTCTTCTTCACACCCTGGTGGCCATCTGGTTATACCCTTTACACTTCATAAGCCTTATATTTCTGTTTCCTCTTTACCTTAAGACCCTGTTACAGAATGACAACAGCATTTTAATCCCTGTAATATCTTTACCACTTGTCTATCAGTGTTTCCGCCTTCAATGTGTATCTGTTTCACATTCCACCACTCAAATGACGCTCCCAGAATCTGGATTAAATCAATACATTAGAAAAAAAACTATATTTCAAAATGGAAAACCTATAAAAAACGAAGGTAGTAATGTTTTCACGCCAGATGCTGTCATATGGGCATGAAGCATTAGACCTTCTCACATGCTAGGTCATACTATAATAAGGTGAGGAAACAAGGTCTCTTACTTGCTGCATTTCCTGGCACCAGTTGAACAAGACTGGGTCAACACTGTTTTTTCCTCACTTCAATGGAGTTGTACATTAAATGTAAGTGTTCACTTGCTGAAACTTCTCAACAATGAACTTCACAAGTGAACAGCATGACCTGCCGTCATCTGGCAGACATGACTGAGGTCAAGCAGACTGGTCAGCAAACATCACAGTCATCCAGCAGACATTCACTGTCTTTAGTGGACATCACTGCCACCTAGCAGACATCACTGCCATCTAGTTGACATCCCGGATGTCAAGCAGACATCACTGCCACCTAGAGGAATGTCAAGCAGACATCACTGCCATCTAGTTGACATCCCGGATGTCAAGCAGACATCACTGCCACCTAGAGGAATGTCAAGCAGACATCAGTGCCACCTAGCTGACATCACTGATGTCAAGCAGCCATCACAGCCACCTAACTGACATCCCGGATGTCAAGCAGACATCACTGCCACCTAGAGGAATGTCAGGCAGACATCACTGCCACCTAGCTGACATCACTGATGTCAAGTAGACATCACTGTCACCCAGCAAACATCTCTTTCTGGCTATCACCTACAACATTAGAAGGCACAAAACATACTCTGAGATTGTATTAACACTGCAGCTGATGACTGAAGGTGGCATTAACGCCAGTCTCACTAACACCACATGTTAGAGATGTACATTGGCTCTATGAGTCTTCTCAGCAACATCAGAGGATACAGATAAACATCTACAGGTGAAACAAACACAAACAAACATCTAAAGGTTAGAAAAATCATCTCTGAGGATACTCGTGTGTATAAAATACATTGTTCAAGAGGTTAACTAAACATTAAACATCTTTTAGGAGGCGCAGAGTGTCTTATCTGTCCACAAAAAGTCTTGTTATAGATTTCTTAACTTTCAAGCCTCGTGCCTAAAATGTTCTGTAACTTGACACCTCCTCCCCCCGTCTTTACGGAAGGTTTGTTTTCACATAGTAGTTTTACATACATATATATATATATATATATATATATATATATATATATATATATATATATATATATATATATATATATATATATATATATATATATATATAATATGAGTTAATTAAGCATTGTTATTTACTTCTGTCAGAGAACAACAATGATTTATGTGATACACCTTTTCTTTCTCTCTACAGAGGAAAGAAACTGGCCATCTCACTTTCACAGTCAACAGTAAATGGCTTGTATATTGAAATCCCTACAGACGTGTCAATAGTAACTAGTACCAATGTAGAACTATAAGAGACATCTTATGCTATCTTGACTTCTGTAAAAAGTAAGGCTAAATTCCTAATTTAATTAAACAAAAACTACACAATTTAGTTTATATACAAATGCAGTTCTCTAACAAGATAACAACACTACAAGCAGTAAAATTCTTCCCTTGAGAAGACACGTCTAATTTAACAATACAACTATTTTTGTACAGCAAACATTACAAATGTATAGCTAGGAAAGTCTTTAACAGTGTGTGCGCATATTTCTGAGTTGACGTCTGTTGTTCTCCACCGTTGCTTAAACAGAATCCAAATCACACAAGTTACAAGTCACAACCTCAAAATCAACAACACCAGAACTTTTTGTGGACCATGAGTTATTACATTGTACTAGCAAAGAACAAGTCTCTCATTTCAGTTCAAACAAGTAACAAATGCTGCAGCAGATGGCAAAGATAAGATGACCAAACACCATTACGAGAAAACAAATCGCACGCTGCCCTCAGTAACAGTCGTATTTTGTGAATGACCCATCACTTCTGGAGTTTTCTTTTACTCTTCCTGTCCGTTTCCCTATTCTGACCATACATTCCTCTCCATTTTACTTGAGATAATCTGATTTAGTTTATACCATCCTGTCTGTTTCACTGATCATTCTATTTCTTATACCACTCTGTTTATTTTGCGGCAGACTCTCTTGCTCTGCCTATCATATTCTTTAAACTTCACAACATATTTCCCTGTTCTGTTTATCTCATCTCACCCTGTCCATTTCACAATTCCCTTTGTTGTGTTAATCACAAGTTGTTGACTTCAATATAGATTCTCTTGTTGTGTTAATCACAAACTGTTGACTTCATTATAAATTCCTTTCTGTGTTAATCACAAGCTATTGACTTCACTATAAATTCCCTTTCTGTGTTAATCACAAGCTACTGACTTCACAATAAATTCTCTTGTGTTTGTCATATACTGTTGATTTCACTATAGATTCCCTTTGTTGTGTTAATCACAAGCTACAGACTTCACTATAGATTCCCTTATGTTTATCATAAACTGTTGACTTCACTATAGATTCCCTTATGTTTACCATAAACTGTTTGGGCTCAATATCAGCTTGGAGAAGACTGTAGTTATGTACCAGCCAGCTCCAGGGAATAATCACATCGTGCCGAATATCAAGGTGAACGGTCATAGACTAAGAGTTGTGGACAAGTTCACTTATCTTGGCAGCACTGTGTCACAAGCTGCCACAATTGATGACAAAGTGAATGCAAGAATCTCCAAGGCCAGCGCGGCCTTTGGCAGACTGTACAAGAATGTATGGGACAGAAATGGAATAAGCCTGCAAACAAAGCTGAAAGTCTACAAAGCAGTTGTATTATCCACACTGCTATATGCTTGTGAAACATGGACTGTCTATCAGCGACATGCTAGGAAATTAAACCACTTCCACACAGTCTGCCTTAGGAAGCTATTGAAGATTAACTGGCAAGACAAGATCCCAGACACTGAAGTTCTAGAAAGAGCGTCCATGCCCAGTATCCACACTCTACTAATGAAAAATCAGATTCGCTGGGCTGGTCACTTAAGTTGTATGCCAGATCACAGGCTCCCTAAACAAATTTTTTACAGCGAGCTACGTTGTGGTAAACACTCCGAAGGCGGCCAGAGGAAACGCTTTAAAGAAACTCTGAAAATCTCACTGAAAGCTTTTGGAATTCATCTTGACACCTGGGAGACTGCTACTAAAGACCGTAATTCATGGCGTACATCATTACGCAAGGGTGCAGTCACTTGTGAAGCAACCAGGACGGCAAGAACTGTGAAGAAAAGGCTGGACAGAAAAACCACTGCAGGAGATCCTCCTCCTGGAACATCAAAGCATTCTTTGCCCACATTGTCAAAGAACATTTTGAGCCAATATAGGACATATCAGCCATCTTAGAACTCACGGCTCCATACTTTAAACCCCACTGGATGAAATGAATGGTCATCATCATTCTTGATGGACAAACAAAACAATTTCACTATATATTCCCTTTGTTGTGTTAATCACAAGCTGTTGATTTCACTATAGATTCCCTTGGGTTTATCATATACTGTTGATTTCACTATAGATTCCCTTTGTTGTGTTAATCACAAGCTACTGACTTCACTATAGATTCCCTTGTATTAATCACAAGCTATTGTCTTCACTATAGATGCCCTTGTGTTCACCGCATGCTGCTAACTTCACTACAGATTCCCTTGTCTGTTCGTCACATACTGTTAATTTCACTATACTCTTGTGTTAGACTTTCACTATAGATTTCCTTTTGCTTATACACAACCCAACTCAACTTGATGTATTTCTGCCTATCATACATACGTAGCCATCTTGTTATGGTGTAATTCTAACATTTTTTCTTATCCTATCTACTTCTTTATTTAATTCACCTTACAAATCTACCAGCTTCTGCAGCTTGTTATTCTTACTTTCATTTAGTATCAGTGATTGCATGCACACAAAAGCTTCACATTACAAAGCAAATTCTTCTGCCTACGTGAGCTATATTAGCATGCCTTTTACACGTTATATCATGCATATCTTTCACACTTCATCTAAACAAAAACAAACATATTAATCAACATATACTTTATAAATAACAGCATCTTCTGTTCATCTTTCAACAATAGTTAAAACTATACTATTTATTTCAGAAGTGGAAATAAACATTGCAATAATACAAATCAAATTTTTAAAATGAAATATGACAATAACGCAGATTTGAAAACTAAACTGTTTCTTCATTTGATTTTGCTGATAACAAAATGTTCTCCGTAACGTAGAATAAAAAGTACAACACAAACTAAAATACCACAAAAACAAAGAAATAAAAAAAAAAAACTACTGAGATTAAACCTTGAATGTTCTTAACAAAAGCAAGAAGTACAATCTAAATAAAGATAATTACTGCAATAATACATCAACTGAACAGACATATGTGACACAATAACACACAGCAGGTGATATATACATCAATATATGTTATATACATAAAAGTGTACATAAACAGCCTTAGTCAATTGATGAAACCAAATACAATCCAACAACACAAACAGTAGGGCCAGCTTAGTCCACATATTTTAAATGCAAAGAATATCAGTGCAGTAACAACACCACATCTGTAGGTAACAACACCACATCTGTAGGTGACTTACTTATGATGATGATGGTGATTTAGAATCAGATGATTTAGTCAGATCACCTAACTGGGTAAGCCAATCCATGTTCCTGATCTAGTCACATGTCTTGTCCAGTGTGGGACACATTAAACCAGCTGACTTAGCACCCAAGTGGTATCTCAGGGACACATTATATCTGCTGACTTAGCACCCAGGTTGTATCTCAGGGACACATTAAACCAGCTGACTTAGCACCCAAGTGGTATCTCAGGGACACATTAAACCAGCAGACGTAGCACCCAAGTGGTATCTCAGGGACACATTAAACCAGCAGACGTAGCACCCAAGTGGTATCTCAGGGACACATTAAACCAGCTGACTTAGCACCCAAGTGGTATCTCAGGGACACATTAAACCAGCTGACTTAGCACCCAAGTGGTATCTCAGGGACACATTAAACCAGCAGACGTAGCACCCAAGTGGTATCTCATGGCAATGTGCTTTTATTTTATGGTGCACAACTAACGCTTAAAAACGGCAATCGTTATATTTGATTAAAGCACTAACAATTATAAAAAGTAACTAGAAATGTGCTACTGGATCCAGACTTTTTTGGTCTACAACTTGCGGGTGAGGTGTTCTGGCCGCCACCTTCTTTTGTTTTTCTGCTCCCTATGGAGCATAGGCCCTCAGCCAACTCAGGCCAGTGCTCTTGAAGATGGTTATGATTCTAGAGGCTGAAGTAACCAGCCTGACACCAACCCTCCTTAGTGGCCTCTGACATCATGTATGGCAGGTTACAGTGTGGCTATTCTATGTTTCCCTTACATCATGTATGGCAGGTTAACAGTGTGGCTATTCTATGCTTTCCTTACATCATGTATGGCAGGTAACAGTGTGGCTATTCTATGCTTCCCTTACACCATGTATGGCAGGTTACAGTGTGGCTATTCTATGCTTTCCTTACATCATGTATGGCAGGTAACAGTGTAGCTATTCTCTGCTTCCCTTACACCATGTATGGCAGGTTACAGTGTGGCTATTCTATGTTTCCCTTACATCATGTATGGCAGGTTACAGTGTGGCTACTCTATGTTTCCCTTACATCATGTATGGGAGGTGACAGTGTGGCTATTCTATGCTTCCCTTACATCATGTTACAGTGTGGCTATTCTATGCTTCACTTACATTATGTATGGCAGGTTACAGTGTGGCTATTCTATGCTTCCCTTACATCATGTATGGCAGGTAACAGTGTGGCTATTCTCTGCTTCCCTTACATCATGTATGGCAGGTTACAGTGTGGCTATTCTATGTTTCCCTTACATCATGTATGGCAGGTTACAGTGTGGCTATTCTATGCTTCCCTTACATCATGTATGGGAGGTGACAGTGTGGCTATTCTATGCTTCCCTTACATCATGTTACAGTGTGGCTATTCTCCGCTTCCCTTACATCATGTATGGCAGGTAACAGTGTGGCTATTCTATGCTTCCCTTACATCATGTATGGCAGGTTACAGTGTGGCTATTCTATGTTTCTCTTACATCATGTATGGCAGGTTACAGTGTGGCTTTTCTATGCTTCCCTTACATCATGTATGGCAGGTTACAGTGTGGCTATTCTATGCTTCCCTTAAATCATGTATGGCAGGTTACAGTGTGGCTATTCTCTGCTTCCCTTAAATCATGTATGGAAGGTTACAGTGTGGCTATTCTATGCTTCCCTTACATCATGTATGGCAGGTTACAGTGTGGCTATTCTCTGCTTCCCTTACATCATGTATGGGAGGTTAGTTAGTTAGTTAGTTAGTCTTTCCTCTTGAGCCTAAGGTGGCGCATAGGGCAGAAGTCCTGACTCTCCATGCTTGGCGGTTCGCTGCTACCTGTTGTAGATCTTGGATGTTTACTTGGCTATGGGAGGTTACAGTGTGGCTATTCTCTGCTTCCCTTACATCATGTATGGCAGGTTACAGTGTGGCTATTCTATGCTTCCCTTACATCATGTATGGGAGGTTACAGTGTGGCTATTCTATGCTTCCCTTACATCATGTATGGGAGGTTACAGTGTGGCTATTCTCTGCTTCCCTTACATCATGCATTAGAGGTTACAGTGTGGCTATTCTCTGCTTCCCTTACATCATGTATGGCAGGTTACAGTGTGGCTATTCTATGCTTCCCTCACATCATGTATGGCAGGTTACAGTGTGGCTATTCTATGTTTCCCTTACATCATGTATGGGAGGTTACAGTGTAGGCTATTCTATGCTTCCCTTAAATCATGTATGGGAGGTTACAGTGTGGCTATTCTCTGCTTCCCTTACATCATGTATGGGAGGTGACAGTGTGGCTATTCTATGCTTCCCTTACATCATGTATGGGAGGTTACAGTGTGGCTATTCTATGCTTCCCTTTACAGGCCCTGGTAACACATACATACCAACTACCTTACCTCCACCGACACTTGCTGGCACCCAGTTTCTGCGGTTGGGTAAACTCCAGAACTTTATGGTCACAAACAATGCCACCTAAAGTGTTATTTCAACCCAGGACTACCAGATCAACAGGCAAGTGCGCTTGCCACTATAAAACCACAGTTTCTTAAACAGGCAATTATAACTTTAAAATAAATACTTCAGTTATTTCTGTCCTTCCCCTGAACCTGCTATGTTCTTTAATCTCAGATGATATTTAAATCAGACGTGTTAAAGACATACTCTGACCCAGATAGCACATCTACTTAGTGGACGGCAAGTGGAAACCAACCACATTATGTTCCCAAGAATATGTTAATGGGCAGTCATGGAACTAGACTTATGACGAAAGTGACATATTTGAACAACTTCATACTAATCTTCAGACTGAATAACATGACATCGCATGGTAACAAATGCATGAACATTGCTGTTTGACTGGAAAGGATTAAACATGTGCTGAAGTCTAGATCATTTGTTCTACACAAGCAAGCAAGCCAGAACAAATCTGTGTACATAAATACAAATGCATGTACATTAAAATGTGAATAAATAAAACGAGAATGCTTTCAGCTTCCTGACTTGAGCTGTACACATGATGTAGATCATATAACGTATGGCTATCAGTGATAATGCAAATCTAAGACGGGGTGAGAGTATACAGAACACACAAGAGAAGGCTCTATATATATATAAATATATATATATTTATGTGTATATCTAGAATATACATCACTGCACGTCAGTTGCAGATGAACAACATAAAACAACATAAAGATTATTAAAGCAGCAACAACAATATTGCCAAAACAGAAGTATTAAATGAAATAAAAGTAGCCTGGATGCATTAGAGAATGACTGGGGGAAAAAAGGGAAAAAAAAACGAAAAAGAAAATATAATGCCTGGGATAGTTTATAAAGTGACTTTGTTCAAGTTTTAAGTGTTGACAACGATTAGGTTGATGCCACAAGTGTACAGCCATTGAAAACAATAGCAGTTAACATGTTTTATATTTATTTTCTCAAGTTTATTGTAACTCCTTTACAAGACATCACAATCGACCCTAGAATTTATTGATAATTTACAATTTTCCAGACAATTTTACATTCAGAAGTCTTCCTCTATTTCATGTGCTCTATGGATTCTAGTGGAAGGACTTTACATTGAGGCTATTATCAGGTGTTCTCAATGTTTGTCCTACAGGGGCCGTGTATTTTGCTTGTGGGTTAGCTTTGCCTATTAACAGTCTCCCTCGTCATCAGGCGAACCTACTCTGACTTCAGGGGTACTTGTAATTAACATCCCCAAATCAAGGACGACAGGTCAACATTTTAGTCCAGCTGTCCGGTGTAGGGATTGAACCGCTTACCTCGGCATCAGCACACCGGATGTTTAAGAACACGTGTTCTTATCCATTCAGCCATGCAGACCTGCTGACATACCATATGAGTGCTTCTATTCTGTGCAGATGCCATTTAATGAATGTTTGCAGTTTATAAGTAACTATTTTAGTTGTTCTTCATATTTTGATCCACCAGTGTGAGTTTTAATTTCTTTTCACTTCCACACATTTCCTATTGCTATAAACATCCCCCTTGCTTTTTGTATTCTTATTTGAACATGAAATCAGAATGCTGATAGGTATTTCAGAGTGTGAAGATAATGGCGCTTAAATTCAACCATCAGTCAACGGCATCTCTACCTTATATCTTGCATTACAAGAGGATACAATTTTGCCAATCTGACCAACCTGTACTGATCTGCACTTATACTTTTCATTGCCCATAAAAATATGAGGCTAGAAGAATATACTCAATGTTCTTCAAGGCACGGGGAAGGTTATTTACTTAACCTTTGCACTGACTTCATTCCAAAAGATCAATGGAAGCACAGATAATCATGTCAGTTGCTGTTTTGGTTTTCTCAACCAATTATAAGCAATATTACCCAGGAATGAGGGTTAATCTCAAAGGTAAATAGAAAACAAAAACTCTGTTGCTGCAATAAGCTAATTAGAATTACTGAGCCAGACAGTGTTTGCAATAACCAGAGAAATATAATAGCCCACTTGCTATACTAATTCAAACTTTAAAGGAGAGAAACAAATGTTGCAAGTGAGGATAGAATAAGATACAAATACAAGCCTTTCCGTGACCTCTTCGAAGTGAGGGTAGAATAAGATACAAATATGACTCTTTCCATGACCTCTCCCCCTGGAGGAAGCCGATACCTCTCCCCCTGGAGGCAACTGTGACCTCTTCCCCTGGAGGCAGCCGTGGCTGAGAGGTGATGGTGTCCATGTCAGGCTCACAAGGCATTGGGTTCTATCTCCTTTCCACAAACCTCCAAGAGCATTGGGCGTGTCTCTAGACACATATTTGTATAGACTAATCAGCTCCAGTGGCTGATGTAGTCAGTATCACATCGGCTGCCTTCACTCCCCAAGACATTTTCTGGTACCCATTTTAGGTTAGTCCACCTGGGAGCCCAGGTCAGTTAAAATAATTTGCATCCACCCCAATGAGGATCAAACCCCTGACCACCAGGACGGCAAGTGAGTATCTAGCCACTATGCTACTGCAGCTCCCAAAATTAGAATCTGCCTGTTGTGACTCCAATCCATGATCACCGAAGTGACTATCCAGCCACTATGTTACCATGGCTCCTGATCTCAATATAGGTCTGGACATTTTTCCAAGAACCATTGCTACATAATGATATCATATGTCCCCCTTGGACTCAACCTTCTTGGATAACAATGAAAAACTGGAGACTCCATTTGCAAGTTGGTCATGTTGAAAATCACAAAGAGAAGGCAAACAGTTCACTGTCCTGGCAAAATTGTTGGGAAAAGAAGACCTACTTATTAGAAACCTGCTAGCTTGGATCCAACCTGTCTAGAGGAAAGAAGTAAACCGGACACGCATGCAGGCTGAAGTTGGACTCGGAGATCTTTGAGATGTGTAACTAGGTGTGACGAGCTCCCCTCAAAAGAAGAACAAAGAAGAAATGTCTCCCATGTTAATGGTTTTTAGTTGTCTGTAGTGTATAGGGATACAAGCAGCTAGCAATATGTGTTTGGTCTCCTTGTTATTATGTACTATTCTTAGCGATGTTCTTTCATGATGTTCGTTTAATTGTCAATTAACATTTTTTAATGCTAACTCGTAACATAAACTGTTTACCTGTTGGTTTTCTGTTATTGTCTTGTAATTTATAAAAGGATTTAAGCACTATTTCTGAAATACACATTACTGAAGGTATAGTTTCTGTTACTTTTAGTTACTTGGCAAACTTTTATCAAGATAAAATAAATACAAGTTACTGTGGCATCAGTTACAGAAAAAAGCACAATGTATTAGCAAAATAAAATATGACCAGGCTTTTTTGTTTCTAACATTACAAATCCTTGTCTGCCCTTACAAGAAAATAAAATAGCCAACAAGATTCAAATCTCTTGTCAAAAGTGAAATAAATACAACAAAATGAGATAAACTCCATTCACTGCAGGAAAAACAAAAACAGCAAAACAATATCAAAACAAAACAATCTTCTCCACCATTACTTTCCTGGTATGGAAACTCACGCTCATGACCTTAGCAACATCCATGGTGCTGTGAACAGAAGTCACCAGTTTGTTTAAAAAAAAATCAAACAAACCACCCAACCAGCAAAGCACAGCCAGCAGGACTGAACTCAGCTCCATAAGCTTAACGGGCAAAGGCAAACATCTTCATTAGGCACCAGAAGCAGGCAGTGGCACGAGCTGCAGGAGAAAAAAGTGCCACCTGAGCCAGCCAATCTGCTCTGTCCTTATCTTGGGCTCGAGCACACTGTTTAAATGATCTTCACAGCCGTGGCGAAAAATTCATTGCAAGGGAGGAAATGTTCAAGGCATGGGACATACAGCTATGCTACAAGACAAATCGTGTATACACTAACAATTCAGCAAACTCCACTAAAACACAGGTTGGTTGTTATTGCCCTCCAGAAAGGGACATGGGAGAATCCATCTCAGAGCCAGCTGAAATTACAGTCCAAGGTTAGCCAGGTTCAATGGCTGCTGAGCCGAAGTCAGCAACACAAGCTGATACACACTGTCCAGCTGATATGCAGGTAATCCAATTCAAGCAGGTAGGTGTTGACTCCTGTTCTCCTTGTCATTATGTTGTCCAGCCCTCCATTCTTGACCGCTTGACCATAGGGCTGTCGTAGTCTAGATGCTGGGTGTTCACAGGGGAGCTGTTGTTACTGTGTCCTATGGGCAGGGCTGGTGACAAGTGGCCCGATGCTGAAGGGGAGATGTGTCCAGCTGGGCCGACCGTTGACGGAGACAGATGACCAGACATGTTGTGTCCACCTGATGGAGATAAATGGCCTGTCATGCTCGGGGATGGACACAGGTGGCTGGTCATGCCTGAAGATGGTGAGAGATGACCAGTGCCGCTTGAATGAGGTCTGAACTGTGTGGAGGGAGTTGTGGTGTCACGAGGTGGGGTGATCGGCTCGCTCTTGATATGCATTCCACTCAAAGTGTTGATAGCTAATGGAGACACCTGTCCAGACATGTTGTTCATCGGGCTAAACCATGTGAAGAGATAATAGAACATATCTGTTACCTTGACAAAATAACGCTTCTAATCGAAATTAAAACCCCGACTTCAATATAAAGGTGTCCAGCATTTGCAGTGAACACTAAGCTACAGCACCCGTATAAAAATTAATTACTAATTACTATGTAACTCAATACAAAGGTGTCCCAGCATTTCCAGTGAACATTGCTACAGAACCCATATAAAATTAATTACGAATTACTATGTAACTCAATACAAAGGTGTCCCAGCATTTGCAGTCAACACTAAGGTACAGAACCAATATAAAATTAATTCCTAATTACTATGTAACTCAACTAAAGTTAGTTGCATGTCATTTATAGGATGTTGCAATCAACTCCAGCATTTATGGGCTGTTGGTAATTGACTAAGTCATGTTTTATTTTAGTAGTTTGCCATTACTTTCTGAATAGCTGACATCTCATACCACGGAAATCAATGTGGTTAATTTCTAACCTTGGACTAGGTATGCCAGGAAATTACAAAACTGTGCACCTCAAAGGTGGTGGGTAATTGAAAACAGAAGCTACTTATTGATTACACGGGGCTCATCAGTAGTACAAATTACAATAGGTGTTGTTAAAGTACATCTGTATCCCATTTCAGAAGATGAAAGAATATAATAAAAGGTATTGCTAGGGAATGCTACTCTTAAGTCTTTAATTCATGCTTGTAAAAAGTGTTGAGTGTATATGATTGTCAAATAAAACTATGAGCGTATTTTTGTGTGTGCTTATCCTATTTACATCTCAACGCTGTCAACACCAGCACTGCTGTTGTTGATGTCTGGCAAGTTTATGTTCAGTAGTTTGCCTTTGCTTTCTGAACGACCGGCTCCCATACCATCATGTTTAAACCCAGCGTGACACAGGTCTTCTGCCAAATCGGTCTCAGCTGTGTTTCGAACACAGGCAAGCGGAATTACAAACTGTGTCCTTAACGCCTCTGCTACGGAGACCGGCATGAGCATATACACTACATCAAAAAATGTCTGCAGGGGATAGTTCAAACAATGGATTCGCCATGTTAATTCTGCACTTATATGTACTGCTGAGGATAAGGAATAACAGAGGATCATGAGTGTAAATCGTCCATTACCAGGGCCCATAAGGCAAGCAAAGAAGAGTAACACTGTAACCTACCATGCATGTCACAAGAGTCAAAAAGGAGGCCTGGCGTGAGATTGGCTACTTTAACCCATAAAAACATTAGCTACAAAACCAACCATTCGTGAACAAGCATGGGTTAGCTGAGGGCATAAGTTCCACTTGGATGATGGAAATCAGAAGAATGAGTGTTAATGCTTCCATCACAGCACACTGACAATTCATAACTGGGGGTTACAGGCTGATAAGATTCATTTATTTGGTTTCTTGTGGTACATCCAAATATGATGTACATAGCTCTTCTGTTTTGCACAAACATCAAGTCAAATACCAAAAAGAATAGTCAACCAACATAGAATTAGTGTCGTTGAATGCTACACACTGAAGGAGGTACTGAGGGGATCCGAGCACATAAGGATTGAATCATCCGATGTGCAGTGAGGAAAATGTTAAGACCAACTAACTTTTAAATAATTTTCTTGGTTGTAGGTTGTGTTCTTGTGGACAGGCCAACACTGAGACATCTACAACCAGTGTGCTATCTACAACTGAGTGCCATCTGCAAACACACGCTTCATGATCTGTTCACGGAGACTGAACACCTAAGCAAATGCCTAGTGGGCAATGTAGTGTGTTTAGTTACAGGCTTATGTTTGTCATTTGACCAGTAATGATTAGTTTTATGATGAATTCTGGAATGCCGTAGATCCCTACCTGTGGTGAGAGATCATCCCAGAATTCTGTGGAGATACTGCGTTCATATGTCCCTGGTTCCACTGACTAAAGTTTATTCCTCCTCCTCCACCGCCCATCTCGGGGTTATTCATAGAAAAATCATCTGCAGAAAGCAATTCAGTTAAATATTAATTACATTGTTTTACAATATTAATTTTGAATCCGCTGTATATCTGCCTATATTGAGGTAGAGCAAACAGATCTTCAGAATACTGGCACAATGGATACTATGGAAATAATGAGGTCCTACTAACATGCCCTGCACTTTAGAACATGAGTCAGCTTCTCCTGTAACAAAGTCCAATGGTTGAAAAAGCACAGCTTATATGAGCGGCTCAATACCACATGCTGAGATAACTGTCACAATGAGCTGAAACTCGATGTTGAAGAAACGAGCGGGAAAAATTAAAGAGGTGGGGTAGGAGGAGGAGGAGAAGAAGAAGAAGAAGAAGAAGAAGAAGAAGAAGAAGATATGGAGAAGAAGACAAAACAGAAAAAGAGGAAGAAGTAGATGAATAAGAAGAAAAATAAAAATTGGCAACAACCAATCAGAGAGATGTTAATATTAATGCTATCTATCCATACTCGAGCCCCTGGTGAATGATGTCCCTTTCCTAATCCACACTTGTTGTTAAGTCTAGGAGTAAAGGAACCTAAGCTTGTAAATCCAAGGCCAGATGTGTTGCTCTGTATCCATGTTTGTTCAATGTGCACCCTTGATGTTGTCTGTCCATTGTTTTCTTGGTCTTCCTCTAGCTCTATACATCAATTGGTTGTTCAATTTTATCAATAGTTGATTGGGTTTCCCCATAAGATGTCCAAACCGCTTTATTTGTTGTCTCTTAATAAATTTGACATGCTTTGTTATCATCAAAAAGACAAAATTAAGAATTACAGATGTTAAAAATTACAGCCTAATAAAACTAACCATATAATATTTAATACAACAATGAAAGATATATTTAAACCAGTGGTTCCCAAGATTTTCAAGAAGAGGGCCGTATATACTATTTTCGGTAATTAAGCGGGCCACAACGTTATAAAATTATAAAAGTCGTGCAATATCATTCTTACCTTTCTTAACTTTGGTCAACAAAATTCTAAAACTTTAAAGGCAGTCAGTGTCAGTACTACACTGCGGTAATTTTTTGGTTTGCAATCAAAATTTCATTTAACAATAAAATTTTAATTAGTTTCGAAAATCGCTATTAATGTAATTAATTTACAATTGTAACTGTTATTCATAACCAGTTACTTAAGTTCAGATGCCAGTTTTTCATTGTCTGGGCACAAATCTGTCATGCCCAAAGTCATAAGCGCAGCGTTGCTGGTTTTTTTTATTTTTTATAACGGTCATTGCAGAAAATGACTGCTCACATCTGTAAGTCGAACCAAAACGACAAATGTTATCTCTGGGCAAATGATCGCAAGTTTTCAAATTGTTCGATATTGTTCAACTTGGCCATAGTATTATTAGACAAAGGAATCTGATCAATTTTTGTTTCACACTTTTTATTGCCAAGCATTCTAGCAGCAATTTTAAGGGAAGGCTTCGATTTATTTTTTTTGCATCGGTGAACAGATTTTTTTTGCGAGCCAGCAGAAGAGCGACTTCGTACGACGCCACAACAGCACTCTTGCTCTGTTCGTTAGCTTTGGTGAAAAATGACTGCTGCCTGGTCAGAGAACTTTCTCATGAAATCTTTTCTTAACGCCGAATTGATTGGATATTGAGCATTTATGTCTGAATGTGTGGTCGTGAAGTGTCGTTCCAGATTAATTTTTTTGGTAACAGAAACACAAAATCCGCAGATTAAGCAAACTGGTTTACCACTACGGCTAGGCATAAACATAAATTTATCGGTCCAATCTTCGTTGACTTCACATTTTCGCTTTTTACCATAGTTTGATTTTAGATTTTCCACACTCATGTTTATAGGCTTTAATGGTAAAGTTTTATTTGAAAAAATCTAATTTCACCACAATACTACCGACTATACTAAACAGTTGTAACAGACGACAACATGGCGCCTTTCGCACTCTCATTGGTCAACAAGGCTGAGATATGGGAACTTCTTAACGTTCGTTGTGAACTGAACAGGCGCATTCGATAATATCTAAGCATAACAACCACGAGCAGAGTAAATTATCGCACGCTGACAGGCCGCTCCGAGTGCATTAAAAAAAATATATTAAAACGAGGCCTCGCGTGCCACTTTCTTACAGCTGGCAGGCCACAAGTGGCCCGCGGGCCGTGGTTTCGGAACCTCTGGTTTAAACTATGCCAGTTGAAACAAGTTATGAAAGTAGACAAAGGACATGCCAAAACATGGCAAAACTTGCCACTAAATAATAAACCCTGGACTGAGATGCACACATGCGGAAATTTGCGGTATTTGCGGAGTTATTCTGTAGATGACCACCATATTTATCATTCATGAGAAAAATTTCAAAGAAAACAAAACTGATGAGAATTTATTTGTCTTCTGACCAATAAACTAAAAAATGGTTGTCTTCAAGCACACAAAACAACTGCACACCATTGTGAGTATTCAGTGTAAATACCAATTAAGTTTTGAGTATGAAGACTGAACTGAACAGGGCAGATCTGTACATAATACAGCTTTGAATTCCCTTAAAAGAAATATCATATAACTGTATTTCATATAAGTGTTTAGGAGAAAGAAAAAGAATAACATACAAGTTAATATTCAGGAATGAATTTTTTTTTAAGATTTCAAATTGAACAGAAAATACTAAAATGAAACTTACTCTGTGGATAGGAAGGTGAATTCATACTCTGTGAGTAGGTCACACTAGGCATGTTTCCTTGTCCCATAGGCATCCCTGGGGTCAGGCAGTTCTGCGACCGGTTCTAGAAGGGAAGACAACATGTATTTGTGCTGGACTGAATGAGTTTTGTGTTGGTCTGAATAAATACAGATCATAGTTTTGTGTTGCATACAATGTAATTTTGCATTGCCTGCAGTAAATAGTTGTGAAGAAAAACTACATCTCATGGTTATCTGTGCATAATAAAGCAAGCAGTCAGGCAGCTATTCACAAAACTGTCCAGAGAACTGGTTACAGAAGTGACTACGCACTTTATTTGGAAATGTCCTGAGAGTCGGTGAACTGGAATGTATCATGACAACAGGACAGTTTAGTGGAAGCAAAACAGGAGAACACATCCGTGTTAATGGGGTCCCCAAGGGGAAATAAAGAATATTAACACTGTAAAACTTCTGTGCCAGTCGTAACAGATGACTAAAGCGGGTTGGTGTGAGACTGGCTTCTGTATCCATCAGAACAAACCCAGCTAACATCCAACCAATCATAGATTGGCTTGGCATGCATGGTTGTGGGCCTAAACTCCACAAGCATTCTTACAGGTAGAAGAAGAAATAAACGAGACGGAGGAAACTGGAATGTGTTGTGACTGAAATATTTTGTAACAACAAAAAAATTTGTGGGAAAATGAACAGACGAACGTGCAAACTTTATTTTCAAACGGTCACAAATTGGGCACACAGGCCAGTCTTACATGAGGCCCTTCCAATCATTCATCTTTTGAACACAAATGATCTATCATGAAAGGTACATTTATATATTTTTTTAAATGTATACTAAATCCTGTGAATATATACCTAATATAAACAATTCACATTTCAACATTATGAGACAGGCAGACAGACACACATATACATACAGACACACACAGTGAGACAGAAAAAGATTCATAGACAAGAAGCTGAATAACTTGACCTTGTGGCAGGGAGAAACATCCGGACCAGAAGTGATTGACAACATGCAAAATGGGATGCAGGTGACAAAGATAACTAATGGCATAGGGTATGGGCTGCAGGCAGATAGCACAATTTTATAGTAACAGATTACAAGAAAGATTTGTAAAGAAGTTATTAAAATGTAATATTATTGTGTGAACTAGGCGCAATAATTTATTTATTTTAAAGCAGTTATTTACAGCAAATGTGGAAACACATTTCTGGTAGTAAGTTCTAGGAACATTTAAAAAACAAATAAAAATGAAATATTATTATGTTAAACATCAGAAAAAAAAATTACAAATGAGAACAATGCAGATGTTTTGCACTGTTCATAACAAAAAACATCTATCATTGGCACCTTCATTGGCACCTTACCGTCTTGACAGACGATAGTTTGTAAGGGATGGAGTTATTGCGTCTCCATAGCACAAAGCCTGGGCTAAAATATAGAGATCATGTGTTGCCCATGCAGCATGATCCCTCTCTCGGCCTGCCTAGTTCACTCCAGAGGAAAGGTAACACCTCTACATCTGGAACAAGACAAGCTGCAGAAGCTGCCGGATCAGCAAAGCAATGCTCTAATTGTCCGCCTGTCGGAGCTTCGATCCTAGACCAGCCGCCAACCAAGGCTTAGGGCCTGGTCTGCCCTGCCATGACACTTTGTCTTTAGGTTGCATTTCCTCGCACCAGGGTAAGGCTTGTACCCTCCCACTTGCGCTCTTCCGCCCGAAGACATTGGCACAATGTGAGGTGTTGGGTTTGGTAAGCGCCGCTCAACGTTCGGCGCTAACAAAAAGTAGGTAGTACCGTCTACTGTTATACGGTAGCTCAGTCATATCTGACTAAGACCTGACACAAGAAAAAAAAACATCTATAACAACAAACATCACTGACTTATAGAATAGGAGAACAGAATATCAACACCAGTATTTTAAGACAAATTAAAAAAAAAAAAGACACAGTCTAAGGGACTGATTTTGGAATACACAATCTATGATACAAAAAGAAATTTGTATCAATTTTGTTACTGAAAACCTTGCATATTTTTTCTAGTGAAATGAAAAAGAAAAAACTTGATCAGCTATTTGCTGTAGTGTTAACTGCAGTATCATAATGAGAATGAACTGCTGCAGAAACCACCAAGGACATTCTGGGGATAAGCTGGCAATGGGAGGCTTCTTTTTCTGGAAGGATCTCAATGAAGTGCTTGAAATACAAATGAAAATAAAATGCTAAGGGCAAGAGAATCGACTTTATTGCGCCATGTTTTACCCCATTTGGATTGATCTCTCTCAAGAGCATCTCACACAGCACAAACTCTATAGCTTCAGCTATAACTCCAAGGGTGTTTCCAGAAAAGTGTCACTCCTGGTCTGAGAGTGACGGAGTCAGAAAAGGAACCTGTGACACTTCAGAGTGCAGGGCTGATGGCTTGACCACTTCGACATAGAGACCAGCGAGGATGCAAGGAAAAACATGTGAAAATGCCAGGGCTGAATAATCTTCGGAATTCAAGCACACATGAAATTCTAACGGCTGAAACAATGAAATGGATTGTATCTGCAGCAAAGAACCTCAATGGCTCGGAACGCTGAAGAAGAAGAAGAAGAAACAATGAAATGTGATTACCTCAGGCACACCTAGGTGATCTGGGCGTACTGCACCCATCATGCGCATGTTGGTGTTGGGTCGCATCTGCGGAGTCGGTGTGTGTGTCGGAGTCACATTTGGTGAGCTCCCCTTGTGATGTGACATGTTGCTGCCGTTGTGTAACATCATATTTGGGGATGTGCTAGACAGGCCACCAGGAGAGCTGCATGGGGAGATGCGCTGTTGGTATCCATTAGGAGTTGGTGAGTGACTCATGTGATCAGACATACCTCCTGGTTATAGAGAAACACACATGATGAGATTAGCTATTAACCAGTATCATTTGTTTAAACTCTTTATACTCTTCATCATCATCATCACCAACAACAACATTACCATGATCCTTCACTTTTGCTGTCATGCCTTGTGGGAAGATTTGTTCATGTTCCAGCTCCCAATGGGTGGCACTGGACAATATCATTCCGTGTCACTGTTCAATGTTTTTGGTGTCGTTAATCTATTTTCTCCTTAGGCATCCTCTTGCTCTCGTACCATCTGTTTTTTTTTGGTGAAGCATCAAAGCTGGTAACTGTGTTGCTTTCTACCAAGATGGTCAAACCATTTGATTTTCTGCTTTTCAATACATGTGGCACAAGGTGTTGATCCCACTGTCGGCCTGATAACACTATTTCTTACTCAGTCTTGGATGGTTAAATTGGTATCTCTTCTCAGGTATCTCATCTTGCAGGAGTGATTTGGATAATGTCCAAGTCTGACATTGGTATAAACAAAGAAATAGAATTTATACTCTTCAATTGTCAAAAATCGGTTTTAAACTGTTCTTGATATTCTTGAATGATATTTTCCTGTAGATTGTTTGGTTTCTGATATTATTCTGACAAATCTATCATAGGAATGAAAACTGACAGTAAAGTGAGATAATAACTGATGTACAATAACAGCTGAGTTTGCATATGGAAATATAATAAGAGCAGAATGTAAATGATAAAATACTGAGCAATAACAACAGAATGTACAAGAGATATTTTAATAACAGTTGAGAGCATATGATGTAAACTTATAATAACAACAGTAAGGTGTTGATGAAGACAGTGACAATAATAAAGTTTATGTGAAAATTGTAAATAACAATGGAGCTTACAAAAGATGTAACAAGAAAAACATAATCTACAGAACTTCTTCTTTGTTTTTCTTTCAAATGCAACTCATCACACCTAGTTTTCCCCTCTTTAATTCAAAGTTCAGTTTCTCTGACGTCAGCAAACTTGAATAAATGCTAGTGAAATAAGTCGGATGTACTGAGCCATAGGCTTGTCAAAACAGTGCATCACAGCTGACTAGATATAAAATACTAAAAACAAGACCTGAATTTTATTTATTTATTTTGTTCGCTGGCATTCAATTCAAGCAGTCCATGTATGTGCTACTACTTTTATTGCACCAGACTAATCTCTGCATGTGGGTTAGCTTTTCCCTATTACCAGTGTCCCTCACCATCAGACGAGTCCACTCCGACTGCCAAGGTACTTGTGATTTACGCCCTCAAGTCAAGGACGAAAAGCCAACATTTTAGTCCAACTGACTGGTGTAGGAGTTGAACCTGCTACCTCGGGATCAGCACACCGGAAGTTTAAGAATGCTCTTATCCATTCAGTCACGCTGCCCTCAAGACATGAATTAATATAACAATAACAGTACAGAGCACATAAATAATGGAATAATAATTGCAAAGTTCCAAAGAAGACAAATAATAAAATTAAGGTGTATAATCTGGACGGATTTAATTGTAGTAAGACTACACATCATTTACCTGTTGAGTGAGGGCGTGGACTTAAGACTTGTGGTGGCTGCAGCAGGCCTGGCGACCCCACGTGGTTGTGATGTGACTGAGGGGTGGGTGGCATGAGCCCAGGTTGAGATGACTGATACAAACCCCCACCACCTCCATGTAAGGGCATGTTGAGAGACATGCCTTGGTTGTGATATGGCATAGTATGCTGGAGATATATAACACCTGAAGTTATTTTCACAAAGGATAGTCCTGTAAAGCTATACAGTCTGAAAATTTGCATACAGTTTTTTTTTTATCATGCCACTTCACAATGGGCTTGTGTCTACCAATATAGACATTTCTAAAAAATTAATATAGTTGCTTTCCATTATAAACTATTATATACATGTAATGTAACCTTGGTAGTTAGTGGTTAGCTCATGAATCTATCAACACTGTGATCTGGGGTTTAACCCATATAGTGGCAGGAGCTTAGACCAGCTCTGTGATCACAATTGTAAAATTAAACAAGTAAAGTAAAGGACAACTTTTCCCACTGTTAAGGATATTGGGTGTATGGAATCAACCCCGTATTTTAAGACCAGTTAGCACTTGATGATATAGTCAATATCATACAGCTGCCTTAACTTCCCAGGCTATTTTCTGGTGCCCAGAATTTGTAAAATAGGTGTGAGTAATTGTTTTCTGGAAGGAAACGGGACAAAGATTGGAGCTGATCACCTCAGCTCATAATTATGTGGTCTAGTTTATGTGAGGCAGTTTCTATCATAGAAATTAGCTGTACTAATTTTTTAAAACAGAAAAATCAAAAACAATGGCCTGAGATAGAACAGCAGATAAACACAGAAGTTAATGTACTCACAAAGGAAAGTCTTCTAAAATACAGCATTATTAGTAACTGAAGAAAGTAATTACATGACCAGTGTCCATGCCTTGGGCCATATTGGGTATATGGTGCTAACCACATTTGCTTATAAACCTGAAGCAAATACACAAATTTAGTTGCCTACCATGGCAGATCTGTGAATCTTGATGATAGCAGGTGAAAGAATGTGTTAAAGTGGTGGAATATACAGCAGCTCAAGACAAAGCAGCATTCTACAAGATGAAGGATAGTTCATGCATCATATGTTTGTCAATGAGTGTGAGAAAGTTTTTAACAGATCTGGGAATCTCGATGTTAGCAGATGAAAGAGTGTTAAAGTGGTGAAGTATAGAACAGCCCAGGACAATGCAGCATTCTACAAGATAAAGCGTAGTTCATGCAACATATTTTTGTCAATGAGTGTGAGTAAGAGAGTTTTTAAAAGATATCCTAATGCATGTAAATATCTGAAGATTGGTGAGAAATTACTTAGAGACTGCAGATATTCTATAGAAGAATGTTGAGTACACTGTGGACAGATGGCAAAAGTGATGAAGGTATCTTAAAAAAAAAACCCCAAAAAATAAAATAAAAAATTCGTGAAGACAATTGGTTACTTGTAACAAAAGTAGACAATTTCACATGTCTTTGGTAATTCATGAGAAGGTGTAAACTAGAATATGCCATAACAACAGGAATGTTAAAGGGGAAGAGAGACAGGGGAAGATGAAGAGTCAAGATACTAGACAGTTTGACACTGTGGCATGAAGGACCATTTGTACTTTAATTACCAATATGTAAGACAGGAGACTGTACCAACGCTTCGGGCGAAGGAGTGCAATTTGGAGGGTACAAGCCTTATCCTAGTGCGAGGAAATTCAACCTAAAGACTACATGGGCAGACCAGGCCATAAGCTTTGGTTGGCAATTCGTATAGGATCGAAGCTCTGATAGGTAGATAATTAGAGCACTGCTTTGCTGATCCAGCAGCTTTTGTAGCTTGTCTTGTTCCAGATATATTGGTGTTACTTTTCCTCTGGAGTAAACTAGGCAGGCCGAGAGAGGTATCATGCTGCATGTCTACAATTCAGCCCAGGCTTTGTGCTATGGAGAGGTATAACACCATCCCTGGTCCCCGCCATGGGTTGTATCTGGTATACCTTTTTTTTTAAGTACAATGTAACAAACTATCATCTGTCAAGACGGCAAGGTGCCAGTATAAGATGTAGGCTTACCCTCATGACATTCTGCTGCATGACTCTCTGGTAGTCATCAGGAATACGATGGTCATACTTGTCATCAACACGTAGTCCATTGTACGGGTCTGAGTCTGCTCCAGGCTCCGGACTTTCACATCCTTTGTGTTCTTTCTTGTTCAAAGCCTGCAATTGGAAGCAAAATCATATGAAACACAGACTCAGAAATATCACAAGTAAAACAACTTATTCACTGAAAACCTCTATGTGGTTTGATGTTCTGCGTGGATGCAAATGTTGGACAGTGAGTAATGAAATGGTAAAGAAAATGGAGGCAGTGAAGATGTGGTTTCTGAGAAGAAAACTGGGAATATCATGGACAGAGAAGAAAACAAATGCTGAAGTATTTAGATCTGCAGGTGTCATAACATCATAACCATAAGGAAAAGAAAAATGCAATTAGCCTTATATTGGGGGAAAACATAGCAAGAAAGGCAGAGGAAGACAAACATAGATGTATGTGGAAAGCTTAAACAACTGGCCAACAAATAATAATATAACAGCTACTTTATCAAAATATAAAATGATAGAGGATTGGAGAGTCCTGAACACTAATGTCTGTTCCAGACCAGGAACCTGGAGAAGAAGGAAGAGGAGAAGGAACAGGAAGTGGAGATGCAGAAGAAGAAGAACACGAAGAAGAAAAAGAAGCAGGAGGAGGAGGAGGAGAAGGAGAAACAGAAGAAGAAGAACCATAGACTAGAATAGAGGCTAACAACATAGATGGTTTGAGAACCAGTTGACCCAACATCATCCTGCAGAAAGAGCCACCACTGAACCAATGCTTGTCAAAACTTATGACCTACAAAGTCTTGGGTGAATGTTGGTGTCAACATGTAACAAAAAGATTGCCATTAAGTTTAAAGCAATATGAGAAACAAATTCTTGGATATTAATTGCCAATTCACGGATATTAATCAGCACTCTCAGAACAAACGGAAAGAAGTATAGATCAGAAGACAAACTAGACAATAGAAAGTATTGAAAGCTATACACACACTGGAATTTGAACTGCTGTCTCCAAGTGATGACAGTGTATCACTGAAGTAACAAGTGGACTTCAATGTAACAGGCCGCGAGGTAACAGCTAAAGGTAGCCCCATGGCTGATACTGCCTGTGGGGTGTAAAGAGTTAGATCTTCACATACACTAGGCCAGGGTATAATGTTGCCGTCTTCGCTGTGGCGATTCTTCCCAGAAAATTCCATGAGATCCATTTTACAAGGCTGGGTCAACTCTGGAGCAGTATGAGTTAGAAATAAACATGATGTCACTGCTGGGGTTTCACCACTGTATTGGTAAGCAAGACTAGTAAAAGCTATGCTGACTGCTAAAACCACTGACTGACGACTGACTGACTGACTGACACCTTGCTGTCTTATGGAGTTATACCTCTGCATAGCACAAAGCCTGGGCTGAATTTAGAGACCATGTGTTGCTCATGCAGCATGATCCCTCTCTCTGCCTGTCTAGTGTACTCCAGAGCAAAGGTAACACCAATACGTCTGGACAAAGACAAGCTGCAGAAGCTGCCGGATCAGCATAGCAATGCTCTAACTGTCCCCCTGTCAGAGCTTCGATCCTAGACCAGTTGCCAACCAAGGCTTAGGGCCTGGTCTGCCCTGCCATGACATTTAGTCTTTAGGTTGCATTTCCTTGCACTAGGATAAGGCTTATACCCTCCCAATTGCGCTCCTCCGCTCGAAGCCATTGGCACAATGTGGGGTGTCGGTTTTGGTAAGCACCGCCCAACATTCAGCGCTAACAGAAGCAGGTAGTACCGTCTACTGTCATACGGTAGCTCAGTCATATCTAACAAAGACCTGACATCCTAAACCACTATACCACTGCTAAAACCACTATGCTACTGCTAAAACTACTATGCAACTGTTAAAACTACTATGTCACTGCTAAAATGACTATAATATTGACAAAACCACTATACTACTGCTAAAACCATCACAGAACGTGCCAAAATCACTATAACACTGTTAAAACCAGTATAACTTACCGAGTATATAACCCTTTTACACAACTCAAATGTACTGAGCATATGGTGCTAGACCCATATTTTATAGATCAATGGGCAATCGGTGGCTGATGTGGCCAGTATCATAGCCTGCTAAAACCACTGTACCACTGCTAAAACCACTGTACCACTGCCAAACCCACTATGCTACTGCTAAAACTAAAACCACTCTTCTACTGTGAAAACCACTTTGCTTCTGCTAATACCACTATACTACTGCTAAAACCATTATATTACTGCTAATACTACTATACTACTGTGAAAACCACTGTGCTACTGCTATAGCTATAGATAAAAGCACTATGTTACATCTTGCTTGCTTGCTTGCGTTTGCTGGCTGTGAACTCTAGTGTGAAGTCGTGTATGTCGGATGAATACATCCTGTTGTCCAACATTAGTGTGATGTCATACCGGACTGAGGTTTGCATTAGTATCCGTTGAGCCATGTCTGGCTTATTGTTGTGCAGACTGGTGGTTCCTCGCCATGCAGGCAGATACTCTCCAACTTTGGAAGAATCAGCGATTCTACTATGCTAGACAGGACCCCGAAGGGCGTGTTTGTAGGTCTTGACCAGTATGGAATCTAGTCCTGGTGCCTTGGAAATACCTCTGCGTCCCTATACTACATCTAAAACCACTATACTACTACTGCTTGTTCTAATAAAGTAAGTTTCATGATTAACCAGGTGTATCATTCACCTGAGTCCAAATGTCTGTGAATTTATCATATTATTTATGGAGACATCAATTATAAGACATCAATATTTGCAAGCACTGAATATTTACAAGCTTCGTGTGGACATCCAAATGGTTGAGTACACTGGCAACAAACACTTACACCAACAATAACATTTTGGAATTATTGCCCCTAGAATGTGTTACTTCCCTTCTCAAAAAGAGGTTTAGAGTTATTTCCTTATTGATACATGAACACACAAAAAGGAATACACGAAAAGCATGATACAAATGTCATAATGGCAATTACTTTAAAGAATGAAATTACATGAACAGCACCAATAAACAGAATCCAGACTGCTTATAATAATAACATGCATATTATATATATATGCATGTTATTTTTATACATACAAGAACTCTGGTGTATAAACTCCATTATACTTCTATTTACACAGAAAGAAAATAAGTAATTTTGTTGATGATTAAATATATTGCAAACTGGCATCGAAGTATAAATAAATGGTCTGGCATTTCTATAATGCTGACACTAACTTTTATTCTGACAGTGAATGGACCACCTGTTAAAATGCATATAAAGCATTTTATATTAAATTCTGAATATTTCTAGTGACATTCTGTAGGATAAATAAATCAGTTCAGTTAATCTCCATTCTTAAAACAGTGAGGTTCTTTGGGAACTTGGTAGATTGTGGTAACATGCATGCAACAACAACAACAACAGCAGCAGCAACAATAACAACAACAAAACAATAATGTATACACGGTATATATGACTCAGAGTTGTCAGCAAACTGGCTGTTGCAAAATTCTGCTCTCTCTCTCTCTCTCTCTCTCTCTCTCTCTCTCTCTCTCTCTCTCTCTCTCTCTCTCTCTCTCTCTCTCTCTCTCTCTCTCTCATGTATGAATAAAATACCGCATGAAAAGTGGAATATGATAAGGGCAGAATGTTAGACGGGTTTGCATGACCAGTTTGTAATGCTTTGAAAATAAAGTCTGTTCTCTCTCTCTCTCTCTCTCTCTCTCTCTATATATATATATATATATATATATATATATATATATATATATATATATATATATATATATATATATATATATATATATGCTCGTGTGTGTGTGCGCGCGTGCCAAGCGAAGAAAACCTAATGAAAACTACACGTCTCAACATGTATTCAAATATAAGCTTTAATAATTGAGCTGCTTCGCATTTTCAAAATACAGCACACCGACATTCACCTGTCTATAGCACATGAAACATGCCTAGCTCACATGACAGGCCGGAAACAGTAACAACTATAGGTAATCAAAACAGATTACAAAGAAAATCTCTCTCTCTCTCTCTCTCTCTCTCCCTCATATATCTCTCTCTCCCTCATATAACTCTCTCTCTCTCCCTCCCCCTGTCCCCCCTCTCTACTACATGTCTTGATCAATGTATAAGACAAAAGATGCAGTAACAAAAAAGGGTAAAAATCTCCACGGTAGCATACTGAAGGTACGGTTGGTTAGCTGCATGTCCTTTACAGAACGTTGTAGTCAACCCAAACATTTACCGATTGTTATTTATAACCAAATTACGCTTAGTAGTTTGCCATTGATTTCTGAACGGCCGACGCCTCAAACTATCGAAATCAACGCAAAACGATCAGCTTCCAAATCGCCCGCGACAGATTTTTAACCGTCGTCAGGCTACTTGTCACACATTTTCTTCATCAAACAGCAGTTCATGAATGCTGGGGCCACTATTACGCTGGCCGCCTTCACCGCCAGAACATTTTCTGGTTCCCATTTAACAGAACTGGGTCGACCCCGGAGCCAGTGTAGTCACAAAAACGACATTGCTTCGAGGTAGGTTCGCACCCTAGACAACCAAGACAGGAAGGTGAACGCAGTGCCTTCTACACTACCACGGGTTCATAAAATAAATAATTTAAAAAAAAATTAAAAAACAAAACAAAACAGAATATGAACCCAACAATACATATCTTGTATCTGCATATTTGAAGTTTTATTTTTAGCGCAAACCGCAAGCGATAGTAAACAAAAATGCCCCCCCCCCCCACCTTTTCCCCTCCAACAACAGCAGTGTGAGACCGCGATCTGCATACGAATTCCACATGGGCGGAGTGGAAGAGTCGATGTGGACGAAGTCGGCAATACGAACAAAGTGACAGCTCCGAACAAACATCTATTTCCCCCATCGATTCTGTTGCCAAATGTGCCACCTCCGCGGGGAGCCAGGAATCGCCACTGTCAACAAAGGCAACTCCCTAAACATGCAAAAAACGAATTTGCTTTGTGTCTGCCCGTTTGTGCGGACAACAGATAGCGCTGTTGTCTCGGGCGCTAGCCGAAACACTTTGGGGACCAGGATAGGCACCTCACAAGTTACGATATATGCCGGACAATAAATACCCCCGCACGCCCTCTCCTGCTGCACTGTCCCTAAGACTGTCTCTTGGACTGTGCCGGTTGTCTTGAGATCAGCATCAACTCACTGTCTGTAGACATATCTGTTTGGTTAGAGCAGCCGTCAGGGCGTGTATTAGCGCAGTGGCTGGGGAGGGGGGGGGGGGGGGGGGGCTACACTGATTATGTCATGAGAGCGGTCGGAGGAAGGTTCGACGCTTTGCGTTGGTCGTTGGGTGAGCGAAAGACTGGTTGTCTATTCCTTCGAGAATTCAGGCCTAAAGAATGTGATGGTCTTATCAGTCACATTATAGACCCATAGCCGATTACTGCTTTAGGATATGTATTTTAGAGCAGGCGTTTGGTCCTGTAATATATGGCACGGTTATAACCAAACTTAGTTCATACATTCAGAGACACAGAGAGGTGGACACACGAATTGTCGTCTGCCTTTTGAGAGGAGACTAAAAGAGGAGACTATTCACTCAAGCTAGATCCTAGTAAAATTAACAACAAAAACTATACGATCATATTTAAACTGAGTCAACAGAATTGCCCATCAAACAAGCAATCCTCTGTTGAGTATCTAACTTGTAGCAGTAGATGGAGTTACATGTTCTAGTGACCCCAAGAGCTATGTCGACGGTAACGCAGCTACTAGTAGGCTCGACCTTGTCGGACAGGTCAATGGTCAGGACCGGACGGAGAGATATACAAACCTCTTGCCGTGTAGGTAGACTGGGGACAGCAAACCTAAAAAGCAAACTTTGTCATGAATCAACACTTTTCTCTCCAGGCGTTTCTGTCTTGATCTTAAGTCAATCTTGCTTCTCCTTGTTTTAGACCAAGCCGGTTCTCTTGGTATGTGCTACAATTTTGTGGGGTCGAAGTGATTCCGTGATCCTTTCATAATAACAACGTCTGTGAAAACATACCCCTCTCTGCGGTAGAGCGTTACATTTTGCTGTATCTCTTCTAACGAAATGAACAACAATTGTTTGGTTGTGTCATCCAAACAACATCCAACGACATGATGGATTATTTGGCCAAGTCACTGCTACTTCCCAACCTTTTTCAATCTCCATGAAGGGTTGTTTGGTCAGAGCCCGAAAAGTAACCTGCCACACTATTTCATCAAGTCAAACGTAAACTTGCCAATAAACCACAAACCGCTAACAAATGTTGGGGATGACTGCGACGTCATGTAAAGGATATGTAACTAATTTTATTCGCAATTTAAAAAAAAAAATTCTGCTTATCGGCCTACTCATCTTTTACTCCTTTCATCTCTATACACTTGCATTCATCTGTCAATCCAGCAGTTAGTCTATTCATTGCCACGTCAAGCCGCTTGCTACACGGCACCCTTCACGCCGACATGTTGTCTAAACCCCGTGACAGCCATGGGGCAATGATAAGCTACCCCCTGCCAGGCGGATCACACACGGTCTATTAACTGGGGCCGACGCAAGATTGCACGGAAGAGACACATCAACCCGACAAGCATGTCCACTCATTTCACTCTCGCCCCCTCCCCCATGTGGATTCTATTTATTATCTTCTGTCTCCATCAACCTTTGTACAGCGCCCGTTTTCCTATCCCATTTCATTATTCCCTCCTCAACACATTGCCGCTTTTCACCATTCGTATTTTCCTTATCCATCTTTTCTCATTGTGTGTAATCTTGTTTTTTCTTTTTCGATTCCCTTAAAGTCACAAACATCCACATTAGTTGTTTATTGTTACGTTTCCTCAACGAAGTCCATTATGTACTGCCGTACGTTCTAGTTTGTCGCTCGATGAGAAACACTGGTCGAAAGGCTAAACTATATGGTTAGATCTTTATCGGGCTGTCCATTTAACTGTACGGCTATTTCATTCTACACTATGCTTTTTATATGTAACACGACAACAAGAACTCTCATTTAACTCCTGACAAATAGTTCACCTCCCCCGTGATCCCTGAATTGTCCCCTTCCTCTTAAACATCCTTTGAAATATTTATGCTGTCATGCGTGGCATTAAGATGCTTCCGGTCGTGGAAGAGGAAACCTGTTGCTGGCGTATTTTATTTCTCCCGCCGTTGCCAGACTACGCACGCATCAATCTACAGAATGTGTGTGTGCTATATGGTTGCAGCAACGAACGGCAACTATGTCACATTTCTAACCGCTATTTCCTTTTGCCACACAAACGGCCACACCTGTATAGATATGAAGCCGTGATATTGTGAAGCCAATGGCTTGCCAAACTTCACATGTTTGCCTATGCAGCTGTTTTCCAGGATAACCCACACTGAATGATCAAATAAACAGACAACGACAGGCCCCCTGAAGCTCTATGGTTACAATTATCAGGTGTCTGCTATCATGTCGGGTGTAATTTCCTAAGATGATGGTGTCATTCGACTGAACGAGCTTCACAACTCCGTCGGGTCGGCCAGTTCCCTTTCTAGTCTAATGCTTTCTAACGTCTAGTGACAGCTTGCACTACCAGAACCAGCTAATATTATCTGTTTTGACAGCAACACGCATGTCAGCTTCGGAGACAATTAAAACAACCTATCAGAACCTTTTTTTTTTTGTTCGCATATCCTTTACAGGACATCGCTGTCAACATCAGCATTTTTCAGCTGATTGTTGATTTCTTGCAAGATTACGCTCAGTAGTTTGCCATTGCTTTCTGAGCGACCGGCTCACATATCCCCTAAGCTACCGACGCGGAGAGAACTGCTACCGATTCTCGCGCAAGGTCACGTTACTCACGAGAGTATACGGGATTACAGAGAAAGTCGTGTAACCTCTAGACCAGGGAGACCGGCTAACAGAACCTGCTAAACATAAAATATGACTAAGAAGACAAGCACAGTTGCAGTGAACTTTTAACATAAGTCTTTATCACTGAACAAGAAAAACAAAACAATAACAAATATTATCTCGAAATATAAGAAGTAATTAACTTTTTTTTTCGGGATTTGAATCTTTAAATCTAAGAAGTAGCTCGATCAACAAAACTGGATGTTGAGATATGTACTCTTTTTCTATTATCCGTTTTTCATTATATTGTTGTTCCTTGTTCGTTGACAATGAATCCGACC
This sequence comes from Cepaea nemoralis, assembly GCA_014155875.1. NCBI lineage: Eukaryota > Metazoa > Mollusca > Gastropoda > Stylommatophora > Helicidae > Cepaea > Cepaea nemoralis. The sequence continues at coordinate 305,440 of JACEFZ010013845.1, forward strand.
GAAACGGTTGGCTTGCATCTGAGTGTATTTTTCAATTCGTCGAGCTTCTAAATCACATTTTGTGTTTTTATTCAAACTTCGCAACCAGTTAATACTATGTGTTTTGATTACAAAGCACATGTCAACTTTGGAGACAATAAAACCAACGTACAATGTAAGTTAACCGTTCTGCGACCTAACCAGCATATGCTGTCCTTGACCGTCTCTAGGCAAGCATTTCAGCACCAAGAAAAACATTACAATATAAATAACTACAAAGATCATAAGTATTGAAGTAATAGATTCATGTTGGCATCTACCAATAGAAGTGGCTTCACAATCAGAAAGAAGGGAACGAAGAAAGTACGAGAGGTGAAGAATATAGGCGTTTAGGAGAGAGAGAGAGAGAGAGAGAGAGAGAGAGAGAGAGAGAGAGAGAGAGAGAGAGAGAGAGAGAGAGAGAGAGAGAGAGAGAGAGAGAGAGAGAGAGAGAGAGAGAGAGAGAGAGAGAGGATATAGGCAACTAAAGCTAGGTGGAAATTACAAGTCTAGTCATTAAACGGACACCAACATCATTACACTCGCCCCAAGGCGTGGGCAGGGTCCCCTATCTTTACTTAAATGTGAAAACTTTAAAAGATAGGAAAATACAGCACCAAAAGTCATCACGCCTCCTAAACGTTTATACTTTATAAATACAAAGTTACAGATTTATGGAAATGACAAACTGTCTTCTCTATTTACATTAAAGCCCCATGAAATGCAAGCAAATTGTGCATTAATTTTCACTGATAGGTTAGTTGCAACTGTAGTGACTATATTTTGAAACCAGTAACCATCTCATGCCGGGCTCCCTGGTCTAGCAGTTATACGACTTTCTCTGTAATCCCGTATACTCTCGTGAGTAACGTAACGTGCGCGAGAATTGGTAGCGGTTCTCTCCGCGTCGGTAACTTACGGGATATGTGAGCCGGTCGCTCAGAAATCAATGGCAAACTACTGAGCGTAATCTTGGTCTTGCCAAGAAATCAACAATCAGCTGAAAGATGCTGATGTTGACAGCGATGTTCTGTAAAGGACATGCGAACAAAAAAACAAAAACAAAAATCTCATAGAGAAATAATGGTCATAAAGAGGCAAAACAAACACCAATAGAGTGGGAAGCAGTGAATTCAAGAATAACAGCAAAAATCAGAACACATTAGAAATAAGCTGGGTCGTCGCTAGAGCTACGGAGTTCGTGCTTTGTACGACGCTTTCCGGAAAGAGGCCGAGCTATATGGGATAAAACCCGGTGCAATGAAGTCGACTCTGTCGACTTTTAAACGACTTTTTTAAAATTAGAAAGTAAGCATGGGTGTGGTCCGGTGTTACGCACCAAAAACTCATATGGATGAATCAGGTTAGGGAGTATGTTTCACGAAAGTTCAAATTCCTGTAGGTAATAGAAGAAATGGCAATTTCAACATCCAGATGGGTGACGTGAATGCCAAGATAAGATAGGACAACACAGGTCGTGAAAAGATCACAAGGAAACATGGGCGCGGGGTAGGTAATGAATGAAAATGGAGAATTATTCACTAATTTTTCAGTGAATCAACATGTCACAAGAAGAAGTTTTTTGTCTACATAAAAGAATACATAAATCAACGTGTGTGTGTTTTTTTTTTAATTCGCATATCCTTTTACAGGACATCGCTGTCAACAGCAGCATCTTTCAGCTGTCTGTTGATTTCTTGGCAAGATTACGCTCAGTAGTTTGCCATTACTTTCTGAGCGGCCGGCTCAGTATCCCGCAAGTCACCAGCGGGGGTCGAACCGCTCCCAGTTCTCGCCCGCTACGAGACTGCGTGATAAACGGGATTACGGAGAAAGTGGTGTAACCCCTCGGCCATAGAGACCGGCAACGTGGGTATTACCAGACCAAAATAAGCGAAAACAAAATAATCATTTATGTATTAATAAGAAAGTTAGATTATCTCTAAATGACGTAACAAAGTTTTTAGAGGTGCAGATGTAGATTCTGATGACCACTTGGTGATCAGTAAAAGTAAGTTGAAACTAAAGAGATAACTCACACGTATGAAAATCATTACAATGTAGGATTTCACAAAAAATGGGGAAAGTTACTGTCATAGTCTTTTAGGCACCTGGTTTTGCAACAGTTAGTAGAAACAGAGACCTGACAGAATGAAGAGTCAACATCACACAAGCGTGTCAGCTACAAGACACACTCGCGGTGCGGTGTGAACAACAACAGTAATGGCATTAACGACATCTGGTTATTGGCACATCAACAAAAACGACCTCACAGTGGAGACCTCGACCAGCAGACGATGGTTTGTCGCAAACATCAATCTTTGCTCTGTGTGCGACAACAGAGAAACACCAGCAGACGATGGTTTACTGCACACATCAGTCTTTGCTCTGTGTGCGACAACAGAGCAACACTCGCAGGGCAACAAGTGGAACCGGATGTGCGCCACGAAAAGGAATGGTCAGTGTGTATGCGTACATTAATGTACAGGAAACAAGCTACTGATAGACATCAAGTCATCACGTGTGGCTGTTCACGTTCAAGTCATATCCATGACATAAGGGAATAAGTAGCAATTATCTCAGAATCGTCCAGGCACAAACGATTGTGTTACCATCAATGGTAAAAGAGTTTGTTTTTTTCACGCCTTGATGTCTATTGAATCTATGGCGTTAGCCTCTTATTTGCAAAGACCAATCGGGAATCAATTGGCGATGTAGTAAATGTCATGTTTGCTGTTTTTGCTTCCCAGAAAATATCATGGTACCCATTTAGGCCGGATAAGCCTGGGAGAACAGGTCAATTTTAAAAAAAATGCACTCTTCGATGGGAATTCGAACACATGATCGCTGGGTCGGCAGGCAAGCGTGCTAGCCACTACACTTCTGCACCTCTCACCATGAATTATTTTGTAGATAGCCCTTGCTGTATATAAATATGTTCTATTTAACAAGAATATAAATTATCCAGTGTGATTTCCCCCAAACCTTACTTCTCATCTTCATCAGACACATTAGTGCAACTGCTATCTTTGAGCTATTGTATCTAGAAGGTATTCGTTGTGTCTTTCCATTATGACGATCGACCATATTTGTCTTCTTCTTCTTTATTTATTGATTTATTTCTTCATTCCTTTCCTCTTTTTTTCTTCTTCCTCTTCCTCTCCACAACTTCCGCCAATCATTGTGTTCCCTTTCAACGTCAGGTCAAGAAGAGAAATCATGCGAGAGCTCTAATGTACATTTTACACTTAGTGATATTTTAAGCCTCAGATATTTCATCAATTCACTTATTGCATAGGCAACTTCTTACTCTGTTTCCGGCGTCTCTAAATGCTAAAACTGTGTGGGCCACCGTCACGTGATAATCTTGTTGCATGACCAAGCCAACCATGTTGCAGTTACTATATGTTCTAAATACTAAATCAGGTCCATTTTCTAACTGGTCAATCGTACAATGAAGCCAAATAAAATACACAAACACTATTAAATAGAGCTGTGTAATTGGCTATAGGTTGCCCACACAGATAAAAATATATCAGTAGGACAGACGATTACACTTCCGCTTATTATACCTAGGAAAAGCGAGTAAATGGAATTTGAATCAGGAAGACATAAACAATAGATTGCACAATGCATTGTCTGACATATTTCGCTACATTTCGTCAGGTGCATACTGCACAATAACAACATAAACCAAAGGGGTAACATGTTCTTTGAACTTAGTTTTGCTACGTGATTTCTACAATAGGCGCCCAAAGAGATGCAACGAAATATGCCAGGCAGTACGTAGTGCAATCTATTGTTTATGTTTTCCATATTCAAATTCACTGCATGGATTTTGTTATTAAGATGAGTTGATGATGTGAAGCGATGGCCAGACGATAAAACCTGTATCATTGTATGCATAATAATAATAAAAACTGACTTCATACAATTGAACGCACAAAGTGTACACACACACGATATGTTCTGGGTATGCCACCAAACAAGGGGGAAGTCACACTGAGGGATTAGCTGCCAGGCCTGGCGGACAACACGTATACGATCAAACCTGCAGGGGATAGGATGGGACCACACAGGCGCCAACACAAATCACGTTCACAAGATACATCAGACAATGGCGATACAACCTGACCACTGATCACACATGTACTGAGCTACACAATCCAGTTCACTTTAAGGAGTTACTGTAATCTTCCTATAGCAATTATTAAAATATCCTTTCTGTCAAATCCCTGTTCACTAGAGCGTAATTAATTGCTGAAGCCAATAGATAGCCCCTGGTTACTTGTTATATGATTGTTACACAATCAGTTCGACTGTTCTTATAACTGAAAGTTCTCATCTCTACACACGAAGTTCTTCTATTAAATATATAGGCCTAACATGGCTACCAGTTCTTTTTATACAAAAATAGGTGTCTGGCTACTGCTACTGTCTTACAGACCATTATAAGGAAGTATCTATATGCCATTAATGTAATGAATAAATATCTTAAATAACAAATATTGATCGACGCTTATGTTATAGAAACAACGCAGAAAGCAGTGTACATGACTGTCCAATGAGTTTTTTTTTTCTTTCACATTCATAAATGTTTCCTCATTTCAAGTTTTCCTTATAAATCCCATGACCCTGTCTAGACTAGCTGTGTTATTACCAGCATCATGCTGTCACCGCAATGTTCCCTTATTTGTGATTGTGTCCTTGCAAAACTCACGGCTTCCACTTTCCGTTATCCCTGTGCTCATTGCGCGGTTTCACAGCTTTGCCGCAGTCGGTCTCACCTCATTTCTCCTCAATGTTCCACAAAGAAGCGGGAAGGATGTCCCAAAATCTAGGTTGTCTCTACATTTCGCGCTGTTCAGAACTGTATCCAAACATTACTACCAAACCTTCTCTATGAGTGTCAATCAATACCCATTAACGTTGGTCAAGCAGCCACAAGATTAAATCTACAGGAAAATAAAAAAATCAAGGCAGAACACTCCTGTAATAATATGACAGCCACAAAGGGAGGTAATTAATCGTTATTAATATTGTACTGAAAATAACAAATACTGAGTATACATGTCTATGTACTAATACTGGTAGTTATAATTGCCAAAAAATACATACATGTCTAATATTTTATATAAAATACAACATCCAAAATGCATGAAAACTAATAGAACACACTTTTAAAAATCCACCAGTGGGTCAATTTTACTGAATGAAATGGTATTATTACTACTATTATTATAAATTTTTTAAATGGTATTATTATTATTATTATTATTATTATTATTATTATTATCATTATTATTATAGGACTGGGCAATCCCTACACAACATCAACATATGGTGTATGGAAGTCAGGCTGTGTGTGGCTCAGTACAATTACCATATATGAGTGACTAGTAAGCGAAGAGCTGGCGCCCTCCCGCTCGCTGACGCTATTCCCGGCGCGCATTTCAATTTTCTGAAAAGACATGGCAAAGACTCAACATAGTTAAGTTAAGACAAACAGATAAGACGAACGTAGCTGAGACATACTAAACGGATACAATTTAACCTTATAGAAGTTGCTAGTTAATACAGTGGAGCAAAGGTATGATAATACGTCATCAAAATTAGTCACATAGAAAGGGTTTAGCCATGCGTCATCAATATGTCACTAAAACGTGTCTGGACACATGGAAAAGGTCAGTTAATATGTCATCAAAGTTTGTCTAAGCACACGGAAAAGGCAAGATAATACGTCATCAAAGTTTGTCTAGACATACGCAAAAAGCATGGCAATACGTCATCAGGGTTTGTCTAGATACACGGAAAAGGCATATTAACACGTCATCAACATTTGTTTAAATACATGGAATAGCCATGACTATATATCACCATAGTTTGCCTAGACACATGGAAAAGGCGTGATAAAACGTCATCAAAGTTTGTCTAGACATACGCAAAAAGCATGGCAATACGTCATCAGGGTTTGTCTAGATACACGGAAAAGGCATATTAACACGTCATCAACATTTGTTTAGACACATGGAATAGCCATGACTATATATCACCATAGTTTGTCTAGACACATGGAAAAGGCGTGATAAAACGTCATCAAAGTTTGTCTAGAAAAAGGCACGATAATACGTCGTCAACGATAATACGTCGTCAAAGTTCTTCCAGACACCTGAGAAAGGCATGATAATACGTCATCAAGGTGTGTCTAGATTCATGGACAAGGCGTGTTAACACGTCATCAAAATGTGTCCACACATACGGAAAAGGCATGACAATACGTTACCAAAGTTGTCTAGACACACAGAAAAGGCATGATAATAAGTCATCAAAGTTTGTCTAGATAAATGGAAAAGGTATGATAATACTTCGTCAAATGTTGTCTAGAGACATGAAAAAAGCATGATAATATGTCATCAAAGTTTGTCTAGACACACGGAAAAGGCATGGTAATACGTCATCAAAGTTTGTATAGACACATGGAAAAGACATAGTAATACGCCACCGAGTGTGAGCTGAAACACAGAAAAGGCATAGAAATACGTCATTAAAATGTGTCTTCTCAAATTGAGCAGATACGATCGATAATACGTCACCAAATTTGTCTACACACGCGGAATATCACGGTAACACGTCATCACAGTATGTCGAAACGGACACGAAAAGACATGGCAATACGTCATAAAAGTTGGTTGAAATACACAGGAGAATGATGGTAATATATCATTAAAGTTGGTCGAAACACTGGAAAGGTATAGCAATATGACACCAAAGGTGGTCCAAACAGGGACAAGGTTTGGTCAAACGTCATCAAAGTTGGTCAAAACACTGAAAAGGTATCGTAATACATCAAAACTTGTCTAGACACCGAAAAATGACATAGCAATGCGCCATCAAAATTTGCCTACACACTGGAAAAAAAACATGGTAAAACGCCACCGACATCGTGTTTAACACAAGGAACCGGCATACCAATAAGGCAAGAAAGCGTGTCTAGAAACACTGTATGGAAATGGCAAAACGTTATTAAAGTTTGCTAGATTCATGGACCATACATGGCTTGACTCCATCAAAGTTTTATCTTAACACAAAGGCCATGGTAAAGCGTCAGCCAGTTTAGTAGAGACATGGAAAAGACATAATAAACAGACATGAAAGTTTGTAAAGACATAGATAAAAGTCATGACTATATCATACTATATGTCATCATAGTTTGCTAAGATACAGACACGAACAAATTGCCACATATTTCTACCATAGCAATACATACCAAGGCAACTGATTTATGGCGGATGAAGAAGACGTAAAATACTGAAATATTACAAGACTTGAACATGGAAGAAACCTGGCACATACAACATTACCATGTATGGGAAATTAAAACACTTTGACTATTTTAAACGTTACGGTGGTTAGGAGATACTATTTATGCAAGGCTTGGTTCTGGACAGAAGAGGTAGGCATCGGTCAGTACGAAAATGGACACAGGATATTGAAGACACCTTGGACATGAGGGTGCATGATGCGGGAGAAATGGCTAGAGATAAAGAGGCTTTTGCGTTTGGTGCATTGTCATGAGAGCGACGTTCTGCAAAGGACTTGCTACTTGACGATGAGTCTGCCATTGTTTTCAGAACGACGTAAGACTCATACTATCGATATCAACGCAAAGCGACCTTTTACCACTTCGGCAGCGGTGATTTAGACCCAAATACTAAAGCATCCAAAGTAAATGGAGAGAAAATAATTGTCATGGATAAACAAAGAAAGGGAGTATTTTCCAATAAAGACAGCAGGACTTTTAAGGAAATTAGATGAACAACGGAGCAGGACACGACACCGAAGAATATGAAACAGGTATGAAAGAGGCAACCAAACATATGGCTGTGACAACAAACAACACGGCTGGGACCAGAGAGTAATGTAGTTAGATACAATAAGGGTGCCTTTCTTAAAAGCCAGATTTTCAGCCCTCCTAACATTTAAACGAACTGATTGATTATGTCAATGTTTGTAAATAAAATTACCCCTACAAATAAATTAAAAAAAACAAACAAACACACACACACACACTATCAAGTGAAAAGCCGGTGAAGCACACGGGGGAGGAAGTCATTTCGTTAATCTTCAGACTCGAGTAAAACTCAAGCCATACGTGACACCCCGCACACGTGTGTGGTCACGCGGTTTCATACAAACACGCACCTACTAGTCAAACAGTTGTACAAATGTAGCTCAGGACTTCCCCAATCTACAAGGGTCGTATGTATAGCTGTGATAGGATTACACAGGAACAGGGGAGGAGGGGGGGGGGGGGGGGGCGGGAGTGTGGTGGTGGGGAGGAGGGAGTGAACTGTTGCCCTCCACTGGAAGGAATTAATTCTTAAATGACGCGAGGGTTTGAGATACAGGAGTTTTAGGTCTTTAGAGTTAATAATTTTCATGTATTTTACTATTACTATTGTCCATGGCGAGAACCTCACTGTATGAGCCGGTTGCCGAAAATCTCTATACAAAACCGTATCAATTTAGTGGCGGACTTCTATGTACAACAGCTTCTTCGTGAACCTCATTGTCTGCCGTGTCAAGTTGATAGGTGAAGAGCACACAACAAAACCACACACCCACGTATCCAAGCACTGCGCTTCAGACATTGTAGTGGATGAAAGTAGCATATTAGGCTTTACAACTTGCAAGAAAGCGCGCTAATATATTACATTATTTGTATTGTGAACTGTCGGACAATGTAACTTTTATACTCGGGCTTATGCCGTGGCATCAGTGGGTGGTGGAACGGTTAAAGCAAGCCTATGGAATCTACAGAAACTTATTTAAACTTAGCTAAGGCAACGATTTTTATCTATGGAAGCTACTATGAGAAAAAAAAAAAAAAACAATGCTGCACGAGGGTATAGCAGACAGAGAAGACCATGGAGTGAAAAGGGACCATAGAAGAAATCAATAATGATATTGTTGTGGCGTGACATCGGGCACTACCAAATAGCACTTGACGGGTCGACGTGCCAATGGTCAACAGCCGGTGCAGAAATATGCCAAGCTCCTGTCATCCCAAGTTTCCGTCTGTCACACCTCGCTGGTAGCCTGCTGTTGGGAAGGGGAAGGACAAGTCCGCAACATACTTCCCGTGGAAATGGTACTTCGCTATCGGTTCGGGATGGCAGTCTCTCTACCAGCTTCATCCCGATAGATGCAAGCCCCGTTCAAGGAGACTTAAGCGTCAAAGTAGCTGACTTAAGAATTCGAGCTCACAGTCTTCCAAAGGTCTTTCAAGAAACCAATCAAGCAGGCAGCCAAGCAATCGACCGAACAATAATTAAGCAGGGCAAGAGTCCAAAGAAAACACGAAATATGATAGGAATCTCGACGAAAGAGAAAAAACAAAACAGAGAGAGAGAGAGAGAGAGAGAGAGAGAGAGAGAGAGAGAGAGAGAGAGAGAGAGAGAGAGAGAGATATATATATATACAGGCGAATGTATCGACCAAAGTCTGTATCAACGAACATAAATAATACTTAACTCTGCATCTCCAGTTGAACAATATTAAAGTTGGGCACCTTCTATGGAGTCTGCCATTTGTTTGCTGTCTTAGTACGAACCCATTGAGGAATAGGTCTGTTTTACTTCATCTTGCGAGCAAGCTGGCTTATTTTAACTATTTTGTGGGCTCTCATCTTTGACTCCTTTCTGATCTGTAGATCAGTTGCTAGTGGGGCGGTTCGACACCAATTTGTCAAATCATAAAATTGGCACCTAATACTGCTCCGAGTTAGGGATAAATGTCAGCAAAGGGAACCGGTTACCAATCTCGTAACCTTCTGTAAGTAATAGCCAGCGAATTTCACAACTCAACAGTAGAAACAGGATTACTCTTGTAGTTGTACTCATATAACAAAAAAAAAAGAAAAAACCACACACACACACACACACACACACACACACACACACACACACACACACACACACACACACACACACATATACTGCGTGCCAGCGCTGTGGTAAAGATGACTGCCTTGAACACAGGAAACGCGAAGAGGAAGGGGAGAGAAACACACTATACACAATGACACATCTGTGTGCCCGGTCAAGGATATAGGATGTGGCTACACAATGAAATCATAAACATCCGTTAGAGGATAACATTAACATTCAGTGTTTACAGTTGTACTATATAATGTTATCTGTATTTAGATAGACGCGTAGACTGTTGGGTGGTGATACATATATCCATCTGTGTACAAGTCTTGACTACCAGACCGTGCTGCTTTAATCCAACTACCTATGTATAAAAATGTATGTGGCCTTGGGGCAGATCAAGGAAGCAGATAAATGCATCTATATTTTCGAAAGAAAAAGTCTTAGATACACTATAAAGGCCCCAATTACAACCAATTCGATATAGTCGAGGGTTGAACGGGGCCATTCGTCTTAAGCAAAGCAAAGCAAAGCTTGGGGCAGTTTCACAATCCCGTCATACCGGGTAGGAAATTAGCTGCATGCCATTTGGGAGCAGACCGCTTTGCGTTCATTTTAATAATGGTATGAGTATCCACCGTGTAGAAAGCAATAGCAAACTACTGAACCTAAATTAGCATGAAAATCGAAAATAAGCTAATAAATGCTTGGTTTGAATAACAAAGACACAAGCAATACATTGCACGATTTTTTGCCTGGCATATTTCGCTGCATCTCGTCAGGTACATACTGTAGAATTCACACAACGTAAAGTAAAATAACTAGATAAATCCTTCAAGCTGAAATATACACACGTTCACACAGTAATGTCAATTGTCTACCACGGTATTTTTAAACTGACTATCATGTCTTTCTGTTTGCACAAAACTAATCTATGTAGATTAATCATTATGGTACATAGACCAGTTTTGAGCAAACAGAAAGACATGATATTCAATTTAAAATTACCGTGGTAGATAATTGACATTACTGTGCGAACATATGTATATTTCAGCTTGAAGGATTTATCTAGTCATTTTACTTAATGTTGTGTAAATTGTGCAGTATGTACCTGACGAGATGCAGCGAAACATGTCAGGCAACAAATCGTGCAATCTATTGTTTGTGTCTTTGTTATTCAAATTCACTGCGGGAAAACATTGTTTTGAAATGCTGAGTTGATTGTGAAGACTGCATAAGACATGCCGCTAACTGAACCGTCTATGAAGAAGTCGATATTGTCGGACAATGATGTTTTGAACCATCTTGTAAAGGTCTAGATTGTCAGGCGATGGCGTTGTTATCCACGTCGGGCGATGATTTTATCCAATTGCGTAGAAGTCTAGACTAGAAGAAGCTGTTTCTTTCTCCCTCTCAGTGGGAAGTCTACATTTTGCCGTTGGTTTATACATCACCTCCATGTTGTCGCCAAAATGTGTGAATGCGCGCGCGCGCGCGCGCGTGTGTGTGTTAACTGTCGTGAGTGAATACACCGTACGATGACGATTTATATTTCCTTCATGTCTGCCGGTATCTCTATGAAACCTTGTGAGCTTCCCCTTCCCACCCCTTTGTATTTATTTCCAGGATGTGCTCATTTAAAAGCAGCTATATTTAAATACCATGCTTTATTTTTGCTTGAATCAAAGACTATTTCCAGAGCTGATTTGCTTGCACGAGTTGCGTTTTATTTCTCCAGTGACCTGCCTGGATGGAAACGTGGGCCACACGCCAACCAACGTGAAATCTTTTACGTCAACACTTAAATAATAACAACTAAGACGAAATACAAACGCTCGCTAGAGAAACCCCAGGCCAAGCAAAACAGGGACTGGTAATGACTCATGCCCAACCGCACCGCCCAACAGACATGTCGAGGGCTTAGGAAGACAGATGCGAGTTGGAGAAAGTAACAACAAATGGGTGTGAGGTACACTAGCTCAGGGAAGGGGAGATACAGGTAATCTACGATGTTTGGTTTACAGTGGAAAAGCGTGGCAATGCGCCCAGATACAGCTGGGTCGGTACAGTAATGTGAACGAGCGGACACGCTGAAATAGACGAGTTCAAGAAATCCTAACAAAGGGTATCATAACGAAAACAAAACAAAAACAAAAAATAGCGCGATATTGCATAACAATCTTCAATGACCGCGTCTATCTGTGTGCTTGCCCGTTTGTCTGTCTCTAACATTTCACACCGATATATAAGAAGTAAAATAGTTTTTCAGGGAAACAAACATGTATAATTAAGAAACGTGTCGCCTTCTTGTGCCTGTAATCTCCCAGTCTTCTTTATCATCCTCTGTCTGTTATCTCCCAATGAAGCAAGCCCCTCAACCAACTCACGCTAAGCCCTATGTAGACTTGATTATGATTCAAAACAATGTTTTCCCGTGATGAATTTGAATAACGAAGACACAAACAACAGATTGCACGATTTATTGCCAGGCAATAAATCGTGCAATCTATTGTTTGATTATGATTGGTCGGATTTTGCAGCTACAGCTTTCTACGGGATGAGATAGCCAGTCTCATGCCAATCCTCCTTAGTCGCCTGTTACGACATGCATGACAGGTTAGAATGACGCTGGCCTACCTTTAATGGCCCTGGTAATACTAATACGACGACGTTCAACGGTTCATCTACCAATGTTTGGCCCTGAACCAACTCACACTCAGCCCTGTATTGACTTGTTCGTGATTGGTTGAATTTTGCATTTAAAGTGTTCTACCGGATGAGACAGCCAATTTCACGACAACTCTCCTTAGTCGCTTCTTAGGACATGCATGATAGGTTACTGTTTTACTACTTCCCTCATTATCAATCAACCAATCAGGTGTCATCTCCGCAATAGAAGGTTAGCTGCAATGTATCTCCAACCCTTTCTGTCCCTCGCTCTTGTTGCACACTCTAACAGGCTGATTGATGTCCGTCCATATTTTGATGTTATATTCCCAGTTGCCTATCTCTTTCTCTCAGTCTTAACCTTTGGCCTCCAGTAGGGTATTTACAATAGAGCTATGACTTTTAACATTGCCAAAATATTTAACTTGTCTCTTTTTGTTATTTCTTTCACTAACTCGTTTCGTTCCCAGCTTCTCTATAATTATGTATTTCACCGTTGCTGCTTCTTTGGCATACGGCCTATTCTTCCCGAATGGGCCCTTATAACACGCGGGTGATAAAGCGTGTAAAACAACAAGAATATATGCAGTAATAAAATATACAACAAACTATTTTCCTCGTATTCATTTCTTCTTCTGTACTAGGAACACAATGAGTATTCCTTAGACATATTTGTTCTTTCCCTATTACTTCTATGAATTCCAATCATTATTTATACATATTTTGGCGTATACTAATCCCTCTACCGTGTCTCTAAAATGTCCCCTGTGCCCATTTCCGCGTACCTTTCAAAGCCCCAATATTTACATATTAAGTTATGTGCTACTTTACAAACCCTCCGACGCATACACACACGGCACAGTTCCACTTAACTACAACAAAGCAACACTGGTAGCTAATACACTGCCAGCCATGTAGTATAAAAAAAGTACACACTAAGTGGCGTGACACGGGAGTAAAACAACTCACTGGAGACAAACCAGATAATCTACGACGATATGCCCTCTGTTGTCGAGTAATACTCAGCAACCCAGAAACAACATCAATACCTTATTTATAAGGTCAAGGTAGTTTAACATGGTACGCATTACAGTAGAAACCGCAAATTTACCCCCTCCCTCACCCATCTCCCACTAACTACAGCGTGTTTAACGACCTTGCACAGTCTGCTCACATACATTCTCACCTGGAACCTTCTACATGAAATAAGAAGCCAGGAGCCTAGCGTCGTCCCGCGAGAAGCGCAGTAAGCTACCGTAATCCGCCTGCAGGTACAGGATTGAGTCAGAGGTGAGTAATCTGAGAACACTGCCAAAGGGCTAAATTTAGCCCTGCCTATTTTGGGTAAGGGTGCTCGTGCCAGAATCCATGACGTGTCAAACGTCTGTTGCACTATCTCGCACGTGACTACTCAAAAGTTAGCGTAACATGAGACTAGTAATAGTTATTTTAACACGTGACGTGTAACAACTATTTTAAAACGTGAGTAGTCGTTTCCTGGTGCTTGATATAAACGAAAAAAAAAAAAAGTGTACAGACAAGAGATTGACTTTATTGCACTAGAGTTTAACCCGTATAATAACCACTTCATCACGCAGGCATCCATTCCCTTTGTCTCAAGCAGACATCCCCGGTCGTGACTCTCCAATCCTTTGTATCGCCTGTAATTTTGATGAATCTGGTGTTTGTACTATGACTGTATGGCTGTCAGCTGTGTAAGCTTTCCACACACATCTTCATCTTTCTATTGTCTTCACCTACCTTGCTTGCCTACGCATCTTCAGTTGATATATGCCATATTTTTTAATTATCGTTTCCTTGTGGTTTTGATGCGTGATCTTGTAACATCAGCAACTGTCGCTCCCTCAGCCTTTGTTAGTTATCTGTCGGTGTATTATACTTGCACTCCGGACATGTCGATAGGTGCTCATATCCTTCATCTAACATATGCATCAGCGTCCGTTCTATGTTGGTTGACGAGGCTCCTCATTCTCCCGATGTGCCTCCCGTGTCTTGCCGTGTCAATTAATACCCCCAGTCTTTCACTTTAGACAACGATGTGGGTCCTCCACATCTCTATAAGGGTATTAGTAATATCGGCACGATCCTTATGCTAGCCATCTGAGGGGATGTAGAGCGAGCCAGCAAGTTTATCAGCTCGAACTTCAGCCTTGGTTTTCGCCTATGCTCACTATATTCTCAACATTCTTTTTCAAGTCACATCTCTACTTTCACCTGTTCTTCACCATTTCATTACAGTCCAGCATTCGCATAAATACAGAAGAATAGGCCACACACAACTTATGAGTAGGCGGATTTTCTGTTTGTTGCCATACTTCTGATTTTCATGTTATTGTTAATTGTAAGAAACTATTTAGATATGGCGATTCTTGTCTTTATCTCGGGGTCACAAGTTCCTTAGCCTAGATATGGAAAATAGCTGGCCTATTACATGACAATTACTTTAATACGTCAGTAAACAACAAGTTAGTTGCGTGTTCTTTACAGGACGTCGCAATCAACATTAAATTGGCTGTTTGTTATTTTCTAGGCAATTTTACGTTCAATAGCTTGCCATGGAATTCCAAACGGTCGAAACCCATACCATTGCGAAAATCAACGCCAAGCGGTCTGCTGCCAAAGGCTTACGGTTGACTTCGAAATCGGTATATCGGGACCGTGAAACTGCGTTCACTATCCTTAACCACTAGAAACACGTGACAAGTAACAGTTATTGTGGTGCAGTAACTCGATCCCTATTTCTGTACTATTTTTTTGGGCGCTCGCCCGTTTTGAATTGAAGCGTAGACCATACACACTACTTCTAGTGGTGCTGGAATGAATTCTGCGTGTGGATTAGCTTTCCCTATTAACTGTGTCCCTGGCCATCAGGCGAACCCACTCCGACTTCAGAGGTACTTGTAATTTACGTCCCCAACTCAAGGAGATAGGTCAACATTTTACTCCAACTGTTCGGTGTAGGGGTTGAACCCCTTTATCTCGACATCAGCACCCGGATATTTAAGAACACACGTTCTTATCCATTCACCCACGCTGACCTCTTATGTACCATTTGAGTAACGTCATAATGCCACCACTTGAAAGCTTGCTACGTGAGGTTTATGACCTAGCTATTTATTTTCCCATAGTCGAATCGCATCGGTAACTTACGGGGTATGTGAGCCGGCCGCTCAGAAAGCAATGGCAAACTACTGAGCGTAATCTTGCCAAGAAATCAACAACAGCTGAAAAATGCTGGTGTTAACTGCAACATCCAGTAAGGGATATGCAACTTTAAAAAAAAGAAGTCCATTCCACTTGGCGTTGGTTATCTGTTCACATCGTTCCGTCTCGTCTATTGCCATTGTTTCTCGATGCCACAATGCAAGACTGTCCAGCATTTTCTCTCCACGTCGCCTTCTACCTCTCACATCTCCAACTTTCCCATTATCACGACGCACTCCAGCTGTACTCTTCTCGCGATGCGCCCAAAGAATGCGGACTGTCTTCTTCTGATGCGAGCAACCAGTTCTCTTGCGAGTTAACTTCTTTCAAGATATCTTCATTACTATTTGTATCCGCCCAGGGTATTCTCTTCATTTCTTTGTAAAACTACATCTCTGCAGCTTCCACGTAATTCCTCACTAGTTTGCTGATTATCCATGATTCACGTCCGTACATCATAATTGACCAGATATAGAGGGGGATGCTGGTTAGTTGCATATCCTTTACTTGACGTCGCAATCAAGCAAGCATTTTTTGACTGTGATTTCTTCACGAGTTTACGTTCAGTAGTTTGCCATGAACAACAGGCACTTATATAACTGTATTAAAACCAAAGTAAGACGATCAAATGTGGGATATATATTCTCCCAATATAGCTCTTAAAACTCTTTTCCCTACCTCGATTAATGCATATGTGTGTGTATAGTGAAACCTCGGTTTTCGTTGACTTCGGTTTTCGTCGGTTGCCTCGGATTTCGTCGGCGTACCCACATGGCCTCGCTGTTAATTTTGAGAAAACAAAGGGACCCACACGTTCTTCTGCTCAGTTTGGCGTTGTTTCTCGTTGTGTGAGCATCACTTGCTAATAAGGTAACCCTTTGCTTTTAGCTCCATCATGGAACCAAAGCAAGTCGCCAGAGCCAGCAGCAACTCAAGTCTAGTGCGTCCAAGCTGACGTGGACAAAGCCTTAGGTTCGCACCGGAATACGATCAGCGTTGCCACTTGTGGGTTGTGCTCAATCTTTAAATCTCAAATCCCGAAACAACCAAATAAGTCAATTTGTTCATTGTTCGCTGGACTTTAGGCAAAAGGTGTGCCTCGCCAGATCGAGAAGACCTGATCATTCGGGGCCACATCGAATGACAGACGTCAGTCTTGGCGATCGGGTAAATTTTGAGTTACAGCCTACAATGGGTGACGTTGTGATATTCTAGTGTGATAATTTGGTCGCGTCTAGCGTGAGCCGGGTGGTCAAGTGGTTACAAACCCGCCTTACGCGTCAGTGATCCGGAGTTCCATCCCGGGTCCAGCCAGGGATATGTACTACCGACGAGCTCAAACAAGAGCGAAACTCGAGTCTAGTGCATCCAATCTGACGTGGACAAGGCCTTAGGTTTGTACAAGACCATCTAGGCCAAACATAACATATTTAGATGTTCTAGAGACAACCCAACAAAGACATACATAATGAGTTATCTACTGTACAAGCTATCCCTGAGTTATATGCATTGTACACTACTCAGCGAGTCGATCTAAATCACATATAAGTGTGTGCATTACTGAACAAGCACGACTAATGTATATATAATGTGTGTTTTGTAGGGAACGGACCAACACGAACATACAACACAACCGTGCATTAATTAATTCAAGCACCGACTGAAACCAGTCTGGCCAGTTTCCGCTTCCTGTCGGAGAATGACGCCATAATGCAAGGCGGATTATTTACAAAAGCGATCCTAACAAATCGTTACAGTGATTGCCTATGTCGTCTGTAGGCGTAAGTAAACGACAAAACGGTATGAAAACAAAATTCATAGGTATCGATTGGCGCTTATAGACGACTTGGAAAGAGGTAAAGATCAAACGACACAGCATACAACAACAAAAACTCGGGGCACGCCGGCAATAGCACCTGTAACCTCAATGTGACCTCAGCGTGGTGTTGATGGAACATGTGTTCGGCACCCATGACCACCTACGTCCTTAGTCTACCACGATTGAATTTAAGGCAGGGCGTCGCTTTTGCATGATACCTTTTCTTCCCCTCCTCCTTCTCATCATTCGGACACACTGACTTCTAGAAGAAGGAGGAGGTGGTGGAGGTGGAAGAGGAGGAGAAAAAGAAGAGAAAGAAGAAGAATAAATTAAATAAAAATAAGTATCTAAAGAAAGGCCGGTCTCTCTGGTCTAGAGGTTACACGACTTTCTCCGTAATCTCGTATACTCTCGTAAATAACGTGACATTGCGTGAGAAATGGTAGCGATTCTCTCCGCGTCGGTAACTTACGGGGTATTGAGCCGGTCGCCCAGAAAGCAATGGCAAACTACTGAGCGTAATCTTGCCAAGAAATCAACAATCAGCTGAAAGATGCTGATGTTGACAGCGATGTCCTGTAAAGGATATGCGAAAAAAAAATCTACAGAAAGAGGAAGAAGAAGAAAAAGTAGTAGATAGAGTAGTAGTAGTAGTAGTAGTAGTAGTAGTAGTAGTAGTAGTAGTAGTAGTAGTAGTAGTAGTAGTAGTAGTAGCGGTGGTTGTGGTGGTGGTGACAGAGGTCAACAAAGGTAGATAATGCTTGATCAACTGGCACACTGACACGGAAGATAATCAACAGATGAACTCATGAACACACAAAACAGATGGCTATAAGGAAACATGGTCACTATACCACCCGGCGTGGCACATGATGATGATACTACATGGCTAACCGCCTTATTTTCATATACTACACACTTCACACACTACAACACACTCAATAATGACTATACACACAACTCAAGAAGACTCGACAGCAATGTGTACGTGCGGGCAAGAGCTCAAACAGGAGGCACATTCCACAACAGGATACCACCAACAGCTCAGAAAGGCATGTCCCGTGACCTGATAAAGCATCCCGAGATGTCAAACTCTACCGTATGCTGCAGGATCTGCTGAAAGCGATGCAGGCATGCAAGAAATACAAGTACATATACATGCTAATTCTAAGCGAACGAAACGAAAGAGGACCGCACACCTTGGCTGATGATGAGAAAACAACCAAAAAACACTGTTAGTAGCTACTGTAGCCGCAAGAGAACAGCGGCAGCGCAGCGACTAGTGTATCTGCTGAAACTAGTGCTGAAACTAGTGTATCTGCTGAAAGCGATGCAGGCATGCAAGAAATACAAGTACATATACATGCTAATTCTAAGCGAACGAAACGAAAGAGGACCGCACACCTTGGCTGATGATGAGAAAACAACCAAAAAACACTGTTAGTAGCTACTGTAGCCGCAAGAGAACAGCGGCAGCGCAGCGACTAGCACGCGTGTCTGCTGGGCCGATGGTCATGTATTCAAGCCCTATCGAGACCGGGATGTGCCTAAAATGTGTACCAGGATATGTTCAGGGTAGTAGAGGCAGCTGGGCTGAAATTGACCAAACCACCCATCGACTGCCGTAGTGGTCTATGCAAATGCGACGCTAGCACCATATACTCAATATGCCTCAAGATGTCCTTTACTCAAAAGTGTCTTTTACTCATAGCACCGCGAGGTAAGGGGGAGGACGCCGGCCTTTCGCAGCAGTAGTGCCATTCTACAATAAGCCACGCCCTATTGTCGTGCAAAGTTAACAATACTAACAAGGCAGTATACAGGCAAGTGTAACCAAATAACACGTACAAATAATATGAAACGAAAAGGCAAACAACAAAAGACTACAAAAGTATGATTAAAAGTCTTGCAGCAGGAGCCTGCTGTGGGTATGTGAACTGTTAGGACCGTCACATTTTTGTAGGCCTGAATGTGGTGGAATAGGTGGCCAAGCTTTCCTTCCCGTAGCGAACGATGAGGGCTGACATCGAACCTTCTCCGACAGTATCACGCCATTGGTAGTTTAACGTCCGAACACCAACGCGTCAGCTACAATCTCTCTCTCTCTCTCTCTCTCTCTCTCTCTCTCTCTCTCTCTCTCTCTCTCTCTCTCTCTCTCACACACACACACACACACAGGGTGTTTGCAAAGTCTCACTACACTTTGTATGTAGAACACATTTGAAAAAAAAATAGTTTTTTCCTGTTGATAACACCGTTCTGTTTGGAGTGCAAAGAATTACTCCAGCAGACGACATCCATTCGCTGCATATTGCTTCACGACGGACTGTGGAGCACAGTGAGGCTTTAAAAACACCCTGTGTATATAGTTACAGAAAAATAACAGGAATGTAGGAAGTTGGAACGATTGCAGGAGGAATGCCACGAAACTAAAATTTGTATTTAAAACCGTGACGTTGGTTTCAAACATCGCTGACAAGGGTGTGATTTATTGTTTTAAAAATCTTTTAGCAAAATAGCAATACGTGAACCATCTTTGCCATCAACAGCTTGGAAAACACAACAAACTGGATATTTCTCCTTAAGTGTATATTCCTTTCATCAGTTTCTCTTACTGTCTGTTTGCCTCAGCGCTGGGTCTGCCCGCTTTCTCCGTAATATTATACATAACTGCCGTTGTCGTTGTAACAATTGATAGCAGTCGAATCTGTATTGTAAAATTTATAACCGTTCAACGTATTAAATCTATACAACTTTCTTGCCGACGCGGTCAGCTGAGTAAATGAGTAGTAGATCATATACTCCAAGACTGCACCGAATACGACATATATTTAGGCAAACTTTCTGACCCAGAGAAACAACAGTGGAAGATAAACTGTATGGACCTATGCGCGAAATCAAAAGGACAATGAAGTTAATACACGAGGTAGCAATGCAGATACTGACAATTTCAAGCGAACGAAAGAAAGAAAAAGAGTACACGCGTGATAACCAATGTATATGCGGTTTTAAGTTCCTTTCCTCGTTTCACGTACCTTCAACAAACCAGAACCTTAGCAAACAGTTATTCTGACTGTTACACCAGTCATGTCCGTGCTTCAAACCAACCACCAGGTCACACGGCTATGGAAATCAACATCGTAAGCAGCCAGAAGATCGTCTCTATCAGAAGTCGACTGCTGTCGGGATTGCCAGATTTCTGGCACCGAAGTCTTTTGAGCTGAGAGCATCACCAGGTCCAAATCAATCTAGAACAACTGAGCTCCCATTCCATTCCAAATTGAAAGACTTAGCCGGACAGTTCAAATCTCGACCACTTTAATATATCGAATTTAAAAAAAAAAAAAAAGGCATATCGATTGGCTTTGATTTAAGAACAAATCAGCTGTCAAAACCATCTAAGCATACCCTCGTCCTATGTGAAGTCTTTACACCACTTGGTGATTATGTGTGATACTGAACCATCTCTACGCTTTTAATTTTACTTAGCTGCATTGTTAAGTCTGGAACCACGCTAGCATAGATGTTTGCGTCCTTGCTTTCCAAGATAGTTGTCCGGATTCAAGCCCAGCAAAGGCCGGGCTCTTATTTTCTGACCAACGTTCCTCCATCATTTTGGGGAATTGTTTGGGAAGGAAAGACAGCAAAGCAGGGGACTGTCCACCACACCTCATTATACCATATCTTAAAACACATGAAAGCCTAACGTTTGACGCCGCAGTACCAGTATTTGTCATGCGAATAACTTTACCTTTCATTGGCTAGTCTGCCAAAACTCCCATACAGCCTACCGCCTGTTGACAACGCACGTTCCGCACATATTTACAAATGGCGGGCTGTGTGTCTATAGGTGCGAGCGGACAAGGAAATGTATGTAAACAATCTGTAACATTTCCTGTGTACATACATGACCGATCAATCTTAATAAGGCACATCATCCCTTTCGGGCGACTTAGACTGTTCCCCAGTTCCATTTCTCAGAGATGCGTGGTGAAGAAATGAATAAAGACATTGTTCTGTTCCTCTATGGAGCTTATTTCTTCAGGAATGTTCCAGCATTCAATATAAAATACCGAAACATGTCGGGCAATTGTATTTGAAAGCTCATTTGCGCGCACTGAAAGCGGTTTGCACTGATATATGAATGAACTGCCGGCTGTGGCGAAGGGGTAACAAACACGATTCGCAATCCCACATCCTGCGTTCGAAATCAGCTGCAGGCGATTTAG
This sequence comes from Cepaea nemoralis, assembly GCA_014155875.1. Classification (NCBI taxonomy): domain Eukaryota; kingdom Metazoa; phylum Mollusca; class Gastropoda; order Stylommatophora; family Helicidae; genus Cepaea; species Cepaea nemoralis. Next base: position 327,330 of record JACEFZ010013845.1, read on the forward strand.
AAAAGACAGCATTGTCTTCATTTTTAACAATGGTATTATGAGTGTTGATCGTTTAGAAAGATATGGCAAACTACTGAAAATAAACTTGCCTATAAAAATCACAAACAGCCAAAAAATCACGGGGTTGATTGCGACGTCTTGTAAATGACTTGCAACTAAAAATATTAACGACCTAATCTGTATAACAAACTATTGTTACTGATAATAAGATTGAGAATAAAATACTTGTCCTGGGCAGAAATCATGAATGTACTAGAATAATATACTTGTCCTGGGCAGAAATCATGAATGTACTAGAATAATATACTTGTCCTGGGCAGAAATAATGAATGTACTAAAATAATATACTTGTCCTGGGCAGAAATCATGAATGTATTTTAAGAAAGTATAGTACAGGACGCTATCCATGCCATGAAGCATATTAGATATATGGTGCTAGCTCAATATATGTATAGACAAATTAGCTCTGGTGGGTGATGTGTCAGTACTACAGCGGCCTCGGCAGTCTCAATCAATCAATCAATCATGTCCCATACCGGAAAGCGTGGGCGGTCATGACTCGCCATTTCACTCGATCACCAGAGTCGTGGATCAGCTCAGTGTTCCTGTCTCGACCATGCCATGTGGCCAAGCCATCTAGGTATTTACTTCTCGGTCTTCCCCTTGGTCTATTCCCTTCGATCTTGCCAGTTGTCACTAAGTTCTCCAATCCATTTCTTCTCATAACATGTCCAAAACATTTTGACTGTCTACGTCTAATTTCTCTAAACAATTTGCGATTTTCATTTGTCTCCTGTAGTACTTGGTCATTGGTTCTTCTGTCTGTCCATGGTATTCTTTGCATTTTCCTCAGAAACCACATTTCTGCAACCATCAGATGTTTTTCAGCTTGACTGCTCATTGTCCAAGTTTCCCATCCATACAAAAGAACAGGCTCTATGTAGCACCTCAACACTCTTTTTTTTTCGTTTTAATTGACATCTTTTTATTGTTCAGTATGTTTTTCATCTTGCTAAAGGCTACTTTCGCCATGGCGATTCTTGTTCTAATCTCTTCAAGGCATCTCCCATCAGATGTTATGACTGTTCCGAGATAATTGTATCGATTCACTTGTTGAAGAATATTCCCATTTACTTGTATATTACTTTGTGGTACTGGCAGTCTCAGGAACCACATATCCGTTGTTTCTAAGCTGTTCCTAACTTGTTCATTTACGTTCCAAGATTCACAGCCATACAGCAAAACAGGTTCTATGTAACATTTCAGTACTATCTTTCCTACGTTCAATGATAGTGACTTATTGCGCAAGGTGTTTCTCATTTTCTTAAATGCATGCAGCTTTGCTTATATCAGAAATAAGTACTAAAAGTACAATGAGTTGCTCGGTACAGAATAAGCTACATGAATGTTTATGTCAACTGATGGATAGTTTGAAACATAATGTTGACATTTCTGCAACCAACAACAGTTGACAGCCAAGCGCAATTTACCATTCCAGACAGACTTCTAATGACAATCAACTTGCTGTCATACAAACATTGGCGACAATCAAAGTTCATGTTTACATTCACTAGGGCTTGTTTCCTTAGCGACTCAATGAACATGATCAAGAGGATAGAGGAGGGGTCGATCCGAAGAGAATGGTTGCTGCCTCTGGAGCGGTCTCGGCTGGCAAAGATTAGTTTCATCTTCGTGCCAGGTCATGCGGGAGTACAAGGAAATGAGCGGGCTGACAAGCTCGCAGGTGAGGCTACTGTGGAGGGCGGACGCGCCATGGACCAGGCTGACATTCTGAATGCTCTACGAGAAGTGAGACTTTTGCAAGAACCAAGTGATGACTGTGAATCTACAACAATGGCCAGACTGCGAGAGCAGCAAATTAAAAGAGGGGTGGCCAAACAAGAACACTACGCAGGAAGCCAAAGAAGATTGATAAACCAACACAGAACTGGCGTCGTTAGCCGCTACACGCTGCGGGATTTGCTGAGGAGGGGATCCGAGCACTTATGGACTGAATGGTCCGATGTGCAACGAGAATGATCTGTCGACTAACTAACTAACTACTAACTAACTAAAGTTCATGTTTGTGTTAGTTTCTACCGGTCCGTAACAGTTCAAAATTAAGTACTATTATCAATTTACCGTAGTAATAGAAAGCCGGTTAAATATTACTGCAGCCAATGCAAACAAAACTAAAACAAATGTACGTATATCGGCGTGACTCATCTGACATGACTGTTTGGAAAGTCTGTAAAAATAATTCCCGAGAAAATATTTCAAATTTCAAACCTCGGATAGTACAAGTGATGATGCGGCTAATTTTGGTTCAAATTAATGACATATCCAAACTAACCTTTATCCTACATTTATAATGTAAACTTATTTATATTAATCACTGACAGCAATTCACAAGGGATGCACGTGGCAAGCGCACAGAATACTGTACCTACTAGGGGAGGATAAGAGGGCAAGCTGAATAGACAGATATGTGGGCGAGATTGATAATGGCACAACGCATATATATATATATATATATATATATATATATATATATATATATATATATATATATATATATATATATATATATATATTGATTGATTGATTGAGAGCATCTCTTGTGGTTACATAATCCAGTCCAACATGTGACAACCGTAAGGTGTCAACATTGCTTTACAGGCATGCTCCGCCTATAGACGTGTCTCAGAATAGGCATCTTTCAACCACTCTCCATAATCTGACCACAGTAGGCCTCCAGAGACTCGTGACTTTTGCATCTATAGTAACCAGGTCGCATAGATTCGTCAAATGTCTAAAAACGTGGGTCTAGCACCAATGCGCCTCATTAAGGCGTGTACATTGATTGGTCCTGTACTTATATTTGTATACATCAACCTACAGGTTCCGATCACATGTATGCAGAATTACTCATGTCCCTACAGACGGTCGCTATTGTAAAAACCGCACACATTTGGTTCAGCTCTTTCTATACTAAATACCACGCGTGATCAAAGCATATGGAGCCTCACTGGTATAGTGCTTAGTGCGCTTCATTGCTTAGACAATGGACTGGTATCAAATCCCAGCAGAGGCGGGGTTTTTTTTTTCTTCTGACCAGTGTGGCCCTGCGGCCGACCCAGTCTAATAAAAATAGGTCCATACATGTTCTGGTAAATGTCTGGGAATGAATGAACTGGCCACCCCACCTCGTATAACACTTCCCACCCAACCAGTAGTATCGCCTATGGTACTATCTGTAACTTTTACAAAGCAACATAGTGTGTTAATACATTTTACGTTTGGTCTGCGTATGCTAAATAAATTATAGTAGCAAATTTTACTTTGCTTTTATATAAGACCTTACATTCATTCAGTAACATGTCCCTTATAGAACGTCTCCCCATAACAACATTCCGGAAAACTTCACAATCACAAAGCAAGATGCCCCGCATCCGATACACCCATCTGAACATCATCTGCCACATCCTGCACCCATCTTATCTTTGGCCTTCCCCTTCTTCTCTTCCAGGGCATATTTCCCCTCCACGACTGTTTCCTCCAAACGTTCATGACGTTTCAAGTGACCAAACTACTTTTATTTTCTGTGTTTTATTGTGTTCAACCTTTAATAAGGTTCTGATTGGCGCTATAAGTTACTTGTTGATCTCCAGTGCATTTCCTTTGCCGATATCTCTTTCATTCTGATTCTCTTATTCTGTAAGAATGTCTTGACAAGCACTAGTGCTTAGGGAGGCTAATTTCTGCTTTCCATGGTTCTCTTCTAGTTTTTTATATTACAATTTTTGTTCTGTGAATATACTGTTTCAAAAGCCTTAGTATATCTTGATCACTGTCTGCATGTTGCAGTTCCGTTGTCATTAGTAAAGTGGCATCTATTAGCTATCTTACGGTCTTGTTTTACCTTAACATAAGCGCGCGCGCACGCGCACGCACGCACACTGAGTCCAGGTCAGCACAAAGTTATACACGTGATGTCTGAGCTGTCTCGGTAACGGCTGATGTACACATTCCCACCACAGTGACGCCTATGATGAAAACCTAACACAACTCTGCCACTGACACGGATATGGCTGTGAGTTATAACGAATGCCTGATTCTCCCGCCAGCATTGGCAACCAAGGCATCTAAGCCAACACAGTAACTCCAGCAACCATGTGCCATGTAGCCGCGAGGGTCGGTTCTAATTGGATTTATGATGCTATCACTCTCTGTTGACGCAGATGACTTTCGTGTGACATTCACAATCGCGTATTGACCTTTCCTCTGCCACCAAAGTCACATAAAGGTCTTGGAAGTTTGGACACACGGGTGAACGGACTTCTGTAACTGACACAAGAAAGTTAATACTGACCACAACAAGAACATTTGGGCGGGTCCTACATCATTACTATAGACTGACGGGTAATTATCAATATGTCCATGCTTTTTTCAAGACGTCCGACAAGTTTCTCTGACATCTGTATGGAACAATCGATCAATGTATGACGATTTGATTGACATAAAGTAAATTAGGTGCTTGAACACAGAATACAGGTTCTAATCCATATTTTGGTAAAGGATTTGTACACATGAAGGTAAAATCAAAACGAACAGATTTACGGTTTTCCGTTTTGTTTGGTGTTCTCGGACCTCATGGCCAGTTCTCAGCACATTACTTTTGAAGATATTGAACGACTGCTGGCTGAGATAAAGGCAGCCATCATAAAAGCATCATAAAGGCACCTCATAAAGGCATGACCTAGTATGTACAACATAAAACCATTACATTTAAGAATGGTGCGTGTGTTTTAAGTGCGGCCTCAGTAACCCTACCTATTTACAACTAATTCGTTCAAAACAATGTTTTCCCGTGATGAATTTGAATAACGAAGACACAAACAATAGATTGCACGATTTATTGCCTGGCATATTTCGCTGCATCTCAGGTACATACTGCAGAAATCACACAACTTACGTGAATTAATTAGATAAATCCTTCAAACTGAAATATATACATGTTCGCACAGTAATGTCGATTGTCTACCACGGTAATTTTAAACTGACTAACATGTCTTTCTGCTTGCACAAGGACGGCTTACGAAGGTTGATTATTATAGCTTCAGCAAACTTTAACAATCGACTACTTTGTGTGTTGAACAACACAAGGAAGGCACTTTCTCTTTCAACCACGTGACCACTCTCGAGCACATGTCTCCCGACCGATGAAGCCGGACTGTTCCGGTGTGTCGGCTTGCCTAGGCTACCATCTTCTGTGTGTAGTATCTTGTCCACCCAATTCGGAATGTGTTCCGAAACCCTGCAATGTAACTGTCGCTCAGTTCTGCCTATGTAGATGGCCTCGCATCTGCATGTAAATTGGTAAATACAATTTGATTTGGCGTACAAAGCTACAGGTTCTTTTACTGCTGGGAAGGGGATCGGTGTGTTTCTGTACCTGATGACTAGTTCGCTCGACTGCTGTGGTGAGCCGGTCCCGCAGACGTTGCATTACGTCATCTCCTCGGAAGGTTAGCTGGATGAATACCTTGAGTTTAAGGACTGTAGTTACTTCTGATTTCGATTTGGGCTGTTGGCAGTGGCGCTTTATAAATCCTGTGGAGTACCCATTCAGGTTTAAGGCATTCTTCAGAGTTTCAAATTCCTCTGTCAGTGTGTCCTGGGTGCATATCTTCCTAGCACGGTCAAACAGGGTCCATACTAAGCCCCGTTTCTACTAGACAGGTGCGAAGCTCTGAAAATGTAAGTATTGGCCAGTCCATGTTTCTTTGCGGTACACCGATCTTTGAATTGTGCCGTCTGCTCTACGTCTCATTAGGATATCTAGAAACGGCAACGCTTCGCTGTGTTCGTGTTCCATAGATAAAGAGATGTTAAATGTGTCTTGTTCATTTATCTAATTAATTCACGTAAGTTGTGTGATTTCTGCAGTATGTACCTGACGAGATGCAGCGAAATATGCCAGGCAATAAATCGTGCAATCTAATGTTTGTGTCTTCGTTATTTAAACTAATTCGTTCTCGAAAACGATCAGCAACAACACCGTGCGACATTTGGTGGTATTCTGGATTGCTATGATGTGGGTTCTGCACAAACCATTATTTATCCAGGCAGTTATTACGAGGGGAAGTTAATAAGTAAGTCACACATGGCTATAGAAAAACAACTAAATATGAAAACAGCTTGAAACCCGTTTATTTTTATACATACATTGTCCCTTTATTTCTCAACATAATTTCCACCATAATTGATGCACTTATCCCACCATTCTATCAGTCCTCCCGAACCGGCTGCATAGAACTGCGTGCTCTGTTTTCTAAACCACGTTTTCATTTCACATTCAACTTCGGCGTCATTCGCAAATTTCTCCTGCCAAGGTGGGTTGTCAGTGTTTATGCTGTCAAATGTTTATCCCGTAGAGTGGCGCATAGCTGGGCAGAAAAAGTTACGAGGAGTCAATAAGTAAGTCACACGGTTCTGTGGGATGGTCGGTAAATAAAGACAAAGCACGCAGTTCTATGCAGCCGGTTTGGGGAGGACTGATAAAACGATGGTATAATTGCATCAATGTTGGTGGAAATTATATTGAGAAATCCCAGGAATGCTAACCTAGTCAAAAATGCATGCTAAAAGTCGGATGTGTTGGCCTAAGGGTTTCGACCCAAGGGTGCCTAACCAGACACACCGCAATCACATCTGAAAAAACACTCCGGATGAACGCAAAGAAGAAGAAGATATTGAGAAATAAAGGGACAATATATGTATAACAATAAACTGGTTTAAGTTGTTATCATGTGTAGTTATTTTTGTACAGCCAATTGTGGCTTACTTACTAACTTACCCTCGTACTTTAAAGTATGAGCTAATAAGAGCTAGGAAGACCCATATTCTAACACCTAAAATTGCACTCCAGCTCTGGAAGACCAGCCGTGAACACATTTCCACCTCCTCCTTCGCACTTTCCAAATGAGGTCTGGTTCTCCGTGCACCATCAACTCATTTGTCTGAAGATAAATCAGACACTACGGCTATCAGACTATTTCAGGGCCCCGTCTGTTGACAAAAGTTAACAAAACAACGTCACGCAATGACTGATACAAATCTATTACTTTGTTTTTCGTTGATAAACCTATGTGCTAAAATCTTCTCCATCATTCCGCACATAACCTTACGGAGACTAGAACTAACGATAAGCGACCCCACCCTAGGATTACCTTGACAGTACATTTACTTTCATAAACAAACATTTTAAACGATGGTATTTCCAGCCTCTGCCTCACAACAACATCTGCCATTAAGGAAAATATGCAACGGGCTACACTGGTTATCGAAAACATGCTGAATTTGAAAACGAAACGTTAAAAAAAAAAACGTAGCAATTCTGCTCTGAATATGAAAAATCGTGGCTGACGCAGAAGTGACGTAGGATATCCCTTGGAGATCACCGGAGCGTCTACGGGCAATACAGTTTTAGAACAAGGACTTGCATTTAATGGCCGGGCCAGCATATATATAATACAAATTTATATCAGTCATTATCATGACAACATAATGAAGATCAATTCACATCTGGCCGTCGGTAGGATTTTGCACGGCATTATCATTTATATCCACTTTCAGGATCGCATGTTCAATCTATTATGTACACATAAGTAAAACGAGAAGGCGGCGGGGGTGTTGTTGCTTTTCCACAGTAGCTGTATACACCATGGCATTCAAAAATCAATAGCAGCGAACGAAAGAAGAAGAAGCATAAATCAATAGTGTGCTTGTAAGTAGCGGTAGAAGATCCCTCAGTGATCGAGGGGAACATTTAGGATTGATCTGGCCTCCCCAGTCGACCCATTAAAAAATGGTCACATGGAAATGTTTTGGAAAGTGAAGGCGGCCGGCGTGAAATTGACAGCCTCATTCCCGGAGAGCCCATTGGTCTATACAATTATAGGCCTGACAACATACACCCAAGACGTGTAAAAGGTAATTTCAGTAGTTGAGACTCAAGACAACTGAAGTGGTGGCGATGGTGATGGTGGCGATGATGATGGTGGCCATGGCGATAATGACGAAGATACCGATACTGGTTATAATGATGTTGCTTCTCCTTCTTTCGTTGGCTTGAAATATGTCTATAACTGCAATGTTGTCTCTTGTATGAATTTAACTGTCTTTTTTTAGTTCACACAGCGGTCCATAGAGTTTATCTTCCAGTGTCGTCTCTCTAGGCCAAAAGGTTTGCCTCGATATGTTATATTTTGGGCAGTCTTGGAGTATGTGCTCTGCTGTCTGCGACGCCAATCCACATGTGCACATGGCTGTTTCACCAATCTTGAATTTTGTACACACGTGGTTGCGTAATCTATTGTCTCCTGTTCTGAGGCGCAGAATAATGACTTGTTCTGGTCTGTCCATAACGTGGCAGTCATCTTGAGCAGGTTTTGGTGGCTTTCTGACTGATTTGATAATTCTTTTCTTTTGGTGGTATGTAAAGGGCACATCAGGCTGTTCTTCTTTGGCTCCTTCCTTAGCCAATTGATCGCTCTGTCGTTTCCGGGTACTCCACAGTGGGATGGTGACCTTATGCTGACTGCTAAGTTCAGAAAGTAGTGTCCTTAGTACTGGCAATTTCCCAGACAGGAGCGCATCGAGTACTGATTTTGCATCTGTCAATAGCACCACAGGTTGTGTACCATTGCTGGTATTTAGTAATTTCTCTGTTGCTATCTTGATTGCCTCAATTTCAGCATCGTTGTTATGGCAGTACTTTCCTGTCGGTACTATGGCTGTGTCCCTAGTATTATTTGGGTATTCTATGTACACACCCGCTCCTCCATTTCGAACAGCATTTTGTGCTGACCCATCTGTATGATGTTGCTGATGTTGATTATCTGGAAAGTACAGGGAATCACTAGGCAATGATGACTCCTCTCTTTTGCTTACTCTGCTTAATCATAAGATTAGCCGCAGTTGCATAATGCTTAGTACGCTTGCCTACCAAGACAGTGGCCCTGGTCCAATCCCCAAAAGAAACAGTATTCTTTTTTCTGGACCAGCGCGGCTTTGAGTTCAACCTATCCTTATAAAAATGGATCTCAGGGGATTTTCATAATTTTCCGGGAAGGAAAAACGACAAGGAAGATAACTGAACACGTCTATCTCAAATGCCGTGGCCTAAACTATGTGATGGCCAAACACTTCATACCCCAACACTATCTGCAATGGGACTATCTTTATCCCTATTCTATCCTGCATTTCAACAAGACACTTCTGGCAACCGGTATGTTGACATGTGGTGAAAATATCACTTATAAGTGGATCTGAAGCAATGGACTTCAAATAATAACTACCTATCTTAACACCCCCTCCCCCGACCTTACGAGCTAGTTTTTGGAGTTACTGTGTTCGGCGTCTGTTGCTTTGGAATAGTGAACGCAGTTTCACAATCCCGACATAGCAGGTTCGAAATCAGCAGCAGGTAATTTGGAACCGTTCTGCGTTGATTGTCACAATGGCATGCCCAGAAAACAATGGCAAAACCACTGAATGTAAAATTGCCTAGAAAATTACAAACTGCCAGCAAATGCTGGGGTTGAATGCAACGCCGTGTGGAGGACCTGCAACTAACTTTAACACTAAAAGTTAACGAACATCTACATTTAAATTCTTCAGTTCAGTCTTCTTTTGTTCTAAAGACCTCACAGAGCTGACACGGTGAATGCGTTCCTAGTCAAAATCCCCCCCCCCCCCCCCCCCACACACACCACACACACACACTGTGCCGTATCTTGGGCAACAAGTGAAGTGTAGCCATGGTATGTCAGAAACACACTGGCCTAGGCAATCCCAATAGAAGAAGTAACATGCAGCATCGCTCCGAGATGTTTCCTTCTTTCTTCTAAAGGCTCTATCAATTACATACTACATACGAACATATAATCTACAACGAGGTGGGGGTGGAGGCAGGGGTGTGCCTCCGTGGCGAAGTGGTCAAGCTGTCGGCCCGTGCTCCGAAGAACGTGGGTTCGTTTCTGGATTGCGCCGTGCAGACCACATATGCAATTTTTCTGACCTTTGCGGGTCATCGTTGGAGCCAAGGTGTTGCTGCTTTGTGCGATGATCTCGGCAGGCGGCTTGCCGTTCCGCTGAGAGAGATCTAGCCAGATGGGGTAACCCTGGATGCAATGAAGTCGATCGTCTTGCCTGTAACCTTATAACATCTAAAATAAATTAGACAAAATAAGAATCCCCATGTTTCCAGGCCGTAACTAATACACACGAACATAACATCTAAAATACATTAGACACAAACAGACGCCTCCTTGAACATTGCTAGATTTACTTGTTCAACGTGATGCATATTCCGGCATCGCCCTTACATATATGTAACGAGACAGTCTCAGAGCTTTCGAAAACAGCCATGTTAAAACGTGTCTATGATTGAACGTAATCACTAAATAATTATTTTTAATTATGTATGTTTTTATAATTATTGTCAGGATCTCTTAAATATCTCCCTTCGCCACTCGTCTGTCCATGCATATCGGAGAATAGAACTGGGGCGAGCCAGAAGACACGTCAGGACGTTTTAGACGTTTGGTTACCGACAGGACTATTTCTTGGTAGCCCATAGAAGACTTTGTGAGTATACCGTCTTTACCGTGAGCTTAATTTATGTTGTCCAACTGCCGATTCCCCATACGTAGAATATTTAGCTCTGATGGTAAATCTGTACTGCTGCGTGGGCCAGAATCACGGAGAACGACTACAAGAATTACAGATAAACTACAAACTTTCATTAACCGAGCAGAATAGTGGGTCGAAAATGGCATGACAAAAATTACCCTTGTCAAGCTAATTAATGGAGGGAAATAAACACATTTCAGTGAATCGAGAAGTGGATAAAATTCGTTGGTGATGAATAGCACACCCGTTAAAATAAAATTAGGATTGTATAACTAGATACCATTGTCTGGATCCAACCGAGCCAACAAAATACTGCGAGACCTAAAATTAGAGAATTAAAGACAGAGATGAATGATATGAGAAGAAAATGAACTGAGTTGCAAAATATAGGACGTCTTTGCGTGAGCTGGTAGATTGCCAATGTCCCAATTGGGGAGGGGGGGGGGGAAATAACGGGCAGATGAAGCTGACGATTTCAGGAATCAATTAAGTGCATGAAAATGTGACACTAATTTGTATACAATCGTGTCCATTATATTTCACTTTGATTGAAATATCTAAATAATGAATTAAAATGCTCTCTTAGACTTCTTTATTTCTTATCTAATGGTCCTACAAAAAAGCGGGTAAATCTGTTGACTTTGCTAATTTGAGATTGTTTTGTTTAGAAAAGAACTCATTACAGTGTAATAAATTGATGGATTCGCGTTTGAGATGAAACTCGGCAGTGTCTGGAAGGGATTAAGTGACTGTAGATTGGCCAGACAGGGTCGTGAGGCGCAGATTATTGCTGCCTTGCGTGTTGGAGGATGGCGCGTGTGTCGTGACAGAGAGGGAAGCGTTACCAGTATTTTTATAAGGTGATTTTCTTGTCATTCGTCAGGAAACTGTGTTAACTATCTTCGAGTGTCATGGCGGCTGGCTATTCAGGTTATGTCTCAATCTGTGTTTGAACCCATTTACCTACATTTGGCATACACTCCAAGACCTGTGAAGCTGGGACCTGTTGACAGACACGTCTCAATAACCCGCGACGGCATGCTCGTTAGATCTACACCTGCAGGTCCGCATGGCCGAATGGATAAGAACGCGTATTCTTAAACATCCGGTGTGCTGAAGCCGTGCTTCAACCCTTACACCGGACAGCTGGACTAAAATGTTGGCCTGTCGTCCTTGATTTGGGGACGCTAATTACAAGTACCTCTGAAGTCGGAGTGGGTTCGCCTGATGGCGAGGGACACTATTAATAGGGAAAGCTAACCCACACGCAAAATTCAGTCCATCACTACTATAAATAGTGTGTATGGACTACGCTTGAGTTCAAAGCGAGCGAGCCAAAAAAAAAAAAAGATCTACACCATCTTGTGGTGTCCTCCACCTCACATGGAGCATATGTCTTCAACCAGCTCACGCCAAGCCGTTCTACCGTTAGCTATCTCCTGCACCTCTCTTGATGTCCACTCCATATTATTCATCCCTGTCTCTAAGTGTCTTCACGGTGTCTTTTTCGGTCTCCCTTTGTTTTGTTTGCCCTGTAAGTTCCCGAGAAAGGACTTCCGAATTATTCTATTATCAGATGTTCTCACAGATTAATACCTTTTAGGCCTTTAACTCGAGCAGGCCGGGCAAGATTGACGGTGTGGACCATGCATATTTTTACAAAAATAAGTAAAATATTATATCTGTGCTATATTTATGATCGCAAAACATAATTAGAGACATTAAACGTAGACAGTCAAAAATTGTTTGGGTATGTTATGAAGAAATGTATAGGAGAACTTGGTGACAACTGGCAAGATCGAGGGGACGAGACCAAGGGGAAGACCGAGAAGTAAATACCTGGATGGCTTGGCCACGTGGCATGGTCGAGACAGAGACTCTCTGATCCACGACTCTGATGATCGAGTGAGATGGCAAAACATGACCGCCCACGCTTATCGGCACGGCACATGATGGGTGGATAGATCTTTGTGACTCCTATCCCAGGGTGCAGAAGTATATCGAACTGTATCACCAACACCGACTACTCTAATGTATTCAGAACAGCCTGAAGAAGCATCACGCTAGGAACAACCCTCAGACATAACAACCAGTAGGCTCATGCTCACCTCTCCACCACGGAGACACCAGCGCTAACTTGTTCACACCAATATTCAAACTCTTAGCGTAAACAACCCTCATTTAGTCACAACAAATGTTCTTCCCTTCACATCTTCTTGATTATTACCGACGCATCACACACGGGGCTTGGACCAGGTATCGATTATTGCTACTGCATTATTATCGATCCGTTCCTGGCAGGCCGAGCAAGAATAAATACTCGTAATAATCCACGGTCGCCGCAACAGAATCAAGTAATGTGCTGACGATGCAGACACAGAATGCTGCCGGTACAAAATCCTGCCTCAGACTGTTAACTCTCAACGTTCACAGGCCGGGAGGCCATAATAAAGACCGGTATTTGTAGACGTTCTTAGCTGGAGATCAGTATTTGTGGGCAGCCACTTTGTTCACATGTATTGTTTCGTTTCATCCTGGTCAAAATTTGTGTGTAAGAGGAAAAGAACGGGAAGACAGGCTTGCAGGTTTGGCTGCTTTAGGATGCCGTTGAGCAATAGACCAGGCTAACATCATGAATGGCAGGGTGAGTAAATAATTCAAAGGATGGGTGTGTTTCTACAACTTTGACCAGATTGCCAGCACATTAAGTCCCAATGGCGCAAGCGAGGATACAGCGCAATGCAGGAAGCCAAAAGAAGAATAGTCAACCACAGAATTGGTATCATCAGTTGCTACACATTGGAGGAAATACGAGAGGAGGAACTGAACACTTAAGTACTAATAGTTCTGTGTCCAACAGGGATGACCTATTGAGTAACTAATCATATTTATACATATTTCAATTATATAACACCATCATATAATAGGCCCTTTACAGAACGTAGCTCTCAACACGGCCGGGGGAAAGATTTCTCCTTCGCTTCAGTTCCCCGCCTCAAGCATTTTAATATCGTAGGTGTATTCACTGTCCTGTGTCCATCATTGTGCGGGTCGACACCTTGCCTCTTTTTACAGGAACCACGCCATCCATCACTGTTCTTTTCAAACCATTGTGACGTTTTAAATGGCCAAATTATTTTAGCTTCCGGCATATGATGTTTATGGGAAAGATTTTTCATGTTTAGACCATGTAGACTGTCAGTATTTTTTTGTTCTTCTTGGTCCCAGGTATTCTAGGAAACTGTCTGTTGAAAGCCCCGATTTTCTTCTTGAGTGATTGCGAAATGGTCTCCGACTGACTTCCGTATGTTGCTGCAGGGAAGCTGCAAGTTCTAAACATGTTACTTTCATTTGTTTGCTTGTCTTGTGCTATAGACTCTTAATACAATTTGATCTCTGCATTGCTTCTTCATTGTAGCTCGTGATATTTGGTTGCAATATCGATTTGCCTGTGGGCAACACACATAACAAAAAACAGAAACATTTTGATCTTCACTGTGCCTTCTGACAGATAGAATCAACTCTTCTATTCCTTAGCATTGACTCTACACACATGCGAGCGCAGCGTGCACACACACACACACATACACACATGTGCGAGCGCAGCGTGCGCGCACACACACACAAACGAGAGAGTGAGAGAGAGAGAGAGAGAGAGAGAGAGAGAGAGAGAGAGAGAGAGAGAGAGAGAGAGAGAGAGAGAGCTTTCTAGAATGTTGACACCGTCCAGAAGACGCTTCCTTGATTCTTCGTGGCTTCCCTTTCTCGAGCATGTTCATACCCTGCGGTGTTTTAAATGTTGTACGTCTCAGTCAGTTGGTCGATTCCTGCTTGGTCTCCAGGAACCATGTATTTGTTTACGGTTTTTTAATATATATACAATTTTTTTTTTAAAGTGAAGGACCGGTTCACGCGCTTTGAGACAGAATTTACAAATTGACCAGGGACTCCAGGTGGATCCAGAAAAAAATTGGAACGATGAAATGTCTTGGGTAGTAAAAGCAGGCGATATAGTATTGCCCACAATACCTTTGGATTGCTGATTGGTGTATTCACATATGGGGCTAACATCGTATGACCGATACGCATAGAAAGGGTCCTTTACTTCATTGCAGACTATGCACACTCATGTGTAAGTGCATTACGTGTGTATTCAACACACCGTATCAATGTTTGCAAAATCCAATAGAAAGAAATGAATATAACAATAAACTGTATCTGAGATATAGCCAGGGTGTATTGCTGGGCTAGCGGGCACATTAGCGAAATTGACAGGTAGCTGCGCTGATAATGTCATGAGCACGGTCGGACGCTGGTTCCCGGTCTGGACTCGTCGTATACTAAGTGAGGGACAGACTGGGCTACCTATTCCTTCATGATTCCGGCCTACAAAATGTGATGACTCCACCACATCGCAGACCCATAGCAGGCACTTGCTTCATGACATATGTATGTGTTAAATGTCAGGGCTGAAATACATACCATATACATATCTGTGATCTCTTTCAGAGATTGCTGTTCCTGATTGTCTCATTCATTTGGTCAGATGAAGTAAATAATACACATAACACTAGCAATGATCTGCTTTTGAAATAACCTATATAATATACAAAAGCAAAGTGCAACCATATCTACCTGACCTCCCTATATAACTTATAACATATAAGGCTTCTACAAGTCATAGCATATCAACCAAGATAAGACAGCATATATGGTAATTTCAAGAGAAGGAATGGCTAAAAACTCTGGCCACATACAAATAGATAATATGACCATTAAAAGAACGGAAACATACAAATACCTGGGTACAATCTTCAACTGCTTCAACATCATAAGGGAAGAAATATAAACTAGAATCAATTCTAGAAATAAGATATACTATGCACTACAACATCTACTAAAGTCAAATGCGCTATCTCGTAACACCAAGATCACAATATACAAAACACTGATCAGACCAGTTGTGCTGTATGGCTCTGAAACCTGGAGTACAACGAAAAGAGACGAAGCCTTGTTACAAATCTTTGAGAACAAAGTTTTAAGACACATTTTTGGACCCATTAGGGATACACAAAGTGGAGAGTGGAAAAGAAGAAGTAACAAAGACATTTATGATCTGTTTAAGTCCCCGCTAATCACTGGTATCATGAAGGCTAATAGACTACAATTGCTGGGGCATATAGAAAGAATGGAAGACAATAGGGAAATAAAACTCGCTTACACTCAGGAAATAAATGACCGTAGACCCCGAGGTAGACCATGAAGACGGTGGAGAGATAATATACATACAGACCTACAAGCACTTGGAATCAACGACTGGCAAGAGAAGGTCAACCAGAGAGACGAATGGAGACGGATTGTATCTGCAGCAAAGAACCTCAATGGCTCGGAACGCTGAAGAAGAAGAAGAAGAAGAAGAAGAAGAAGAAGAAGAAGAAGAAGAAGAAGAAGAAGAAGAAGAAGAAGAAGAAGAAGAAGAAGAAGAAGACAAGTCATTGCAAAGAATCACTAACAAAATCCACATGTGAATTAAGAAATACAAACTCAAGAAGCTCTATTGAATCATTAAGTGCATTTATCGCAGAGGCTGGGTAGGAGAGGTGTTATTTGCACGTGTAGCCCCTAACTATGACCGTGGGGTGCCCGGAAAGGCTAAACACAAAGTGAAGATGTACATTTGACAGTCATTAACAAATTCAGTGCCACACACACACACGCACACAAAAGTAGGTTTGGATCAAACGAAAATGGATGGCGAATAATGGGAAGTAGGGGCGCGTCACAGTTATGACTTGTAAGTTGCTAATATGATAGCAGACAGGTTGTGTTATAACGCAATGACAACATTTCGGAGATAAATAATCCCAGGGCAGTTACAGGAAGTCGCTTAAGACGATTCATCATCTCATGGCATTTAATCTGCTAACTGAGGTGCACTGAACTGTTGCCAAATGGTTGTTGATTCTGATGGCTGCTGTTTGCTGTCATTCGTCTTCTTCTGCCCGTTATCTCCCATTGAGGCATATGCCCTCACCCACTCAAGCTGTCCTATCTTTTGCTATTTCCTGAAGCTCTCTCCTTAGCCTCCCAGTATTATTCACCTCTGTCTGTAATTCTCTGCTGTGTGTGTTTAAAGGACTCCAGCTATATGTCCACTTTGTGGGATCCAGACATGAGTCTCTTGTTGTATTTTTCTCAGGTTTTCTCAGTGCCTGTCCTTTCCATTAGCTGTTTATATATTACATTACATTGGCACCTTGCCGTCTTGACAGAGGATCGTTTGTGCTTTAAAAAGGCATAATAACTTTTATCTATGGCGGTAGCGAATGTGGCTGATAAGGCCAATTCGCGCTATAAATGTTCGTTCACAGTGGGTGCATGTGAACATGTGGTCATTTCTACCATCATGCACCATCTTACGTCTCACACGCTCGGTGTGTGACTTATCTGCAATAATTTTCTCCTTTGCCTGTATTCCATTTCTGATCTTTGCTCTCCATGCAAAACGTTCAGCGGCGACTTGCTCCCACTGCATTATCAATCATGTCCCGCTCATATATATATATATATATATATATATATATATATATATATATATATATATATATATATATATATATATATATAACACACACACACACACACAGACACACACACACAGACGCACGCACACATTCGTTATTATTCACAGATAGAGATCTTTGCCTTCAATGTTTAATTGTTCTAGTAGATTGATGTTTCATATTGACTACTTCCTGATGTTTAAGATTGCCAAACGCTTTTGTGTAATCTATGAAGCATAAGTGCAGATCTGTTTTTACTTATATAGCTCTTTCTAATAGTGTCCTGAGCATGCATTTGGTATTCCACCTCTATACAAAAATAATTGTATACCGTCTCTATAAAAACTTTAAAACAACAATATTTTGATACTGACTTTCGCATAGTAAGTACTTTTTTTTTTACACCGATTTATTCTGATGAGACCGAAGATGTATTATCAATCTCCTCCTTCTCATCATCATCATCATCATCATCATCAATGCACTGCCGGCAGGCGGGATAGATCATGCTTCTCCACATCTTGCGATCTCTAACAGTATGTATCAATTCGTGCGTTGAATGTGCACACTATTTTAAAGGCGCTAATCAAGTCCCACGTGGCGGAAATTGGGGTGGGGAGGGGGGGATAACGGTTAGGATATGGCGCTGATAATGGCATGGATTCGATATGCCGACCCTCGTCTTCGCTACAGGAAGGAATTATTGGCCATCTATTTTTCTGTGCACGGAGGCCTACAAAATATGAATAGCCCTAACATTTCACATACCCACAGCAAGGTATTGCTACGGAAAGGGGGAAAGGGGGAGGAGGAGGGGGCGATCAGAAGCTGGTTTATGCAGTAGTGCATTAAAGAACTGATGCATGCTGTTTGAGATAGCAAAATGTGAAGACGCCTTTCCAGTTAGCAAGGCATTGGTGATGATGATGATGATGAACTTATACCACTGAATTCTGTGTCCGTTCTCTCTCTCTCTCTCTCTCTCTCTCTCTCTCTCTCTCTCTCTCTCTCTCTCTCTCTCTCTCTCTCTCTCTCTCTCTCTCCCAAATAAGCGGCTAACATTTGTTATGCACACACATGCGACCCAGCAATAACAAAACTGTTAAAGCGTGCTTGAATTACTACTACCCGTGGTGAAAGAATGCAAACAGAACACTGCCTACACACAATCCTTGCACTGGAGGTGTGTTCAACACTCCATATACCGCTTTATTGTACAACAGGACTGAGATACTTCTGCACCTCGGCCTCTAGACCTTCGGATGAAATATGTACGTTTATAAATTACATTAACAAGATGCTGTCCACCTGTAGTTAGCAGCTGTCGTTGCGGCATCTGTTACCCAGCTGTCTTTATTCTGTCATGGAATGCACGTATACATTTCACAAAGTACAAGTCAATGTTTACTGACACTTCCGGCATGACCGAATCTGACATGGCGTCACATGGATGTCTACCAGTATACAACCGCTGTTTTCTACCAATACGGATTGAAGCCAGTATTTGCGGTTATTAACATACACAATTATAATTTTTAAAAATCAGTTTCCTGCTATGAATCTGTGATTTGATAGCGCCATCACAATTTATAGACCTAAATGCATAAAGGAATAGGTGGCCAGCCCTTCTTTCCTTCACTTTCGCAGTAGATGAGTCCAGGCATGTAACCCGAGTCTAACAGTACTCCCGACGTCAGAGCAGTTCGTTAGCAACTTCGCTAACTAGCCCACTGTTTGCGGCTATAGCGTTCACTAAATGTTCTAAGATTTGTTCTAGCTATCATTTTTAAATCTGACCTTTAACATGGACAAGGTTGTTTTCACAGCAAAGCAAACTATTAAGTAGCTGACCATTAAACTGTCAGTAAGTGAAAACTCGGAGAGCAAGTATTGCGCCAAACACGGGATAGCTGTCAAGTCCTTTAAGAGTTAAAGAGGTAAGCTCCCCAAAAGCTGGGCAATATGCCATACTTTGTCTCCTTGTAATACAATAGTTCTATTCTTCTCCGTGCCCGTTTCTAATCAACGTGCTTTGTTCACATCGGGGGATTTTCTACACACAGATTCAGCCAGAATACATTGTTTCTTTGATACCCAAATGTATTCAGTGTTCCTCCCAAGAAAACACAGCTGTGTATGACACCAATAGACACTATGGTGTGTCTCCAAATATAATTGAAGCGGTGCAGATGTAGGAGTGTAAAATAATATGCACTTCGAGCATACTAGTTCTTATTTTTATGAGGTGGGGAAACTATTTCCTCTAAGTTTCCCTGTCCATTTCACAGCTGTGTTATGTACACAACTAAGTTATATCGCAGTGATCAGGACGTAGGACGTAGCTTTGAGTGAAATAACTGGGTCACAATGCCACGAAGTCCAGTTAACTTGACAAGTCTTCTTATGGGGCAAGGGCTTGTCTATAGCTCAGCTCACAGGACAAATTATGAAACAAACGAACGAACGAACGAACGAACGAACGAACGAACGAACGAAACGAAACGAACGAACGAACGAACGAACGAACGAACGAAGACGAACGAAACGAACGAGAGAGAGAGAGAGAGGAGAGAGAGAGAGAGAGAGAGAGAGAGAGAGAGAGAGAGAGAGAGAGAGAGAGAGAGAGAGAGAGAGAGCTGCAAACTTTCTGAAAAACTACAAACTAACAGCTGCAGCACGCAAAATAATTCAACCAAGTCAACAGGCAGCAACTTAACGAGCCCACGAAAAACAACGAGCGAAAATGAACAAAACGGACACACACAAACTCTACTCGAGTCTAATTTTCATGTAGCTAATAACAAACTAGACTTGACTATCGTCCCGGTCGTCATGTGTTCGAACCCCCCTCGAAGCTAATGGAAAAAAAAAAATATACCGTCTCCCAGGTCGACCCAGGCTAAAATGGGAATCAGAGAGAATTTCCTGAAAAGTAAAGGCAAGATATTGACAACATCGCCTATTTTTTGTTTGTTTTGTTTACAACTACAAGCAGCAGAAACTACTGACACCCTACAGACAGCTAAAGCATAACTAAACACGTCACGGTGACAGTTTCTAAAGAGGTATTACTTTGCACTTTGCATTTTCTTTTAAGCTTATTTTTCGTTATTCTTTTAGCGGGCCCCAGGAGGGGATATGGAGCGTAATTCTCGCCACGCTTGGTGATAACGCCAAGAGTAATTGCTGATAAGCTTGGAGAGCTCTCCAACTCTATAACAAATCATTGGCTTGCAACAGAAGTACAGAAGCTCGCTGGAGAGTTTACATGGGGAGTTTAGAGGCGATTGTGTTAGTGGAATGAGGAAATGGCTGTCCGGTTTAGGAGACGGTTGACTATCGGGTGTCTGAAGAGTTAGGATACCATTAGCTTCAAAGACAGATAGATGGTAAGCGTGATGAACGACAGCTCGGGGGAGAGAAGGTGGAAGATATTGAGGTAGTTGGGTTGGTGAGATGGTGTGATTAGAGGGAACTTGATGAAAGATAGTTGGGTTGGTGAGAAGAGGGGGAGGGGGAGGGGGTGACGGGACGAACGTGATAAAAGATGGTTGGGTTGGTGAGATGGTATGATTAAAGGGAGCGTGATGAAAGGTGGTTGGGTGGTGAGACGGTATGATTAAAGGGAGCGTGATGAAAGATGGTTGGGTTGGTGAGATGGTATGATTAAAGGGAGCGAGATGAAAGATTGTTGGGTTGGTGAGATGGTATGATTAAAGGGAGCGTGATGAAAGATGGTTGGGATGGTGAGACGGTATGATTAAAGGGAGCGTGATGACAGATGGTTGAGTTGGTGAGATGGTATGATTAAAGGGGGCGTGATGACAGATGGTTGGGTTGGTGAGATGTGAGGGATGGGAATGAGGTGACTTGACGTACGTGATGAAAGATGGTTGGGTTGGTGAGATGGTATGGTTAAAGGGAGCGTGATATTAAAGGGAGCGTGATGAGCGTGATATTAAAGGGAGCGTGATGAAAGATGGTTGGGTTGGTGAGATGGTATGATTAAAGGGAGCGTGATGAAAGATGGTTGGGTTGATGAGACGGTATGATTAAAGGGAGCGTGATGAAAGATGGTTGGGTTGATGAGACGGTATGATTAAAGGGAGCGTGATGAAAGATGGTTGGGTTGGTGACATGGTATGATTAAAGGGAGCGTGATATTAAAGGGAGCGTGATGAAACATGGTTGGTTTGGTGAGATGGTATGATTAAAGGGAGCGTGATGAAAGATGGTATTGACCTTTGATCCGTACAATACATCCGGTTCATACAATCCACTGATAGTCTTTGAACGCATGTCAGTCGTCAGTCACTCCAAGCTAGGATATAGATTCAGATAAGGACCCTTAATATTGTCATGTAGTGTGTTTCATGTAGTTTTGTGTCAGTTTATGTTTTTTTTTTGTTCTGTGCTTACGAAGGCTGTCGCCGCAACGTCCAATTTGTTTCTTGTAATCGTGTTTTAGTAAAGCTCACAATCTACTTCTCGATTTTTTTGTGTGTGATTCATTCTTTGGTTAATGAGATGAGGGGTGACTTCAAATATGTGGTGTGAGATGGCTGATTCAGAGACACACTGGATGGTGAAATGCGTGCTTGGTATCTGGACAAACGAAGTTAAAGGTTTAGAATCGACTGGTGTAGTGGCTTTGGGTGAAATTCTTCTTTACCAACGAGGGGATTTTAACAAAAGCATCATGCATACACCATCTTATATATGAGAACTAGGCCTCCGAACTCCTACACTGGGATCACTAATGGGGTCATTACATCCTTTGGTTCCTTATTAGGCTAAAAACAATACCCACAACTGAATTAATGTTTTGAGAAAATGCGAATGGGGTACCTCTAAGCCATTCCTACAACAACAACAACAACAAAAACCGTGCACGCGCGCGAATAACATTTGCTCTACATGCAAACAGCGTCAGTGACTAGTGTGTGTGATATATTTCAGCCAAAATAGAAATAATTGATTCACTTCATATGATGCATATCTCAGTATTAGGCAACTGACGAGATGCAGCGACATATGGCTGGCAACACATACTGTGCAACTTATTGCTTCTTTGTTTAAATGCAATAACATACTAAATCAGGCATCACCAATCTACAGTTCTATGGCATCTCTGCTCTAAGCACAGAATAAAACACACACAAAGAAACGAGGAAATGAGAACCACTTGACAAATCATTACACGGGTACTGAGCTAAGCAACAAAGGCCACAACTGTAGACAATATGTGGGGGAGACAATAACGCCAATCCTTCTTTAGGGCGAAGTGATTCGCCGACATAGCAATTGTTATGTGGAGGAGAAGATTAACCACAAAGAGCGAATTGTGCAGATGACTCTGCCAGTCTATAAAACAGATGACTCTGCCAGTCTATAAAACAGATGACTAGTTTGAAGTTGTACACATTTTGCTCATCTTATCGTGTCTATGTCGGCTCCTTGGTAAAAGTGTCACGGACGTAGTTCGTAATCCCTCTTACCGCGTTCGAAACACAGCTGTGGGCGATCTGGCAGCAGACCAACCTTACGTTGTTTTGTTATGAAGTGGTATGGGCGCCGGTCGTTCAGAAATCAATGGCAAACTACTGAACGTAAACTTGCCCAGGAATCACAAACAGCCAAACAATGCCGGGGTTGGCTGGTATGTCCTGTAAAGGATATGCAACTAACTATCGTGTCTATACCGAAATAGCTCGAAAGAACAGTAACGAACAAACACAGGAGGGAAAAGGTGAAATAGTTTCCTGGTCCAATGAAGGTATGACATACGATATAATATAACATCATGACATTCTTTCTTCTTCTGTTGACTTCCATCTCCCAATGCAGCTTAGATCAAGATCTCCAATCTTGTACCATCTCCTGCAGCACCCGCCAGTCCCTATCCATATTACTCATCTCTGAGAGGAATTGTCTTCTCCGTGTGTTATAGGTTACCCCGCTACATCTTTTGCCCTATAGGTTTCAGATAAACAACATCCTAGTTATACAATAATCCAGTTTTCTCAATGTGTGTCCTATCCAGGGCCAACGTCTTTTCCTCACCGCTTGATTAGCTTAAATTTGTTTAGTTATCACCAGAAGCTTGGCATTTCTCCTACCGCGTGTGGTATCTGTCTCAATACATACATGGTCCTAGCATCCTGGGTGCAAACTCTGGAGAAGTTCCTACAAGAAAGAATATAAGCAGGCGATCCAGATCCTTAAGGCTTTCTCCCCATTGCGTCTTGCTTCTTCTACGTGAACTGCCTCCTTTCATCTTTGTTGGCTGACTTACTTGTATTTCCTTTTCTATAGAATTTGTGCAGCTAATATTCTCTATGGGATGGAATAACCATCCCATTCCACTCCTCTGTAATCTACTCTTACGAAATGCATGGTAGAGTACAGAGTTAATATTCTTTACTGTTAGAGAGAGCGAGCGAGAGAGAGAGAGAGAGAAAGAGAGAGAGAGAGAGAGAGAGAGATGCTGATGTGTGTGTGTGTGTGAAAGCGAGAAAGAGAGAGAGAGAGAGAGATGCTGATATATGTGTGTGTGTGAAAGCGAGAAAGAGGAGAGAGAAAGAGAGAGAGAGAGAGAGAGAGAGAGAGAGAGAGAGAGAGATATGCTGATATGTGTGTGTGTGTGTGAAAGCGAGAAAGAGAGAGAGAGAGACATAGAGAGAGAGAGAGAGAGAGAGAGAGAGAGAGAGAGAGAGAGAGAGAGAGAGAGAGCGGATCTATGCCTTATCATGTGTGGTATCCAGAAGAAAAAGTAGCAAAAGTATAACCCATATCTAAGAAGGAGGACTCATAAGCAGCATCCTGTCTTGGAAACGGAAATACTCTGGTCACAATACACGTCACAGTGGTTTAGAAAGAACGGGGCTGGAAGATATAGGTTCAGGAAGAATATATGTCAGACTTGACCCGCACGAAGAACGACACAGGGCACTGAAGACATCTTGGGACATGAACATGCGTGAGGCAGAAGAACTGGCAAAGTAGCAAGTCTTTTCGGCAAGCCGTGATGACTGTGGCGTTCTGCAGAGGAACCCGCTATATGATGATGATGATGATGATTACGGTCCGGCTTATTTAATAGCCCTTTGCCTTTGAATGTAAATATCTAGTACATTTTATATGGGGCCGGTTCCAACTAAGAGTCATGCAGAATTATAAAATACCGTTCCGCAACTGAGCACTAAACCCGTCATGCTAATCTGACTACCGGAGCTTTATCCACCATGCCACTTATGTCACAATTATACAGCATGTCTTGTGGGGGGAAAAAGTATAGAACATAATCAGATAAACGGCGGATGAAACAGGCCTGAATTACTTCTTTGCACGAGGACAATTAGTGCAACACGCATAATAAAAAGTGTGGCAATGATGAAAACACGGTGGCAGAAGGAATGAGATAAGAAGAAAAACTAGGCTACAGGAGTCCAAAGCATACTCGGGGAGAAAACGTGAAAAATTACCTCAATGATATCCTTGTTGGTTCGACTCTCGTGCGGTTCGTTGTACTCAGTGTACTTGAGTAGCACCTTGTCCATGTCCTGTGCTGGCATACTGAAACAGCTTGTTGGACGAGTTGAAGATGATCAGGGCGATCTCACAGTCACACAGCACACTCAGCTCGTAGGCTTTCTTCATCAGTCCGAATTTTCGCTTGGTGAATGTCACCTGTAGGAAAATAACCGCCAGAGCTTAGAAGTTTATCTAAGAGAAGACGGTCTCTTATTATCGGCACTACGTCATACTATGTATGCCCGGCCTATAACTGGACAGAAACGCTTAAGAGAGTAGTGTTGCTAGATCATCTCTGTGGACATTGGGTTGGAGTCCGCTGACAATGACATTTATTAAAAACCCGTGTAGAAAACATGATTATTAACCTGGGCCTCATCCCAGTTAGTTCGTGCTGGTGAACTGTGACCTAGTTATTTCCTAGTACCCCTCTCCGCAGATGCCTCGTTCAAGCATCCGTCCTGCACACCCTGCTGGATTTTAGCTTGCTGTGAGAGGAAGCCGAGGTCTACACCATAGTCACCGCGGAGGAGGTACACGGCTGAGGAAGAGGAATGCTGTGCCAACCCCACTTCGATAGATGCGAGCCCTTTTCAGGGTTTAGATGACCTGAGCGCCAGCCAATGCTTCGGATTTGAGTTGAATCCCTAAATATTTTAGAGGATTTACAACCAACCAACCAACAAACCAACCAACCACCCACATAACCAACCACCCACATAACCAACCAAGCAACCAACCAACCAACCAACCATTACGGGACACACAAAAAGATCCTATAACGTAAGAGAAAAGACACAAGAGCACTTGTTGTTTTCAGACTCTGAGACACGTTGGTCTGTTTATGGTTTTTATCTTGGACATAGGATGGTCTATCAGTGTGCTATCTGTAAATTAGGCTGGTCTGTCTGTGTTTATCTGAAGTAGGCGGGCGTATATGAGTTTTATATTTAAAGTGGATTGGTGTATGTATGTTTTATCCAAGTAGGCCAGTGTATCAGTTATATTTCTGAAGTAGGCTGCTGTATCCATGTTTTTTCCTCTGAAGTAGATGGCGTATCAATTATTTTCTCTTAAGCAGGCGGTGGTGTCAATGTTTTTCCATAGTAGGCGGCAGAATATTTTTTTTTTCTCTCTGAAGTAGTCGGCTGTATCTAGTTTGTTCTCTCTGAAGCAGGCAGGTTTATCTGTTGTATCTCTGAAGTATGCGGCTGTATTTTATTCTTCTTTTTCTCTGCAGCAGACGGGTGTATCAGGTGTATCTCTGAAGTAGGCTGGTGCATCATCAACATAATCACCATCAACAACAAACTGTCATACTGTTATGTTCCCTGAAGCACGCCCGGCTGCAATACGTGCGCTAGCATTTATTTCAATTCTGTTTTGTCTTTCAGGAATGCCAAGGTCATTTACATTCTCAGCTTGGTTCTTCTAATAGATGACTTGGGACTGCCCAGCCTTCTGTTTTATATTCCTTTGCGAGCTCCAGCCTAAAAATAACTTCTTGCATATATGACTCTTCAATAAAGTATGCTTCTTTGAAAATAAGGAAAGTGCATGTTGTACATTGCAGTGAACACGTTTCACAATTTCACAAGATACCGAGGCCGGGGTTCAAAATCAGCTGCATGCGATTTGGAAGCAGACCGTCTTGCGTTGATTTCGATGGTAAGAGCGTCAGTTGTTCAGAAAGCATTGGCAAACTACCGAGCTTTAAATGTATCTAGCAAATCACAAAAAGGCGACACATGCTTGGATGCTTGGGATGACTGCGACGTCCTGTTAAGGACATGCAACTAACAGATTGTACATTACAATATGCGATATATATATATATATATATATATATATATATATATATATATATATATATATATATATATATATATATATATATATCGCCAGATGCTGCTGTTACTATACTTACCGTTGCACCCACAACACATCATTCAAATAGAGCTAGACCACAGTCACAACACTAAAAACATGGAGAAACATTAACACAAAACGGGAAGACACGTGTTAGCAAAAAATACGACGAAGAAACACGACGAGAGAAAACAGGACACCGGGATTGTGTCACAGCCTCACATTATATGATAAACCAACATAAGTTAGTAGACAGTAGCCAAGGGCTACAACTCCCGCCCAAGGGAAAGAAGTAAGACCCTCGAAGGCCAGAGTAATCCAGAACCTTCTCGAAGGACTGGTCAGTGAGTCCACTGTCCCGTGGACACTGATGTGGCCCTCCTATTGCGGGGTCCACGAGGAACTCGAACAGAGTTACCACCCGTGTCGGATTGCGACACGTGTGAATCGGCAGAGACAGACGGGACATCGAAGAGGCAACAGGGCCTGCCTTAGAGGGACTCAATAGTTTAGACCCATGTGTATTTGGGTTCATAGACATATGCTTGATAGTTTGCTTAGAATGTTTGTTATAACCATGTGTGATGATGTTAAACCTCTTTGATATGCAACTCAGTGCGGGCTTGTTAAACCCACTGCGCCAACGCACTGTATATTGAAATACAATAAATGTTAGATATTATATTTAACGGAGTTATTGTTGCCTGTGTGAGCCCGAGCTCAGATACCTAGACATCCAACACGTTGACAGACTGAAATACCACTTGTTCAATCAAATAAAGATAGGAGATACTGATGAATGTACTACGGATTTGGTAAACTGGCAAAGAAACATTTGCTGCAAGAGTGTCCAACCTACGCAGAAAAAAAAAAGAAATAAAATGTCGGCCCACACCCCGTCCATGTGAAGACTTTGTGGAAGGAAATGTCACAGACGCCAGCTGACAGCTGCTTTCTTTAAATATATTCAGGATGATTTCCGAAGGTGTAGGAAGAAGAAGATGATGATGATGGAGATGATGACAGAAAAGAAGTAGAAATAATATGACAGAAAACGAGAAGAAACATGATGACAGAAGACAAGAAGAGAGACGATGATAACAGAAAAAAAATTTGATGACAACAAAACAGAAACATGATGACAGAAAATAAGAAACATGTGGACAACACAGGTGGTCAATACCAGGATAACTGACCTGTCTATTCCTCTCATCTCCAATGCGGGAGATTTGTATTTTCTTACGTCCCATAGTTTTGGTGGTGGATTTAGCTCCCTCCAACGTGATGGCTTAAGTGTAGCAACAGTTTTCAATTAAATGGTTGGTCGAGTGGACAGAGCCCAAGCACTCAACAGATATCTGGAATATATAGATGAGAGACTCATTGCTACATGCCCGTCTTCACAAGGGATGAACATAGAGAGTGAGTGAGTGAGTGAGTGAGTGAGTGGGTGAGTGAGTGAGTGAATGGGTGAGTGAGTGAGTGAGTGAGTGAGTGGGTGGGTGGGTGAGTGAGTGAGTGAAAAGGGGTGTGTGTGAGAGAGGCAGAGGAAGAAAGAGAATATGGATGGTGGTGAGGGAGAATGAGACAGAGATAGAAATGAGAGGAAAATGAAATGTTAAGAGAGAGGGAGCAAGGGTAAGTGGGAGAGAAATCACTAAGAGAGAGAGAGAGAGAGAGAGAGAGAGAGAGATAGAGAGAGAGAGAGAGAGAGAGAGAGAGAGAGAGAGAGAGAGAGAGAGAGAGAGAGAGAGAGAGAGATGTTATTACATCGATCTATGTAATTCAGTTACAGAAATCAAGAGATGAGCACTTCGCTAGGAATTATGAAATCTGCTCTTCGCTAGAAATTATGAAATCTGCTCTTCGCTAGAAATTATGAAATCTGCTCTTCGCTGTATGTAATTATGTTACAGAAATAAAGAGATCTGCACAACGCTCCATGTAATTCTGTTACAAAAATAGAGATCTGCATATTGCAGTACGCAACTATGTTACATAAACAAAGAGATCTGCACATGGCTCAATATAATTATGTTACAAAAACCAAGATATGTATACTGCTCTATGCAATTATGTTACAGAAATAAAGAGATCTGCACATGTAATTCTGTTAAAGAAATAAAGAGATCGTCATACTGCTCTACTAATTCAGTTGCAGAAATATAAAGAGTTCTGCATGCCACACAACATAATTTTGTTATCGAAATAAAAGGAAGATCTGCACATAGCACTGTGTATTTCTGTCTCGGAAATGAGGCAGAAGACTCTGCTCCCGGCACTCCTGAAGTCTGATACATCTACTGTATTTACACAGCTTTGTGTGTTTTACACGTGTCAGCAAACAAACAGTAAAGGACCCTTTACGCACCTTAAGCCGCATAGGGCGTATGGTGCTAGACCCATATTTGTGTAGACCAAACGACGCTGGGCGGGTGATATGGTTGGTAGTGATACCGTCCGCCCTTACTTCCCAAGACATTTCCAGTGTTAGACTCGGAGCCCAAGTCAACTTTTAAAATGCATCTCCCGGTAAGGTTAACCCGGTCAACATATGCCCGCAGAAGGCGGATGTGTCGGCCGAAAGGTGCTAAATATTGCAGCTCTGCTGTAAACAGGCACAACGCAATAACGTCCGAGTGAGAGTGGGATGTCCTTCGAAACACCTCAGGAAGGTTAATCAGGTTAACAAATGCCCGCAGAAGTGGGATGTGTTGGCCGAAAGGCGCAAGTATAGCAGCTCTGCTGTAAACAGACACAACGCAATTACGTCTGAAAAAGAAAAAGAAAAAAAAAACCGCATGAACGCATAAGAATAGGAAGAAGGAGAAGAAATTGCGCCTCGATACGGATTAGAATCCACGACCATCGGACCAGCAGGCGAGCCGTCTAGCCAGTACGCTACCGCGGTTTCCTTTACCTGTGTTACTGTGTGTAAACATGTGCATCCGTGCAGAAAACACTGTCCCGTTCAGATATCAAACACTAGATAATCCGGCAAAACACGCTGCGTCCCCGGTTATACATGAGTAAAGTAACAACTCTGAGATCTTCCAAATAAACCTGGAATATTCCAACACGATTACATAGGCTGGCGTTGCTGTCTTAAAACACAGATTTAGCTACACACGACCGAGTCAGCGAACGCCGCAACATCCGACACTCATGCTCTAATGTCAATGGAATCTGTTTGCTTCTCAGGCAAAGCAACTCAAAGTAATCTTAGAATATAACAAAAAACAAGCCAACAAAACAAGCCTTGAGCCTGTGATACAACAAGCAGTGTTGTTTCCGGGGAAACCCTAGATGCTGGCAGACACTGTTCACATTAAGTTCTTTTGACAAAGATCCATTCTTGTATTCTCCAGCAGACTCCGACGCCACGTGACTAATATACCGACTGGTAGCATCACAAAATCAAATCAGTCAACAAATAAAAAACAAAACTGTAGAGAAGGAAGCAGGAAAACAACAAAATGTAACATAACTTGTCTTATCAGCAACACAAAGTATGGCATACGCAATATGACAACAGGAAAGTTATTTCCCGTAAGCGGTTTTACCCAGAGGAAAGTTTCCCAAACTCAACAATGAAATAAGAAGTACCCTTGACGTTTTCTTCCAGGGCATCCGCTTGTCTTGGTCGGTGCTATAATAATGGAATCCCGATTGTTCAATCAGGAGGGGTGCGTTACCTGTTGCCTCTCTGTAGATCACACAAAGTTCACTTCATTGCACGTGGGTACCTCCATAGGTGTCTTTTTCCTCCTTGTTATTCACACAAGGAAAGCAGCAGCGTCGAGGTACAGAGCTGGTCTTATAATTTGGTAGTAGCAGATCTGACTTCGCAGCATTTCATACATCCACGATTGTTTATGAAATCATCACCATCACCATGTACCACGTCGATATGCGTGGGCCGTCATATTTCGCCATCTCACGCGATCACCAGAGTCTAGAACCAAGTCTGTTCTCTTTTCCCGATTATGTCACGTAGCCAAGCCATCCAGGTATTTACTGCTTTGTCCTCCCCTTGCAGTTTTCCCTGTCAAGTTTGCCAGCTGCCGCTAAGTTCTGCAGTTTGTTTCTCCTAATAAAACAAACAAGTCTCGCGGCGGGAACTTGCTGTGGGTGTGTGTATCGTTGGGACCATCACATGTGTGTAGGCCTGAGTGCACGGAGGGATAGGTGACCAGTCTTTCCCACTCACAGCCAACCTCCGTCCGACGGCACTCATGTCATTGTCCTAACTGCCAACGGCTAATTTTTCTAATCAACTTACGGTTTTAATTCGTCTTTTCACGGAATACCTTTACCATCAGAATCGACATTCAATAATCAGGTCTCTACGTGCCGCCCACTGTAGACACGCAACTGTAAGATTTTCACTGCAGGCGGCATACGTGGGACTATTATGTAATCTATAAAGTAAAGATAATGACCGCAAATCAATAAGAGCAGACAGGAAGACGATGGTTCCAGACAGCCAAGTCAATAATTTACTGCTTCTAAAGCGCCCACATCAGCACTGCTTGCAACGATCAGAAACACGGGGAACAAAGAACACACCAAATACTAAATCACAACATTCATTGACAGGTGGCTGAGCACAAGAGAATCACTACCGTGGAGCATTTGATAACGTAAAAAGTAAAGACCACTTGTAAACGTCTGACAACGCATTTAGAAAATCGTGACAGACCAATATCTTTACAGACCATTAGGTATTCGGTGGATGATGTGGTCAGTATCATGCCAGGCGCCTTTATTTCCAAAGACAGTTTTGGTACCCTATTTTAGAATGGGGTGACCTGACAGCCCAGGCCAGTTATAAAAATCCGCCTTATGTGGATTCGAGACCATGATCACTGAGCAGACAGGACGAGCGTCTAGCCACTACGCTACCGCAGGTTCCTGGAGTTCTTAACCTTGCCATTCCTGTTTTTGACCCTACATCTTGTCTCTAACTTAAAATTATTAGTATCTGACTTTAAGTTTGTGGTCCTCTAGATAGGAGTGTCTGTTCTTGTGATATACGAGTATTACTTCATCCTGCTTTGTAGTTCTCAAGGGCTATCTATCTTTACCGTGCCTTCCCACAGTCGTATGACCCCTAGCCTTGCTTTCTATAATCTGTTAGTGGTATCCGTTAACAAGTCCTGTTGTAGGAGCCTACTATGTAAGACCATCGCATTTTGTAGGTGTGAGTGCACCAATGACAGCTAACATTGAACTCTCGACCGACCTCGCTCGTGTTATTGTCAGTGTATATCCTAACCATTACTCCAACCTGCCGGCTATAAGAAGTATCAGCTGCTGTTTATATGCTTGCACGCCGGTAAATACTGCTGAATATTAATTATTCTTATTCGAGCATTCGGCAGGTTTTCCTACAGCAATATACGCTATTGATAGGCTCATCTTCAGAAATGTATCAATACAAGCAATTTTTAGTTCATTTGTTATCTGACAGGTTCTTATTGGGGCTTTCATCAATTTATATGCACGTCTCTCTTACAAGCTTTGATTCCAATTAACTCACCATTTCCAAACTATCCCTTTTTAAATTGCTGTTTTGATGTCGCGTTCACTCAGACCTATATGTACATTGTTGTTATTTACCCTACTTTTCTTTATCTCTTTGTCCGCTATACAATTCCTTTAAATTCCTACACGAGCCAGTACCATGCCTTCACCACTGATCACTCTGTGAAGTTTAAATATCAAGTTGTCAGCTGCTTAAATATCAAGTTGTCAACAACTCCACCGATATATCTGGCAGTATTATATAGGTTCGTACTTCTGAGGGCTTGAGGGGTATTGGGGGAAGATGACAGCGTGAGGGTGTTCACATACTATTTATAGTACCTTTATTACAGCAATAATTTCTACAGTGAACTCAGACCTGGTGTGCGTTTTACTGCAGTTATCCAGATCCCATTGTAACGACTGGCACGATTAATGACCAATGGGAAACAAAGAATTTGAGGAAGGCAGGAAACACGATTTTGTACAAGCATGTATCTTAGCATGCCGAGATATTATCACATATCATCATATGCTGCTAGAAAACGGGAAATGTAGATTAACACGAATGCTGACGCCAATTTTATGGGGCTAGAAAAAAAAACAAAGATAATAATACTAATAAAAACTATTAACAAAATAACGGTTTAGTAGAGTATCCGTGTGATTTCATTTGTTATATACTTACTGTTTACAACGTCGTGAAAACTCCAAAGTGCAAACCAAAACAATATCCAGAATATGGAATTTAAAACAATGCCGTTATTCTATTCACACAAATGTTTGCTTGTGATGATAGTAGTCGGTATACTACATACAGGGACTTCGCGTTGGAGCTTAAGCCAACGAACACAAGCAAGCAAGCAAGCAAGCAGGTATACTACACATTCAGTTAGGTGAAGGTAGTCGGCATGTTACAAATTCAGCCACAGCATGTCCTATTACAGTATGGATAAATACATGCCACCAGTAAAAAGATGAACTAGAGAACGAGGAAACGAAAAACTGACATCAGGCTATAAGGACGGAAAGTTATGCATATCCCGGACACAGCAGCACGCTTGGCTAGATGTAAAAAAATTCTCAACCGAACCGATGTCAAGTGCGGCCGCCATAGCAGTCGAGCGGCCAAGTGGAACACTAATCGGTGATGAAATTGTGAGATTTGGATCAGTCACATGCGACTTAAGGGAGAAAAACACTTCAACACACAGGGTAGATTGTGATGAGCCATATATGGGCTATACTGTTGTGTGCATGTGAGACCTGGACAATAAACAGACAAGCGGAGAAACATATGATCGGAGTCGACATGTGGTTTATGGGTGTAAATGCACAGAATACCACGGGTGAACAGAAAAACAATTGTGACAAGCCTTCAAGAAACAGATGGAGACTGCGTATTGATTAGAGAGTTGAGTCAAGACCCGACATCACAGCACTCGGGAATTCCCATACGTGCTCCGTCCTCTTCTCCAACAGCCAGCAAAGAGTCCCAATACTAATGATATCATCAGGTACAAATGGTTATTGAAAAAACCCTAGTCTTATGCAGGAATAGAACCCGGTACCTTCTCAGTCTGAGACCGACACTGCAACCTCTTCGCCACCACTTCCCCCACAAAGCAGTATTAAAAACATGATGGTTGGTGGTATTCCAATGTTGCTACACTAGGTCTTGTGACATATCTACCTTTCATACTGTGATTACCATTCATGTCCCGCTTTCCGTCTTTCACCGTTTGTTATCTGCTTGAGTGTTTGTCAGTTCGGGGTTGCGTCACCCTTTCTTTCTCTTCCTGAATGCACAGTGCCCATTTGTCATCTTGCATTTTTTTATTTCTTTTGTTATCTAACCGCTCTCCGGGTTTTCCAAGTATCTTGCCTTCTCATATTCTCTTTCCTGTTTACATTTCACGGGCAATAACCCTCAGCGCTTAGTATCCATTTATCTGAATGATACAATAAAGGGAGTGTACTGTGATGCCTCTTATCACTTACATGTATTATGTACCCGAAGTTAGAGAACCTGTCTTCAACAAAGGAGAAAAGAACCCAGGCTGATCTGAATGATAGATAGTAAAGAAAGTGTACTGTGATGCCTTGACCTTGAATCACTTACAAGTATTATGTATGTATCGAGGAGTTAGAGAACCTGTCATCTCCCCCCTCCCCCTTTATCACACACACACACACACACACACACACACAGAGAGAGAGAGAGAGAGAGAGAGAGAGAGAGAGAGAGAGAGAGAGAGAGAGAGAGATCTTACCGTTTTGACAGACGATAGTTTATTGCACTGTGCTTCAAACAAGGCATAATAAATACGAGGGTAAGTTAATAAGTAAGTCACAAATGGCCGTAGAAAAATAACTACATATGATAACAACTTGAAACCAGTTTATTTTTACATATACATTGTCCCTTTATTTATAAAGATAATTTCCACCAACACTGATGCACTTATCCCATCGTGTTATCATTCCTTCCAAACCAGCTGCATAGAACTCCGTGCTTTGTTTTCATTTACCTGCCATCCCACAGAACTGTGTGACTTACTTATTGACTCGCCCTCGTAACTTTTTCTTCCCAGCTATGCACCGCTTTACGGGATAAACATTTGTCAGCATAAACACTAAAAACCCACCTTGGCGGGAGAAATTTCGCGAATGACGCCGAAGTTGAATGTGAAGTGAAAACGTGGTTTAGAAAACAGAGCACGCAGTTCTATGCAGCTGCTTTGGAACTGAAGGCTTCCTGCCTATATGGCGCAACAACTCATAGTCAGATGCCACTGAAGGACGTTATTATTCCTTGCCGACTGGCGTGGGCCATCATGCCTCTCCACATCTCGCGATTTGCAACAGACTGTATCAATTCGCGCAGGCACCTTTCAGTGTCACGATAAGAGACTCAAGAATCTTCTCTCGCTGCCTTCCTCTATCTCTCTTTCCACAACTCTTCCTAGATGTCAGAACACGTTCCATTTTTTAAATTTCCCATAACGTGGCAAAACATTACGACTGTCGTTTTGTGATAAGTTATCACTGTGCCTTAGCCCCTTTCAAAACATTTAGAATACTTATGTTGGCTGTCGAAGGAATTTCCAGCATTCTGTAAAAACCACATCTCTGGGGCATAATAGGATGTGTGTGTGTGTGTGTGTGGGTGTGTGTGTGTGTGTGTGTGTGTGTGTGGGTGCGTGCGCGCGCGCGCACGAGCGCATGTTCACTAATTGCCCGGGATTCACAGTCATGTGCATTCTTTTTCTAAATTCCATTGACAGGGATTTATTACATACGATGTTTCTAATTTTATAAAATGCAGGTGTTACATACATATATGGTACTTGTTCCAGTTAATGTTATCTGTGTGCCTAGATACTCGGATTTCAGTACACCCCCCCCCCCCACACACACACACACACACACACACATTAACACCAATGACTCTAGTTGCATATTTAGGCATGATCTGCTTCTTTGATTATTGCCATTACTTGTCTTCCTATTTTTAAAGATAGGGTCCATTAAAAAATTTTTTTTCTATTACCACCGTGGCAAACGTACAGGGTTCGGATATACGACAGGAGAAAGACACCCGAGAGTCATGAACCGGGTGGGCCCTCGGCCATGAAAGTGTAGATAAAGAGACCGACACATTTGTAGAAAGAGGAATCACTTCTGATAATCAGAAACCTCCTGCTGTGCTTGCTCCGCGGTAAAGTTTCATGCAGAAATCACATTGCCAATGTATACCAGCAGTATACACAAACAATAGAACCAGTACAATGCTGGTAATAAATGGTGGTTACATGCTCATTTCTTCATAAGCCGCTTAATTACCCCTCTCCCCTTTCCATCTTACCAGCCATTGACAATAACAAGTCAGCTAAGCACACGCTGCTTCAAAAGAAGATCTCGAACAATGATATCCTCCCTTCAATCACACTGTCAACCTCTAATGTCCTCCTACGCACAATTCTGGATCCGCCTCTGATTAGCTTTTAAGAAAACGCCTGTGAAGCAATAGGCCTATTCTACCGTTGTCTCGTTAGCCACGAGAGGAAGTTTTCAAGCCTAGTTTCAAGTGTCTGTATTACTGTATGCTCGTACACCGATGCAAGCCTGAGCATATGATCCCCTTTATTTCACCATCAATTTGCGAGACTATGAAAATACGCCAACGTTTCTAAACGACTCCTTATCTTCCTCATTTATCTTTACTTCTTCCTCCATTCTCTCGTCCCGCGTCCTCACAACACTCAGCCCAGCGTGCAGAGTCGGCCGGCATAAAAGAAAATGAAGAGGGAACCTTGTAGGAGGCCGCGGCAAGCACGAAGAGATCGATGTCGGAATGTAGGTCAATGGGGCCAGGTTTGAGACACAATGAACTAACGATGCAATTCACAATCAGAACACCTTTACATCAGCAACAATATCGGGGCTTGTATGAAGCTCACAACGCGTAAGCTAATATAAATCTTAAAACATAAACAACAAGTATAGAACAGAAACATCAAGAAAAACAACGCCCACGTGCATAAATTAATATTGGAGCTGCAGAAAATAAACACAGACGCAGACTATAAGACATCTATCTGGTGTTGTTTAGTCACGGTTCAAACAGGGGAACTGCTTCGATAATATCAAAGAAATATCACCCCCTGTTTATTAAACATGATTAGTAAGTTCAAGATCATAGCTTCCGTTAATCAAGTTTACATTTTCAGATTGATCCGAACTGACGGCCACTGTTTTGAAAACATTTATTATTGTTTACTACATTTTTAAGATTAGCTATGTACTTGTTTTCGTTGGCTCGCAGGTAGGTATCGCTGAGTCTGGTGTAGTTTTGTTATTGTGCATTTCTTAAGTACAAATCGGGTTTATTAAATACACACAGTTCACAGTGTGAAATTACCTTCTGTTGAAATATGTTCAATCAATCAAACAATCAATCAGGTGCTGTCTCCACAATGAAGGTTGGCTGCAATGGGTGACCAGATCGCCGTGATCAAAAGAAGCCAAGTCACGAAATAAAAAAGCCAAAATAAAGCCAAACATTGCCTAGTAAAAAGATATATTAAAAATATACTTATATCACATGAAGACCTCTTCTTCAAATAAGTATTTCTCTTCATTGTTGAAATTCAGTACAGGATTCATTAGAATATACTATTCCAGCTTTGAAATCATTCAACATTTTGGATGAAGGTACAAATTCATTACAACACTTGTTTGAAGATAATGGTTCTGCTCTAATTCTAATAATTGCTTCTAAGAGAGACAGCTGAAGTCTATTCCTTGCTTTGGTTTTTATGCATGTTAAAAGAGAGAACATCCTCTCCACTGCGGTATTGCTAATAAGTGTTATTAAGCAAGTAAGAACAAAAGAAGCAAGCTCTTTAAATTGGGGATGTTTCATGACTCCTTGCCAGAACTGCTCTGCATTTTTAGGCAGTCCATTTTCTTTCAATTGTTCTTCTTCCTTCCAATCTATAAAATTTTCTGTATTGTTCTTCAATAATAGTGTGGTTTTCTTCAGCCAAATTCAAAAAGGGCAATTTCGAAAATAGTGGTCTATAAGCCTGGTTTAAGGTTATTCCAGGGTTAAAATTGGTTAGATCTTTAAATATATTTCTTGCTGAAGGAAGCCGCTTTCTAACTTGATAAAGTGCTTCTTCTCGCACTGATAAGCATCTTTCTTTGAGATCTAAGACCTCTTGTTGGCAATTAATTTTTGTATCAGAACTTTTCTGAATGTAGTTATCACACTCTGACAGGAATTTGATGCCAAAATCAACATTAGAAACATCTTTTTTCTTATTATTGGTATCATAAGTCCTACTATTACGACGCTTATAATGCAAAACTAGTTCTCCATGTAATTCGTGAGGATCTGCCTTACTTTTCTGAAAAAAGGCTATTTAACCTTTCGAATTCCTGCATAATAGGGGTTGCGAAATGAAAATAAAGGTAGTGTCTTTGATCTAGAAGCATTTCCTTTATAAGTCGTGACTTAAATTTAGTGTAATAATTTGCTAATTCAGCAGAAATAAAATAAGCCTTGAGTTCTTCCCAATTTATTAGAATGTTGAACATTACTTTTCCCCGGACAATCCAGCGAATAGAAGAAATTATCTCAAAGGAAGTGATGCAGTTCTAGCTTGCTGAAATTCTGTCGATGAGTTCATAATTTTGAATAAATCTTTAAATGCTTCTCGTCTTAGATAGCTATGTCTAAACCAATTTGGTATTTCTGTCAGCAAAAGTCCAATGTTTTAAGGTAGTTTTGACACTGTATATTTGATGCACAATGCTAATGAATGGCAAACACACTTATACTGAACACATGAAGGAGATACATCTGTCATTCTGGACCAAACTGAATTGTTGCATCCAACCATACTGGAAGCACCATCGGATGCAAAACCAATGCAATTTTTTAATGATTGATTACATTTTTCAATTTCATCCTAATTTTCAGCTAATTTAACTTTGTCATCAATTTTCTTGCTTATTGTCACCACTGAAAGTGTTTTTTGTGAAGAAGATGGCGCGCTCCGCTTGTGTTTTTCTGTTGTTGCATGATTTGCGAGATTTGAAAATCTTGGAACAATATTATTATTACAATGGCAGTTTGCAATATGCCTGTTCAGAACCGTCAGTGGATTTCTTGAGCCACACAAATGTCTTTTCCCATTGATCATTATATTTCCGATTAGTATCATAAGATGGTTTCCACTTTGGCATGATAATAAGTTCAGTCAATAACATTAATAAGAAATACTTGCGAGTTGCGACTCGCGATTGCTATGAAGGTATAATTAATTTGAATACTTAACTACTAAAAAGTAAGCTGCGCAGTGCTTCAGTGCGCATAGAACATGGCCAGATAAGCTTATCATTTTGCATTTGTTTTTGCTTAAAAATAGTAACACAAGACAACAATTAACTGTAAAAATTCAAAAAAGAGGCATATAGGCCTACCATTACAAATTGTTAAAAAGCCAAAAGAAAGCCAAAAAGCCAAACTGATTTTCTGATGCCAAACCTGTTTTAAAAAAGCCAAATTTGTCAAATTTGGCTTTAAAAAAGCCAATCTGGTCACCCTGTCTCCAACACTGTCTGTCTCTCGTCTTGATTGTACATTCTGTCAGACTGCTGTTAATTCATCTCTTGATTTTATATTCCCACTTGTATCGTTGTCTACCACTGACTCGCTTGTCTTCAACCATACCTTTCAGTATGGTTTTTATGAGTGCTGTGTCTTTTCACCTGGCCGAAATATTTCACTTGCCTCTTGGAAATGTTGCCACAGTCTGTTTCCGATATCTCCCGTGTCTTCGTCTAACCGTGATAGAGAAATGTGTATCTCCAAGACTTCAGGGGCTTTAACAGTACTGTTAACAAGCCGATCTTCTTCTTCGTTCATCCGGAGTTTTTTTTCGGATGTGATTGCGTTGTGCCTGTTTACAGCAGAGCTGCGTTCTTGCGCCGTTAGGCCGACACATCCGACTTCTGCGGGCATTTGTTGACCGGGTTAACCTTCCCGGGGTTAACAAGCCGATCAATGACAGTCAAAATCAGCTAAGCACACGCCATGAGACTGGCGAAAAAAGCGTACTGGTCATCGCTCTATGATGATGTTATGATTCTGCCTGTTGAACTGCATATAAGTTCAGTTTGATGATGTTCATTTTCTCTATTATGTATCAACTTTGAAGTGGTAGAGGGGCTTGGGTGTTCCAATGACCCCAAGAGCTACACTGACGGCAGTGCAGCTACTTGTAAAATCTCAGAAGTCGAAGAGGTCAAAGGATAGGGAACTGACGAAGAGGTACACACACCTGTTGCCTTTTAGGTAGGTTAGGGAAAACAAACGCGAGACAATGCTTGTCGAAGTCGGTTGTACTGAGCCACAGGCTTGATGAAACATGTCAAGTTTATGAGCAGGTTACATAGACTACACGGTAACATGTTTAGGCATTTCATAACCCATGCCGAATAGGGAGCCAAGCTAGCACAGTGGATAGCAAAATATGCGTCTAGCACTATTTGAGCAATGCTCCTTAAGGCGTATAGGCGTCTTATATATTTTTTGTTTTCTTACCATATATCCTTTATTTTTGTTTGCTTATTCTCCATATTTCCTATAATTTTTGTTTACTTACCATACAGTCAACACACCTTATGGCATGAAGATGGCTCCTTTGTTTACTTTATTTTAACCTCGTACTGAATAACGTTGGCATACAATTACGGGTACTTCATTTTTAATTCACCGCGTAGTTATTTTTAGCAATGACCTAGATCTGGTGGGATCGTCGATTTTTAGAATAGGGATATCGTGATTCACTTCGTCGTCTGTCGAGAAGTGTGTTTATGAGTAGCAAAAGATATGGATATATACTCCGACGACATTGAGGGCCCTCCGGGCCCAGAAACATTTATTGCATCTATCGATCGATCTAGCAGTCCACCACACACTCAACCAGTAGTGACACCCCTAGACGCATTATGGAATCACCCTGATGTCAAGCGATTTCCCGGGAACTCTCGGGATTCCTTTGTTTGCGGTGAATTAAAAATGAAGTACCCAATTACGATTCAACAAAGAACGTATAATATTCAGCACGTCCCGATAGAGTAGTCTCAGCTGATGAATGGGGCATCAGAGAACAGATACTTCAATGATGACAAGCAGTAAGTTACTGGTGGTTGGGTTAGTGAGTC
This sequence comes from Cepaea nemoralis, assembly GCA_014155875.1. NCBI lineage: Eukaryota > Metazoa > Mollusca > Gastropoda > Stylommatophora > Helicidae > Cepaea > Cepaea nemoralis. Next base: position 368,258 of record JACEFZ010013845.1, read on the forward strand.
ATAATCATAAAAACATCCCATCCACGCAGAACGTCCTGTCAGAAAGACATCTATCATAAGTTAACGCTCAGAATTAACGATACGGTTGTCACAAACATATGCTACGGTCGAGCATATTGTTTGTCTTCATTGGAGCCTGCGGATGACAAGACAAATGTTTAGACATACACGCACGCAAATATCGAGTCATTGCATGTTAATACAAACGTTGAATGTCTCTCTTTTTTCATTTAGGTGGTTAGGCGGCGGTATTGATGGAGATGGTGGTGCTTGTGATGATGGTTGTGTTGATGGTGCCGATGATGTGGTATTTATTATGAAGATTCTGATGGTGATGGTGTGTATATGTATATATGGTGCTGATGAAGGTGATAACGACGGTGGCTATGATATGGTGTTTATGAAGATTCTGATGGAGGTGGTGTATGCTGTATGTAATTATATATGGTGATGATGAAGGTGATACCCATGATGGCGATGAGGAAGGCGTGATGATGGTAATGATGATGATATGGTGAAGGAGAAGGTGATCATGAAGATATTGATGATGACGATGCAAGTGATGGTGATTGTGTTGATGACGACGATAATGACGATGATGATGACGCCGGCGATGATGATGGTAATGTTGAAGATCCTGACAGTGGCTGTCATGGCGGTGTTGATTCCTGGAAAGTACAGCCAACCACTAGGCAACGGTGACCCCTCTTTAGTCTACTCTGCCTAATCATAAAGTTAACCGCATTTGCATACTGCTTAGTACGCTTGCCTGCCTAGACAGTGGCGCGGGTTTAATCCTAAAGAAAGACATGATTTAATTTCTCCAACCAATGAGACTCTGGGGTCGACCCAGTCGGATAAATACAGTTACCATACAATTTTTGCACTTTCTGGGCATTGTCTCGGAGTAAAGACGACGAGGAAGGGAACTGGCCAGCCAACCTCTTATGTTGTGGCCTAGAATATGCTAAGGCCTAATATTTAACACCTCAATGCAGTATGCGCTGGGGGGCTGAGTGGTCTCGATGTATGGTGTCCGCCTCGAGTGTTGGAGGCCCGGATTCAAGCCCCGGTGAGGGCCGGGATTTTTTCACGTGGATTTCTAGTAACACAATTTCCCCTGGTCTCTGGGTAGGGAAATTGGACGCCCATGTGTATTGTTTCGCACATAAAAAATCCATTGGCAGTTGGAAATCGAAAAAAGAGTAGCCCAACGGCGCTGTCCGGGCAAAATTTTGAGTTAAAATTCTATCCAAAGTATTTCAGGATCCTCGCGGGTGCTATGGAGATCCTGCACTGAGCTGAGATTCTCTGGACTCAAGATTGAGTTAGGAGTAGAACGGAGCACTTATGGGTTACACCCGTGTGCCGTGATGTTGATCTATCGACTAAACTGACGTGTATTACATTGAAGAGATCCGGCAGCGGATTTTGTGTTTTGTTTGTTAAACAAGGTGTGTGTATGTGGCGCCTGAAAAAGTAATACACGGATGTTATTGTTATTATTGTTATTTACCGGACAGTTGTTATCACCCTCTGGGACGGAAGAAACTGAAAACACAATGCCTCGGAATAGACAGGTAAAAGCAACAACCGTTTGGGCTATGCAGAGCTAACGTGCGTGGGGGATGTGTGGTTGAGGGATATGTGTTTGGCTGGGTGGTTGGAGGTGTATGGGTGGAGGAGGATATGTGGGTGGGTGATTGTTGGTGGGTAATGGGACGGGTGGAGGATATGTGAGTGGGTTGGGAGATATGTGTGGGTGGGGGATGTGTGGGTTGGGGAATGTATGTGTGGTTGGTGGGAGTGTGTGTGGATGGGATGTGTGGTTGGTAGAAGTGTGTGTGGGTGGGGAGATGTGAAGGTGTAGGGATGTGGTGGATGGGTGGGGGAATGTATGTGTGGTTGGTGGGAGTGTGTGTGGTTGAGTGGGGGATGTGTGGGTGGGTGGTGGATGTATCTCATAACATGGTAATATGCATTGTTTATGTTTACAAAATTCCTTTGACAATGTCTTTCCTATGCACTATTGATGAACGAAAGATGAGTGATTGGAAGGGCTGAATGTAAGACGGGCCTGCGTGCCCAATTTGTTACCCTTTGAAAATAAAGTCCATTCGTTCGTTCGTTGGCAAAGACTGCATATAAGCATTTACTTTTAGCGTTTCCGTTTGTGGTTATCTCTGTCTACCAGACAGCTCGTGCGCACATGCGCCAGAATATTGTGAATTGTTTTGGGGGTAAAGATGATGAACAAAGCGCATACAAAAGAGCATCACGAGATACAAATCCACCTATAAATCAGAATTGAAAGGCCGCGGAGGGAGACAGGCATCCGCAAGCGAACCTCTAAAATCGATATCTCTCTTCTGTAACTCATAGATCACCCACCTATGTGGAAGCACCCCGACCACGAGTGCGATAGTGTGTCTATGCATGTGTGTACACACGCTCATTGCAGCGGCTTTTGGTTATTGTTGGTCACAACACACACGCTAGCATTATTTAAAACTGGCAAAGTCGCCGACTACGAAATAAAACACTACAAACAAACTGCATAAATGTCAGAAAAAACTGCGGCGGAAACGCACAAAGTGACGCCCCAAATAATTATGGTAGTCAGTCCTTCGAGAGTCGACATGTTTGACTTACATTTATGCTGTCAGCAAGCATATTTTTTTCGAAGTAGATTTAATGGAGACGACAACAGAAAAGGGAAGAGAACCAGACACAATGAATTAAGTAAATTAAATAGGGTTTTTTTAAAAAAATCTGCAAGCGTACACAATATACAGCAAACACAGACTACTTCCTTCTACGCCCATACATACAGCATAAAAGTAGAAGGACATCTCTCTCTCTCTCTCTCTCTCTCTCTCTCTCTCTCTCCTCTCTTTCTCTCTAAACACACACAGTATAGACATTTTGACAAATCGTATAGAGGATTACTGTCACATAAATAGGCATGGTTAATGGATGATAATGCAACAATACGCTTTTCTGTGCCCGCTCTCTTATTTTTTTTTTCTTTTTCTATTTCTTTTCGTCACTCCTTCCTGACGTCTTTATTTACCGAAGATATATAAATATACACTAATAGGTGCTCAAGGCAAAGAAGATATAATATAAAAGCCCAAACAAGATAGAAACTAGCGGAATTCAAAACTACAATGCAATGGAAGAATAACATCATAGGCGGCAAGCTGGGTAATCGACAGCTCTGCATTCTAATAAACAAATACAGAAGAAACACGTGGAAGCAACATTAACACGGATAGACAAACACTAAAGGACCTTTTTACATTCCTCAATGCATTTTGGGCTTATGGTGCTAGGCCCATAGTGGTGTAGACCAATCGGCACGCCAGACACTAGTTAATCAGTTAATTATCATCACTGTACATCGAACCATTCAGCCCATAAGCGCTTCGATCCTGTCTTCAGTATCTGCCCGTGTGTGGTGGCTGACGTCACCAATTATGTGTTGGTTGAATTATTCTTCTTTCAACCCGTACATTACGCTCTAAAAAAAAAAAAGCAGCTTTCTAGTCTGGCTTCGCACCTTTTCATTTGATGGTCGTGCGGCCTGCTCAAGGTTGCATATTCCACAGTGATCATCACAAGCGTTTAATCACGCGGCCTCTCTGAGAGCATTCAATATATCTGCCGGGTCCACTGCTCGTCGGCTGCCCACAGCAGCCCGCTCACAAGCCTAACAGCTGGTTCAGTTCCACTTAGACCCGGCCTGGCTTGGCATTAAATGAAGCTAATTTTTTTTAGCCTTGACCTCCTCAGAGACCCCTATGGCAGTCTTCAAGCCCAACCCGTCTCAATCTTCTTGAGCAAATTCACTGAGTGATGTGATCGATATCACACCGACCGCCGTTATTTCCCGAGACATTTCTTGGTACATATCTTTGGCTAGGTAGACCGGAAAACCCAAATCATTTTTCGAAAATCGCCTGGATGCGAATTCGAACTCATGACTACCAGACCTGTAGGCAGGCGTACAACCACATCTATGCAAGGACACACAGGAACAACATGAATACACATGCAAATAGGTGCATATGTGTACAGGTACATAAAGGGCAGATGTGGGCGTAACATTAAAAAAAAAAACACAGAGAGAGAGAGAGAGAGAGAGAGAGAGAGAGAGAGAGAGAGAGAGAGAGAGAGAGAGAGAGAGAGAGAGAGAGAGAGAGAGAGAGAGAGAGAGAGAGAGGTGCAGACATGGACTTAACATTAAAACGAACATACAAAAAGGAAAACACATGACTGAACATAGAAAAGTAAACGCACACAATGACATAAAAGAGTATAACATTGAAACATAAAGTCACGAGTGGATGGGTATTATTAAAAACAACAACAACAACAACAACAAAACAAGAAAATACACCTACCAGCTGGCGCCCACTCATTTCTACATTATGGCCTAGATATGGTAAGTCCAAGATCACGCAGACCCTGACTGGAGGAATAGCACCGACATGGTAGTGTAAACTATCTAAATAATTTAACGAGATACGAATGGACGTTCGTATAATGCGAAAAAAAAATAAAAAAATTCTAGTGTGAAATTACTGATATTCTAGTCCTAGATGAATAATACTGGTAGAGTGGAAAACCGCAATTACCTCAGCGATTTCATCACCAATTGAAATACGTCGATTCCCAATACAGTTTTGTTGATAATAGCTTTAATGATTGTTGTTAGTATTATAAAGATGCTGCTGCTGCTAGCCGAGCCGAGGATCTTGATATATTCAATGCCTTAACCTCCGAAGCCGGAGGGGGTTCGCCTGATCGAGCACACTGGTAATAGGGAAAGCTAATCCTCACGCATAAATCAGTCCAGTGCACTTGAAGTAGTTGCACGTCTGTGGGCTACGATTGAGTTCAAAGTTAGTGAATGAAGAAACACAATGCAATGCTTTCACTGATTATATGCAATGCTCTACTTGATCCGCATTGCCTAGTTATGGCAGTTATGTTTGACGGATCCTTCAACTGACTTCTCTTCGTGTACTCTGTCCTCTATTCATGTTCTGGAACGGTTATGCTGTGCGCCGTTGTACTCGTACAAATAGGCACTGTACCGTTATCTGGCGATCTCATTTGCACCTGGAACACCCGACACGGTTTCTAATGTATGCTCCCAATATGAAGGCTTCTATGCTTCATTTTCTTTCTATCATCTACTTTCTCATTCATTTCAATTCCATACTGTTCTTCTTCTCCGGTCCCTGCCTGTATTGTCCTTCTCTGCAATCATCCTAGTTGAACATTCTTCCTATTTTATTGTCTCTCATATTTTAGATTCACTTGACAGTGTTCTTTTCTATGTGAATGTAAAATGCACATTAGATAATTGATGTACGAAACATGAGTGATTGGAAAGGCCGAATGTATGCCCAATTTGTGTCGCTTTGAAACTAAAGTTCGTTCGATGTGAAAGCCTGCTCTCACCTATATTCGACCACGTATAATGTACTTCGCACCTTACACATTCTGGTTTCTATTTTCATTTCGATCTTACTTTTCTTTTTCTTGTTCGGTCGTGCGCCTGGTGGCACGATAGATGAGACTTGCTTGTTTACTTTATTCTATTTGCTTAATTTCTTTTCTTTTCTCAATAATGCCGGCTCCGTGGCGAATGTGTTACGGATGCGGTTCGTGATCACGTATACCCGCGTTCGAAACACATCTGCACGCGATTTGGCAGCAGACCGCGATGCGTTCGTTTTGTTTGTTTGTTGGTGTGGGTGCCGGTCCTTTACAAAGCAATGGCAAACTACTGAGCGTAATCTTGCCAAGAGATTACAACAGCAAAAACATGCTGGTGTTGACTGCAACGTTCTGTAAAGGATATGCAATTAACTAACACCTTAATAAGATTACTTGAGAGTGTCGTTGTGACTTGTCCGTTATTTTTGTTTTTGAAGACTTTTAGCCGCAAAGTTCTGAAATTTATCAATGTTGGTGTTCTTGTATTGCAGATTATCTATACTTAATATTTTCCCTGCCATGCATACCATTTTTCTAACTGATAACTAACTATACTGCTACTATTGCTGCAACCTCCACAAAATACCACTACTTCTGCAATTACCACAGCGACGACAACCATGACAACTAGTACTGCTAGTAATTACCGACGACACACAGACAGTCTGTAAACATGACAAGTGATGATGCCAGCGAGCTTCCCTAACCAAGCCGCAGCCAGCCTGAAGTCTCCAGGAAATTGCTGCTACCACAATAGCACACGGACTGATTACGTCAAGACAAATTACCTTGTTTACTGCCAACGCCTCGGCGCTGTCTAATGGTGGCGACTGTTGAAGCAAATAGATGTAGCTATTCAATTAGCTGTTCTCCGGGTCACCAAATGAATAGGTGATATACAGACTTCACAAGCGCCTATCGTTGGTGCAATGAAGATGGAAGGAGGGGATATATAGTGACACCTTGCCGTCTTTACAGACGAAAGTATGTGGATTGGATTTAAAACTTCATCGCACAACGCCCGGGCTTGGATTCTGAGAATATGTGTTGCCCATGCAGCATGATCCATCTTGGCCTTGCCTTGTTTTCTCCATAGAAAAGGATGACAAGTACGTTTGGAACAAGGTAGGCTGCAAATGCTGCCGGCTCAGCACCACACTTCCATGCAGCCGAAAGTGAGTAACGGCCAGGCCCTCACATCCGGGGATATTGACTTAGAGGCGTTCAGCCATATCCCTCAGCTGAGAGCCGTAGACCACGTGTGTCAGGACCCAAGTATGTAGTGGCACCTTGCAATCTTTACAGAAGATAGAGCAAGGAAACCGATTCGCAGTCTGGCAGCTCTTAGAATTGCCAAATTTATCCAAGCAGGATCATGTCATCTAAGGAACCTCGACTGATTTAATGAGCTTTTCGCGGCTTCACCATGCAGGGGTTATACTAAGAGCAATAAAAGACACCTTGGTGTATGGTAACACATGTCTTTATAAACATTGCCGCTTACAGCTGTTGAAGTGGAGAACCGAGTATGAAACCGGACGCAGTGAACGCAGACGAGGATGGTTCCAGCGCACACACAGCAGGGTGGAGTAAGCATCTACATCCTTCAACGTCTGCTGAGAAAGACCGAGCATTTATAGGCTTGTCTCGAGTGCTGCAGACGTCGATTCTGCATCAAAATCAGAATCCTTGGAGGATACCGTGGAGATAACATATGCTCCACACTTGAATAGTATCAGTGAATGTGTATATTATGTATCTGAGCAAAAAAATGATTCATCTATTTTCAAAACAAATTATATTTAATTCTGTAGTTGGCACCTGGCGAGATGCAGTGTAATATGACAGGCAATGCATCGTGCAACTTATTGTTTGTGGCTTCTGTGTTTAAAATCATAACCACTAGATCCCCGGGAAGGTTAACCCGGTCAACAAATGCCCGCAGAAGTCGGATGTGTCGGCCTTACGGCGCAAGAACGCAGCTCTGCTGTAAACAGGCACAACGCAATCACGGCCGAAAAAGAAAAAAAAAAACTCCGGATGAACGCAGAAGAAGAAGATAACCACTAGATTAGTAGGTTCTCAACCTTTTTTTTGGCCCATGCACCCCTTCCCCGTACGTTCAGAATGTCATTCCCCCCTATCGTATTTCCTCCCTATGAATTACCCCCGCCAATACACAGTATACGTAAATATGGAAGCTATAATAACATACTAGAAAAAGACTAGACGTCTATATAAAACGTGATTTGCTGGTCTACTTACGTTATAAAACGAATTTCAGAAGTGCGAGAAGTACAGAACTGTAAAGTATGGAGAGAAAAACAATATCAAGTAATCGGTTCTTGTATTAACGCGATCTTGAAACAATCTTAATTCCCCCCCCCCCCCCCCCCCCTTGGACACCATAACCCCCTCACCACAGGTTGAGAACCACTGCACTAGATGTAGACAGACGATAAACAGTCTGTACTTCTAAAGACTGCCAAGCAGATACGGAAGACATTTTTGTAGGCAGACAGCTATGTAGGTAGGCAACTGCATACTGGCTACCACTGGCAAACTATGTAGGTAGGCAAATACATACTGGCTACCACCCCTGGCGAAGGTGTTATGGACGCGATTCGTAATCCCTTATACCTGGGATCGAAACACAGCAATGCTGTTCTTTTTTTTTTTTTTAAAGGTATAGGTGCCGGTCGTTCAAGAGCAATTGCAAACTACTGAACCTAAACCTTGCCCAGGAATCACGAACAGCCAAAATAGCTGGTGTTGATGCTACGTCCTGTGAAGGACAAGCAACTAAAAAAAAATTTTAACCACGCCTACACATCAATACACTTATGCTTGCTTGCTTGCTTGTGTTAGTTGGCTTGAGCTCCAACGTGAAGTCCTGTATGTCGGATGAAGGCATCCTGTTGTCCAACATCAGTGTGATGTCATACAGGACCTGAGTTTTGCGTGAGTATCCGTTGTCCCATGTCTGGCTTATTGGTGTGCAGACTGGTGGTTCCTCGCCGTACAGGCAGACACTCTCCGACTTCGGAGGAATCGGCGATCCTACTGACTTTAGCCAGGACCCCGAAGGGACCTGTTGCCCAGGACGCTCGACGAGGACGCGTCAACAGGTCTTGGCCAGTATATAACCCGGCCCTGGTGCCTTGGAAACACCTCTGCGTCCCAATACACTTATGAAAATAGGGGTGGTCAATTAAAGTCGTTCCTAACCAAAACCCAACACATGCCAACAGACAAATACACATACAGGCAGACAGACAGCCTTATATCATCATCATATGTTATGCCGATACACATGGACGGTCATGGTTCCCCATCCCACGTGATCACCAGAATCTGGGTCAGGTCTGTGTTATTGTCCAGATTATGCCATGTAGCCTAGCCATTTAGGTACGAGGGCGAGTAAATAATTAAGTCACACAGTTATGTGGGATGGCAGGTAAATGTAGTTAGTGTTTTCTACAGGTGTCATTAGGTGACAGCAACATCGAACTTTATATTCCCATTCGTCAGATGGCGCTAGGTATCTCAAGCGCATGCGCAGCGCATAAACAAAATGGCGACCGTATTTACGGGTGTACAACCAAAGAACAACGTGCTGTTGTGCGATTTTTGTGGGCAAAAGGACTGCATGCAAAGGATATTCATAAGGAAAAGCTTCCTGTTTATGCTGACAAATGTTTGTCCCGTAAAGCGGTGCATAGCTGGGTAGAAAAATTTTCTCAAGGACGTTATAAAAGTTTTGATGAAATCCGATCTGGTCGTCCTGTTGAAATTACAACAGAAGCATCCGTGTAGCGGGTGGAGGAGATGATTGGAGGTTACAGGCAAGTAACGTCCACCTTACAGCCCCGACTTAGCCCCTAGCGATTTCCACCTTTTTGGTCCACTGAAAACCCACCTTGGCGGGAGACATTTCGCGAATGACGCCGTAGTTTAATGTGAAGTGAAAACGTGATATAGAAAACAGAGCACGCAGTTCTATGCAGACAGTTTGGGAGAACTGATAAAACGATGAGATACGTACATCAATGTATGTATAAAAATAAAATGGTTTCAAGTTGTAATCATTGTTAGTTATTTTTCTACAGCCATTTGTGACTTTATTTATTGACTTCCCCTGGTAATAATCTCTCTGCCTTCCCTTTGTTATTTTCCCATCAATTTTGCCAATTATCATTAAGTTTTGTACTGTATCCCTCATAATGTGCCCAACAATCTTGCCTGTCTACAATTTCTTAAATAATTGTATGGTTTTCATTTATTTCTTGCAGTAATATCTCATTCGTTTTTATGATCGTCCATGAAATTCCCCGCACTACTGTTGATGTATCCAGTGACACCAGACGTCTGACTGGCACCTTGCCGTCTTGACAGACGATAGTTTGTAAAATGGAGTTATCTCTCCATAACAAAAAGCCAGGGCTGAATTTAGAGACCATGCGTAGTTCATGCAGCATGATCCCTCTCTCGGCCTGTCTAGTTTACTCCAGAGGAAAGATGACACCAATACGCCTGGAACAAGACAAGCTGCAGAAGCTGCCGGAACAGCATGGCAATGCTCTAACTGTCCGCCTGTCGGAGCTTCGATCCTAGACTAATTAACAACCAAAGCTTAGAACCTGGTCTGCCCTGCCATGACATTTAGTCTTTAGGTTGCATATCCTCACACTAGGATAAGGCTTGTACCCTTCCAATTGCGATCTTCCGCCCGAAGCCGTTGGCACAATGTGGGGTGTCGGGTTTGGTAAGTGCCGCCCAACATTCGGTGCTAACAGAAGCAAGTAGTATCGTCTGCTGTCAAAGGTAGCTCAGTCATATCCAAGACCTGACATCAGACATACGTCCTAATATATATATATATATATATATATATATATATATAATATATATATATATATATATATATATATATATATATATATATATACACTAGCTGCCCGGCCTGGCTTCGCCCAGGCTCTGGCGGGGATCTATCTATCTATCTATGTATCTGTCTGTCTGCTTTGTCTGTCTGTCTGTCTGTCTGACCCGGCCCGGTTTCGCCAGACCCTGGCGGGGAGCGTCTCATTAATTCATATAAGTAGTCATTATACATTCAAATACATTCTCTAAGCGTACAGAGTATGCGTTCGGCCCCTGGGCCCTCGCAGTTAATTTATTGGTTGCAGCTAGAAAATTTCATTTAATGTTAGGATTATTTAGTTTTTTAAATGTTGACGTATAATTTTTAAGTTATGGTCGAACACCAAATTTGATGTCTAATGTAGTGCTTTTTGATAAACAATATTTTTTGTTTTTCTGTCTGGTGCGTACACAAATAAATCCGAAGGTTTTCCAACGCGTGAGCAGGCCACATATAGCTATCCATGTGTAAAGCACGGATTTTCCAAATTTAGTCCACACACTTGTAGCGATTGTCCCTGTGCTTTGTTGATCATCATGGCAAATGCAAGTCGCACGGGAAACTGCAGGCGTTTGAATTCGAATGGCATGTCTGTTGGAATCATTGGGATGCGAGGCAACAGTACATCAAAGGATAGGCTTCTTCTTTTTTTAGACCCCAAAAAAAAAAAAAAAACCTGCATTTTAACAGGCGTGCTGCGTGTAAGGTATGCATAAGGTATGCACACCCACAACACTGAATGAAAAATGTGATGTTGACTCACACGCGGCCAACTTTTTTTAAAAAACAAAAACAAAATCAAGAATATACCCATTTAATTGTGTACTGACCTTCATTCTGCCAAGCGAACGGAAAAAACAAATGCTTCGATTACTTCAAAAGTTCCACTCCGAAAAAAGTACAGAAATAAAATTCTAACGTATCTAGTCTAAAATAAATCCATTATTTTTAATGAAAACTGGTTTTAAAAACATAAAAAGATGTGTTAGAAATTTTCACTATTTAAATAGATGCATTACTTTTATAAAAATTATGAAAATGCCTTAAAGATTATATCATTATTTATTATAACTCATATGCCTGTAAATAACTATAGACAAAAAGTTTATAAATCTGTGAAAACAATGCAACAATCTATATATAAAATAATAGTGATGTTATTAAAAGTTATGACCCTTGAAATAACTTTTCTTATGTTAAGTCCCCTTGATGGAAACGATAAATATTAGCTGCCCGGCCCGGCTTCGCCCAGGCTCTGGCGGGGATCTATGTATCTATCTATGTATCTATCTATGTATCTATCTATGTATCTATCTATCTATCTATGTATGTTCGGCCCGTTCCCGTTAAAAATATAGATAGAATAGAAGAATAGATAGAAAATATGATTGGAAGAGATCTATCTAAAGTAAACTTGGCTCTATCTGTCTGTCTGACCTGGCCCGGCTGCACCTCATTTAATTCATATAGATTTCTATAGCCAGGGGACTTAACTTAAGATATAACAATGCTACTAAAAGTTATATCCCTTTTTGTCATATATTTTTATATTTTCTTATGTTCAGTCATGTAATTACAAAATTAAATTTTAGGAAGGTAATAGCTGATAGCTGATAGATAAAACTATCACAGTTGGTTTGCACAGAATGAAAAGGGAAAAAGTGCAGAAATTTTATCTCAATCGGTTTGGGCCGTTCGCGAACGCATAAAGGACGGACATACATACATACATACATACATACATACATACATCTACATACATACATACATACACACAACGATTTATATATATAAAATATTATATATATATTTTATATTTATATATATATATATATAAAATATAATATATATATATATATATAGTTCGCATATCCTTTTCAGGACATTGCTGTCAAACATCAGCATCTTCCAGCTGATTGTTGATTTCTTGGCAAGATTACGCTCAGTAGTTTGCCATTGCTTTCTGAGCCACAAACTCCATATCCGTAAGTTACCGACTTGGCGAGAACCGCTACCAATTCTCGCGCATGTCACGTTACTCAGAAGAGCATACAGGATTACTGAGAAAGACGCTAACCCTTAGACCAGGGAGACCGGTATATATATATATAGTCTATTATATAAAACAAGTCTCTAGAAGCGAAAAGTGCACGAGAAACAGTGAGAGAACAGACATGAACAATGCTATATACAACTCAATAAAGACATTTAATGAAAGAGAACTGAAAATGAAGGTAGTTATGTCTTTATCCTCCATACATCACTCTCTCTCTCACTCACTCACTCACTCACACGCACACACACGCACACATACGCACACACGACAAACCTCATATACACGTTTGACATGGTAAACCATGCACACGTCTGTAAATACACTGTTGTGTGCTTTAACATCAATACCAAAGACCCGAGAATAATAGACAGACGTACAGCAAGACAAGAAGACAAGACAGTACAGGACATCCACCCATCTTTTCTCTCTCCCTCCCTATCTCTCTCTTTCCCTTCTTCTTCTTTCTCCCTCCCTCCCTCATCTCCTCCCTCTCTCTCTCTCTCTCTCTCTCTCTCTCTCTCTCTCTCTCTCTCTCTCTCTCTCTCTCTCTCTCTCTCTCTCTCTCTCGTCAACATAAGCAAATCTGTGACACCCATGGCAAACATCGATTTACACCCCGAAGCTGGGAGCAACATCAGCAGGGAAACATCTCAGGCCACACACAGACAGCTTTGGATCTATACTCACGCGCGGTTCCTCGCATGGATATCCAGAACCCTGGGGCTAAATGCATACGACACTTAGGGATCTACATCCCGGGTATTCGCCAGCCACGAGCTTGGACGCTTTTGGACAAAACATGTACACTATAAATATACACTGCCAGGGTCGATAGCCCCAAAAATACGCGTTCCTGTGGTCGAGTTGCACCACACGGAAAGGAGGAGCAGGGAGATACAATAATGACACGGAATAAAAACTAGCACATTTCTCATCATAATAATAGTAATACAGAGAAGGGAAATACAAAGGAAGACGGGTCAGATTTGCAAGTGCACGAACATGCTGCGAACAAAGATTATTGCTGCTTAATTGCCTTCATCAGATGACAAAAAATGGAGGAAACACGTCAACATGAAAAAGTGTGTGTGTGGGGAGGGGGTGGGTAAAGGAGGGATGGGGGAAGGGGGAGGGGTTAATGAAAATACATACGTCTACACAAACACAGAGAACTGCGCATAAACAGACAGACAGATAGACAGGCTGACAGACGTCATACAGTCATACAGACAGGCAGGCAGGCAGGCAGGCAGGCAGGCAGGCAGGCAGACAGACAGACAGACGTCATACAGACAGACACACAGATACAGACAGACAGACAGACAGACAAACAGACAGACAGACAGACAGACAGATAAATAGATAGATAGATAGAGAGACAGATAGATAAATGAACAAAGTGGTATTTTAGTGGCAGGTAAGTTCGGTCACCAAAACTTGCCTGAGAGTAGCCCAGTTGAAGTGGTGTTTCCTCAAACAATAAAGAAGAGGAAGTGAAAGAGGACTTCATTATGCTATACCCTACGGCTATATATGTCATGCGACTGCCATTACATTATCTCTCACACAAACACACACTATCTCTCTGTCTCTCTCTCACACACTCTTCTCCTACTCTTACACTCAGAAACGCACGCTCCCTCCCTCCCTCACTCACTCACTCTCTCATTGTCTCACTCTCCTCTCTCTCTCTTACTCACTCACTCACTCCCTCCCTCCCTTCCCCACCCACCCACCCACCCACTCACTCACTTTCTCTCTTACTCTTACACACAACGCGCGCGCACAAACAAACAAACCCACACACGTTTTCTCTATTTTTTATTTGGTCGTCACTTGTACTTTTGTATGGATGTGAAACGTGGACAATGAGCAGACAAGTTGAAAAATATCTATTGGCAATGGAAATGTGGTTTCTGAAATGCAAACAATTCCACGCACAAGATATAACACCAATGAGCAGGTCCTACAAGAAACAAATGAAAACCGTTAACTGATTAGAGAAATTTGACGTAGATATAGTCAAGATCTTTTGGTCACGTTATGCTAAGAAATAAACTGAAGAACTTGGTAACAGTTTGCAAGACTGAGGGGTAAACAAAAAATGGGGAAGACAGAGACGTAAATATCTAGGTGGCTTGGCAATATGGCATAATCGAGACAAAAACCAAGGGACTGATCCACGATACTGGTGATCGCGTGAGATGGCGAAACATGAACACCACGCTCACTCATGACGATGATCTTGGTAATCAAGATTTACCATCGCGGCTCCGACCTTTCTGTGGTTATCGCGTACATTTAACTATAGGTATCTTATACATTTAACTATGGTTATCGTATACATTTAACTGTAGTTATCTTACACATTTAACTGCAGTTATACTAACTGGTCAACTAAACATCAATTCACCTGCACCGATTTATTATAATTATAAAAACTTCACTTTCAAGCGAGTTACACATTTTAAAGCCATGGCTACCGCAGTTTGTTTACATATCAATTCATAAGTGTCACGGTTCGATTGCTCATGTAATAGAAAGAAATTAGTTTTGTAGACACTTCAATTTGTTAACGGTTATCCAGATGATAAAACGGATGCATTAACGAAAGTCAGCTGAATATTCGGTTACTTAACATCGGCTGTGTTTCAAGGAAGACTCAGTGTAACAGTTCAAATAAAAATATGCCTGTAGGCGACATTCAAATGCATAACAGAATTATTACATATTATGCAGTGATCTTAGCCTGCGCTGTGGCTTAGAGGTAGTGTACGCAATTCCCCGACATAACGATGGTTCGAAATCAGCCGCAGACAATTTGAAAGCAGACTGTCTTGCGTTGATTTCGATAGCGTGAGGCGCTTGTCGTACAGAAAATGCAAACTATTGAACGTAAAAATTGCATAGTAAATTAAAAACAGCCTAAAAATGATGGGGTTGATTGCGACGTCCCGTAAAGGACATGCAACTAACTAACAGCAGTCATCATCTGGACATGTAACATGCACAATGAAACATTAAGATACGTAAAGACAATCCAAGTACTTATTTGAAACTAACCAGCGAAGAACCGTTTTGTTTTCCATGTCTTACACGAGGACACATCTTAAGTAGTAAAGACAATCGGCGTGACACTGTACACATCGCCCATCTAGTACTGACCACACCATCTATCTAGTACTGACCACACCAGCCATCTATTACTGACCACACCATCCATCTAGAACTGACCACACCATCCATCTAGTACTGACCACATCATCTATTTAGTAGTGACCACATCAGCCACCCAGTACTGCACATACTATCCATCTAGTAGTGACCACATCAGCCATCTAGTACTGACCATATCATCCATCTAGTACTGTACACACATCCATCTAGTACTGACCACACCATCCATCTAGTACTGTACACACCATCCATCTAGTACTGACCACACCAGCCATCTAGTACTGACCACACCATTCATTTAGTACTGACCACATGGCTCACCTAATACTGACCACACCATCCATCTAGTACTGATCACATCACTCACCTAATACTGACCACACCATCCATCTAGTACTGACCACATCACTCACCTAATACTGACCACATCATCCATCTAGTATTGACCACATGACTCACCTAATACTGACCACATGACTCACTTGATACTGACCACATGACTCACCTAATACCGACAACATCACTCACCTAATACTGACCACACCACTCACTTAATACTGATCACACCACTCACCTAATACTGACCACACCATCCATCTAGTAGTGACCACATCACTCACCTAATACTGACCGCATCACTCACCTAATACTGACCACCTCACTCACCTAATACTGACCACATCACTCACCTAATACTGACCACATCACTCACCTAATACTGACCACATCACTCACCTAATACTGACCACATCACTCACCTAATACTGACCACATCACACACCTAATACTTACCACATCACTCACCTAATACTGACCACATCACTCACCTAATACTGACCACTTCACTTCACCTAATACTGACCACACCACTCACCTAATACTGACCACACCATCCGCCCACTATCGATTAAGCGATAAAAACATGGGTCTAGCACCATATTCTCAATGCGCCTTAGGGCGTGTAAAAGGCTCCTTTATTTTACTGTTTACTTACATTATTGACGCTTGTAAAATAGATGGAGAGCAGTGGGTTAAGATAATAACTGGGTTAAGATAATAACTATCTGTGACTACCGAAGTAATGAAATACCATATACAATCTGTTGATGACAGACATAAGGACTAATTGATCAACCTATTTTGCGTTGGTTGGCACATAATTAAGTTAGTGTCGTTTTGATCCATTACGTTCACTTCCCCAAAACCCTGAAGAGGTTGAACTTACATTCTACCGAAAACGTAATAGAATACAGTGGGCAAAGAAGCCCACAAAATACTGAGATTCTACAAGCTCAGAACAATGAATAAACCTGGTCCACAATCAATACTGCGCCTCATTTTATAAAAGTCCTGAAGCAGGAACTTGCTTTGCGTCTGTGATGTATTAGGGCCATAATTTAGTGCAGGCCTGAATGCATGGAGGAAGAGATTGTCAGTTTTCCCCTCACTTAGCGGACGACGAATAGAAGCGTCGAACCCTTGTCCAACCACTCATGACATTATTAGAGTAGTCCTTTAGCGGTTCCACATTACACTAACGCGACCGCTGGTATAATGTCAAGGAAAATAAAACACGTTGGCAACATCAATAATCACAGTGGGTTCTAAGGAACAGTAATAGAAGATATGATTCACGGAAGACGAGACGGCAGACCGTGGACACTGGACATTAGAGGCATCTTGAAATTAAATAAGACAGAGCAACTTCCTTGAGTCCTTCCAGCGGGTTATCATGACAGTAATGTTCTAAAAAAGACTTGCTACATGACGTAAACAAAGTAAAGGACTCTTTTACGTGTTTCAAGGTGCAATAGACCCTTAGTTTTATAGACTAACGGCCCTCCCTGGGCAATGTGGTCACATCACACAGGCCACCTGTATTTCCCAAGTCACTTCCTGGTAGCCTGTATAGTCTGGAACGAACTAAGAGCTATAGTCAATTTTCACAATCCGCATGGTTGCGTGAACTCCGGGACACCAACCGAGCGTCTAGCTACTACTCTACCGCGGCTCCCTGGCTACATAATCATGATTGTTGTGACTGAACAGACCAGATTTCCCCTGTACATATACACTGGTACAGTCATGGAGCTTCTGTAATCAGCTACGCCAGTAGCGTTATCTATCTCCTCGTGGTGAAGTAGCGAAGATCAAAGCTAGAGAAAACTGGCGATAACTTCTGCTGAGTACGTCTGGGCTTAGACAAGATACAAGGCAGACTATTGAAAGTAGTAACTACCGCTTGCCGTCTAGGAATCTACATAAACATCCAATGTTGCACAAACCCGACATTTTATGTTGAGTGTGTATTAATGCTGGAAACTATATTTAAAATTGCTTGTTTATTATATCTCAGCCTACGTCTTTGACTTAGATGCAGTGAATGCAGTTTCACAATCCCAACCTACTGGGCACGAAGTCAACCGCAGCCGATTAGGGAATAGATCGTTTTGCGTTGAATTTTACAATGGTATGAGTGCTGGCCGTTCAGAAAGCAATGGTAAACCAATGAACGTAAAATTCCATAGAAAATCACACACAGTCAATACACGAGTACGCTGCGAGGTCCTGTAAAGAACATGCAACTAACTTTATTATCATAACCCGACAGTGTACTTACGATACGAGCAGAATTTCCGAGTGTGTGTACTGTTTTTCAGCACCATGTCACATATGTATTAGTACACCATCATCGCGTGACCTTGAAAGTGAAGTAGGAATTCATATCTCGCGGCAATTCTCGGCCCTTGGGGTTCTGTATCAATTCTATAGCTGATATTCTACCATGCCATAGTCTGAGACCATCCAAGCATCATTTCTCTCGGCCTGTCTATTCTTCTTCTATCGTTGATTTTTCTAGTCGTCAAGATGTTCGATTATCCATTTTATGACGAAAGAACACTTTTTTTTTGTTTGTTTTTAAAATAGACGACTATAGTCATTGTTGTTTTGTTGGTAACAAAATCTTAACTTAAAAATATCTGTCGCGCCACCAAACCATTCCAGGTTATGAAAATTTCATTAAATTTAATCGTCGTACTACATAACCTTTCTTCCTGGTCGTAACAATGATAATAAGGAAATAGGCTGGCGGAAAGGCAAAAGCAAAAATACTTGCGACAGCTATTTTCGGACAAAGGTGATGCGGTAAGATAAAAGAAAATGGAAGCGAACGCGAAGCAATACAAAGGGGCAGATTACACCAGATTGTGTCATGCGTCACGTGATGGACAAATAGCGACATAACGGTGCGACATGCCTGGACATTTCACCACTCGCAACAACAGAACCTTATCGAGAACAAGTAACCCAACTGCTCAAGAAACCAGATACGGAGGAGAAGAATGGCACGTTCCAAGCCTAAAACTAGAAGACACCCGATGTTCAAGAAGAAAAGCTAAGAAGCCGCTACCGACACCAAGGCCGTCAAGAAGACGGGTGTAGAGAACCTTCGTTCTAGCTGTACAAAAGTGCCAAAACTTCCAGAAGCCACAAATGAAGCGACCCCTGGGACTAGATAATGAAGCAGCTGCAGCAGGAGAATCTTCACATTCGAGTTGTGACCTACGCCAAGATACCAAAAACACTGGCGGTGGTGACAACGGAGGGGAACGAGATGCCTGTCAGAGTGATGATGGACAGGATTCAACAACATCTTGAACGCTTTATTCCAAAACATCACACAATGCTCTCGGTGCCAGAGGGCTGGCCACAGTAGAACAACGTGTTGCAGCAAAACAGACATCTGCCGATACTGCGCCGAAGACCATGCCTTCAACGAATCTCTGCTTGCCAAACAGGACAAGGACTTCCGGAAGCCTAATAATAATAGAAAATGAGATGACTGCCTTGGCAAACAAGGAGAGAGATAACTAGGCTGCCCGTACCTCCAAAGACACAGAGACGCCATAACAACAACCACACCATCCAAGGAAGCACGGCGGAGGGAGGTGCGAGACAGCCTCAGGCCTTTCACAAGATGACAAAAACCAGCAACAAGGCCAAATAGCTGATCTGAAGAAACAAATCAATAAACCCCTGACACAGAAGCCAACCAATGAAAACCAAGACCAAGACACCGGCAGCAACGCAAGATTTCTGGAAGAAATGAAAGAAGTTCAGCGCAGCATCCATCAAGAACTGGAATGCATAGCTCAGATAATGAAAGAAAACGAAGAAATACAACAAGTGATTTAAACAGAAAGAGAACAACAAAGAATCGAGAGGGAGCTTATCCAAATAAAGCAGGCGGGAAACATGCCAAAGACGACTGAGAAACCTCAAGCTGAAACCAGCAACCCATTCACAATGACCAATACATTCAAGACGAAACAAGTTTTCATCCGGACAATTTACGAAAGCCTAGGCAACCTAGAGGAGAAACACAATACATTTCTCGAAGATTGGGGCGACAAACTCAGCAACCTACCCGAAGAAGAGGCAGTCAATCGGATGGCTGCGATACTCAATGTTCAGGCAAGGGAAAAGGGCAAACAAGGAAACAAAGCAACTAAACCAAAGGATGAGTCCTTCTAAGGACTATACCCACTCAAAACGGGCGAGTTAGGAGCCAGTACTGACAAACGGAAAAGCAAGTAGGAACAGACACAAAGGAAAAACCCATCGACCAAACCCCCAGCTGACGTCACAGACATAAAACACTGCTACATCGAATAGTCAGCTGAAACTGACACAGAAGAAAACAGAAACCAAACCCACACCATGAACTGCTACAAATATAACGAACGCTGCTAAAGCTGGTTGAACGAGGTGGAAAGTTTTCCCCCCTATATATTGGATTGAATAGGGATTGGACAGGACATTTCCTTCAGTACTTTTAAGGTAACTATAAACACAACTGTTAACCTTGCTCGCCAGAAAGATCAATTGGAAAGAAGAAAATAGTGCTAGGGTCAGACCTCTCCACCACCATCTCCACAGTAGATCAATGGAGAACTGTTGCAGGCACAGTAAACAAGACATTAATCGTTAAGTAACCATTAACAAGTGTTGGTGTAGTTTCAAACAATGATTAATATCACGTCGTAAGCGAATTCAGGGTCTACGAAGGTGGAAGTGAGGTCCCAGAACTTGGCAATATTCAGTGAAACTCAAGAGTAACCAAACATAATTAACCAACCAGACTGTCGTAGACGAGTTATCATCACGAAAGGACCCACAAGAACTAAGTGAGTTCACGGCTTCATTTTAAAGCAGAACCACTTGAAGAATTGAGTCAGCAGAACTTTTCGTCAATGATGACTATAGGAGGGTATCTTCCACCTCTGGATAGATAAGCTTAAGAGGTTGTGAAAATTGTAATGATTGCATTGATAATCAACAACTTCTGGGTAATTAATCACTTGTAACATCTTTTACCAGATTTGTTAACAATAATATATTTCCTATATGTGGTAATTTAACACATAATAATGTTATCGTTGTGTAACACCACTGTGTTGATTACGTTATCATCACATTGACGTAAGGAAAGGGGGATTCAAATTAGCGGCAACTACACTGTAATTCACTCAGCCCAAACTCTGGGCTACTAACCGACAGAGCATTACCTTATTTTAAAATCGTTTTTTCCTGGAGTGCGGTTCGTTCAGATTAACTTAAATAAAAACAACATTTCCCCCTACAATACCACAATGTACGCGCCCACCTATCATTCCGTTCTATGTATGTGTACTACTCCTCCGCACAAGCACATAGCTAACACTATATGAGCTGTCACTTGGGATATGAACACTATACACATAATACAATTGGTATTGTTAGTCAGCAAAGCCAATCAATCCATGTCTCAACACAGTGACTTATTACCCTTTATATAACACCACCTGCCATTACAACAGTCTACGAAATCTGAGATTGCATTCCCGGAGAAAACAGCAAAAGATGTGTTGCAACTCGCACCCACGACAAAATAGAAAAACGAAGACATTCAAACGGAAATTGTAAACAGCACAAAGAGGACACAACTATAGATACGTAAAGCAGAAGAAGATAGAATATATACGTACGTACGTACGTGTGTGTGTTGTGTGTGTTGCGCGCGTGCGTACGTGTGTGTGTGTGTGTGCGTGCGTGCGTGTGTGTGTGTGTGTCAAAACAATGTTTTCTCGAAGTGAATTTGAATAACCAAGACACAAACAATAGATTGCACGATTTATTTCCTGGCATATTTCGCTGCATCTCGTCAGGAACATACTGCATACAACATCAACTAAACTAATTAGATAAATCCGTCAAAGCTGAAATATACACATATTCGCACAGTACAAATATATAAATGTAAACACATATTTTAAAAACCCACAAAGTTGTGACTTTATGATCTACAGTACCATCAGTATCAACAATTTCAGTGCTTGTCTGACTGGTGTCTGTTCAATTCCATAAATGTTTGCATTGACAAATCCATGCATGCCTGTCTTATAAATGCATTTTGTAGGTCAACATGGCCGAATGGATAAGAAAGCGTGTTCTTAAACATCCGGTGTGCTGAGGCCTAGGTAAAGGGTTTAAGCCCTACACTGGACGGTTGGGCTAAAATGTTGACATATCGTCCTTGACTTGGGGACGTAAATTACAAGTACCTCTGAAGTTGGAGAGGATTCGACTGATGGCGAGGGTCACTGTTAATAGGTAAAGCAAATCCACACGTAAAATTCGGTCACGAATTACTAGAAGTAGTATGTCTGGACGACGCTAGAGTTCAAAGCGAGACAGAGCAACAAAAAAAAGAAGTAAATAAATAAAATGCATTTTCTAAGTCTACCCCTTTCTTTACGTCCCAGTCTGTTGCTATGAAGTACCCTGCTAGGTGTCTCTTCGTGTGTTAGGGTGTGACAAAGCCAAGAACATCTTAGCTTTTTTAGAATTTCTGTAAAACATTCCATTTGTTCCATTCTATTGTCTACAACTTGCTCGTTTGTTAACTTTTCAATCATGCTAATTCGTGTCATTTTTCTACAACGCTCTCAAATCACACTGACATTCTACGATAACACGAAGTACTACATAACACAATTACGGAAAACACTGGGCGCTGCGGCGACTAGCCTTCATCAACAAACATATACACAAAACACAGGATATAAACACGGACAGGAGAACTGGCAAGAGATGGAGTCTTTGCAACGCGCGCCGTGATGAGAGCAACGTTCTAATGGACATGATGAGACCACTATATTTTCCACCAGGTTTATTATTAATTGTGCATATGTCAGAACCACTATATAAGACGACTGGCCAGATGTACCACAACATATTAATCAAGTTGCGTATTCTTTGAATTTAGGATGTACGATCTACAAGGAAGCTTTAAACATTAAACAAAAAATGTCCAAAAAACCCACTACTGCAGTTTCTGTCTACTAGGGTGGTTGAATTCCCCCATGGAGTTTTCCCTCTAATGGAGCAAGTACAGACAGCCCAAAGTACTTCCTCGATTCTTCAAATGTCGGACAATTTTGCAGCAAACTATTAGCTGACTGTGACATTGCCATTTCCACAACTACAAGTTGCTCTGACAGTTGACTCGTTTATAGTCAACTGCTAGCAATTTTTGCCTGTTTCTTGGGCAAGTACACTTTCAGTAGTTACTGACTTGTTACAAGATGCTATTTCAGTCTGCTATTTACTTTGTGGAATCTGAAGGTTGCTATTTCTTCACGTCTGTGGAGGTATAACAAAATATGAACGCAGAAAAAGTATGTCCTCAGTGCTTGATATGTCGGACACTGCTGCGACAAACCTTTATGAGTGACATCACTATATCCTTTGCTGTGCTCTGAATGTAATCTGAAATACTGCTGCTTCACTTCTCAACAGTTATCGGAAAGAACATTGTTGTTAAGCTAGAGCAATTAACCATGCCAACACAGAATCTCACAAGGACAGCGTTTGTAAGCACACTGTCTACCTAGGCACACAGAACATCGTCAATTAGAGCCCAACCCCGCCGAGAAAGTTCACTAACGCAATTAATTAACCGTCTGAGTCGTAGTCTCAACACTGGGAGGTCAAGCGAGGCGACCTCATAACCTTAGCTACCAACTTCCTGCTACAGGTAGGGTTGGAGAAAAGCAACAGTGATTGTCTAACATGCGATTAGTAAGAAAGTGTACACTACGCGAATCTACAATGTAAACTTTCCAGAGCAGAGATAATGTATATATCATTAATCAAGTAACTGAAAATTACTGTCCTTAGGAAATGTTTTAGTATCCGTTAACTAAACACTGAAGAAAAACAAAACTCATGTCCTTTGCAGGTCGTTGCACCGACTTTCAGCCCTTATTGGTTGTTTGTGACTTACTCACCATTTTAAGTTCAACAGTTTGCCTTTCTTTTTCTGAACGTCTACGTCAACGCGACAGTTCAACTGAACATTGAGTTGAACGAATCCACAACGCCGCCGTTAAATAGCTTATACATGCGCTCACGCACATACAACCACACAGAAGAGTATCAGATAGCTTTTATATACGTTTACAATCATACACCCAGAGCGAATGTCAAATAGCTTATTCATACTCGTATGCTCATACACAAACAAATACATGCTCAGGCAGCTTAAACATATTTCTTTTTAAAAAGTTAGTTGCATATTCTTTACAGAACGTCGCAGTCAACCCCAGCATTTTATTTTTGTTGTTGTTGGTGAAATCTCGGCAAGTTTATGTTCAGTGGTTTGCCACTGCTTTCTGAACGACCGGGACCCTTAACATTTCGTTAAAAAAAACCAACGCAAGGCGATGGGCTGGTCTTAGACATATAAGCATACTTATAAACAGAGAAACCATGCTCGGTAGCTTATACATATGTTCATCAACATACACTGAGAAACAAGTGTTAAATAGTCTCTATGAGTTCATATATTCACACAATAAACAGTGTTAGCTTATGCATACATTTATACACATCACACAGCGAGAAAGAGTGTTAAATAATTTATGTACACGTGTAAACATATTTACATAGACGGAAAGTGTTAAAGAATTGTTCACAGACATATAAATAGAGATAATATTTTATATACATACGTCCCCACATATAAACAGAAAGAACAAATGTTAAATAGTTTGTATATAATTTCTTAAACATGTACGCAGAAAGAAGGAGTATTACACTGCTTACAAATACGTTAACATTCGCCACATATAGTGAGGTAGAATATTACATAACTGACACATACAGCCACATTGACATTCAATAGCGTATTAATTAATATTTAGTTGCATGTCCATCACAGGACGTAGCAGTCAACCCCAGTATTTTGGCTGTTCGTGATTCCTAGGCAAGTTTTACGTTCAGTAGGTTTCCATTGCTTTCTGAACGACCGGCACCTATACCTTTTCAGTGCTTCGAACCTTGGTATAAGGGATTACGAATCGTGTCCGTATTATAGCGTATACATACACGCAATCAAGGAGAATGAGTATGATACCTATTAAGTCAGTCTCTCAGTCTCAGTCTCTCTCTCTCTCTCTCTCTCTCTCTCTCTCTCTCACACACACACACACACACACACACACACACACACACACACACACACACACACACACACACACATATATATATACACGAACAGACGTCAAGGAAAATGATTGTAGTATTCGCTAATCACTTCATGTACCATATCATCTAATAGGCTATAAGTTCACGAGACTAAATTTATGCGTCTTTCTGATACAACTCATAGAGATTCCTTCCAATCCATGTCTTGAAGTTGTCCATCACATGTAACATTGTTTTCTTTTTGCACGCTTTTCCTCTTCTTTTCCTTACTAGACTGTATCGTCGAAATTTATATCGTCTTCTCCTTGTAAATACTGTTTTTATCTTACTGTATCGCATAATAATGCATATTTCCTTCAACGGGCCAGATTTCCTACTATACATTAATAGAAAAGTCACTGAACTTTTGCAGTCTAACAGAAATAATAGAGGAGCAGCTAGCCGACACTGACATAATGCGAAAGAAAGAAAGAAACAAACGAAGATAAGAAAGAAAGAAAGAAAGAAAGAAAGAAAGAAGAAAGAAAGAAAGAAAGAAAGAAAGAAAGAAAGAAAGAAAGAAAGAAAGAAAGAAAAAAGTACTGGGAGAAAGTCAGAAGAAACGTGAGTAAGCAGAGAAATCTATGGAGAAATATAAAGCACAAATGCGATAAAAAGTAACAGTCGAGAAGATAAAATACCTGCGGGGGCATCTCACAAACATGAGCAAGGAAATCACGAACGATAGACATGCGAACCAATCTTCTGATCTAATTTTAACTGTCTGTGGCTAAAATTAAACTAAATCAAGCAAACAGAGAGTCTATTTTATACATAAAAAAAAAAAAAATACGGACAAACTCGGAGGAATGGCGTGAGGAAGGGGGAAAACCCAGATAGACAAACACTCACACACACATGCCCATACCCCTCCCAAAAGTAGATTGCAGGTCGGGTACACAAAGACCTACCTTGAAAACCGGAGAAATAGACAAAGCACAGAAGGATGCGATTACGCCAGGTAGGGAGAGATAGTTTAGTAAGCACTGACATCCCGTGGGAACACGCCAGGATTGTCTGGAATATATTCCCTGATGCCCGCAACAAAATCATCAACTTGGTACTGCTTTTCCCCAAAAAAACTTAGTAACCCTACAGGACTTAACGAGGTTCATTACTCGGAGCTGTATTACACCAATATATTTGTTTATGTCCGAATACAACGCGTGTTTATGCTCACACGAAACGCGTCTTTGTGTCCACACTTACGATCAAGCATAACTGTGTATGTGCACATATTACGTTTGTATACAACATATCCATGTATTCTAGGGCGTATTATTCTTTAATCATTGAGCAAAGCGGAAATATTGTCAAGCGGGGTTTTTTTTTTTCTTCATACTTAACCTAAATCACACCCGCTAGCCAAAATGAAACCATCTCTCTCTCTCTCTCTCTCTCTCTCTCTCTCTCTCTCTCTCTCTCTGAGAAACACACACACAATTTCCCTATAAACACAATACACATAGATAATTCATCCGACGCGCGCGCGTGCACACACACAAACACACACAACCATATCCACCCCCCCCCCCCCCCCCCCCCCCCCCCCTTACACAACGACACGCACTAACACAATCATGTTATGCACGATCAATGACAGCGACGCCTCACCTAGGTATCCAAATACCTCACATTCACGCGGGTAAGCGAGCTCTTAAACTTCCGTTGCGCTGATGACGAGGTAGCGGGATCGTTTCCTACACGCGACAGTTTGGACTTCAGCGTTGACTTCTCATTCAGAAAGCAATGACAAACTACTGAACGTAAAACTGCCTGGGGTTGACCGCAACGTCCTACAAAGGACATGCAACTGTAAATGGCCAAATGACCTCAATTAGACCCATCATAGGGCTGGTTGCCTGGTTCCCCGGGCACCATCAACAAACACGCGCAACGCTTGTACTACTCTCAGTACACAAGCTGGAGTGTGTAACTCAGCAGCCAGTTAGCATTCTAATGCTACAAGGTGGAACTACATCCGAAGACACGTAAGTCACCAAACAAAACAACACTGGATACTTACCTAAAGTGCGAGGGTTGAGTTCGCTTCCACATATATACCCCTGTGTTCAAGTCACACGGCTGCGACGTAATCACAACAAGCAATTCTAGATTAATATCACCCAAGGCACACCTTCCGCTCACCTATCCACCCTTTCACACAAGAAATGCGCGGTGTGTCAAGACGGTGGATACGTCTGCCTTGTATCGGAAAACCAGCCTGGCCTGGTGTGTGTGTTATTGATGCCAGAATCTGCCTGGAAGTTAAAACCCTGTTATCAGTAGCCGCTCGTGGCTGTGTTGTTTCCCTCCCTTAAAGCATCCTCTGCTCCCTGGCATGAGCTGCGCTGCACACAGAGAGAAATGGTTTCTTTGTAATATCACTTTCTTGGGAGGTGTGCTCGCATAATGGATAGTGCGCTGACTTGCCACCACGGCGGCACCGATTCGGTTCCAAGATGAGAGAAGGTGGTTTTCTAGGAGTGCATAAGGTTCTGAGGACGGCCAAATCTTTTAACATGGGTACCAGATTTCTCTCTTAAGGAAAGTGTCAAGGAATAAAAGATGCAGTCTCTCCAGCTCATACTTAATACAGACCTAGTATATGGAGATCACGGGCGCGTTAGCGAAGTTGATAGCGAACTACGCTGATAATGTCATGAGCACGGTCGAAAGCGGGCTCGTCACCTGTGAAAGTGAGGGACAGATTGGCCAACTATTCCTCCGTGGAATCAGGCCAACGTGTCACAGGGCTATCGTATTACAGACTAATGGCAGGAAACTGTTTCTGGACAATTAAAAAAAATACACAATCATGCTCAGAACGTAAAAAAAATATAATGACTGTCCGCGGACAAAACTATATGCCAAAGCAAGTGACAATCAACGATGAGGACCCTGAAAATGTCACGAACTTTGAATACATTGACTCTGTGATTAACAACATTGGGGGTTGAACAAGCGAAGTCAGAAGGAGATTTGCCATAGTAATCCACATGTTAAACAACATTAAGAGAATTTGGCACAATACTACAAAACAAAATAAGTTTCTGAGAGTTTATATCTTTGTTTTGGGAACATAAGGATGTGAATCGTTGAACATTTCACAATCACCAAAGAAGACAAACAATGGATCAAGAAAAGGAGAAATACTAAGATTCTACAAGATCTGAACATTGAAGAAAATTGGCTCATAAACATCGTCAAGCCTCTGAAGTTGAAATATGTTGGTCATATTAAACAGGGCTTAAAAAGGACAGTGATGGAAGGCATGGTTCCTGGAAGGCATGGTTTCCAGAAGGCATGGTCCCCGGAAGGCAAGGTTCCCAGAAGGCATGGTTCCCGGAAGGCATGGTTCCTGGAAGGCGTGATTTCTGGAAATCATGGTTCCTGGAAGAAGTGGCAGGAACCTACCATGACGAAAGTGCACACAGGACACTAAATACACCTTGAGTATGAACATGCTGGGGAACTGGCAAATAACCCAGAGTCTTTCCGACTGGCTGTGGTGCGAACGAAGTTCTGCATAGGACCTGCAACGTGAGATGTATATGATAACGCCGATTACGTCCAATCCCAACGTAAATATCCATTTTTACCGTCTGTACACCACTCTCTGCTCAGTAGCAGATGTACACGTGATATCACCGGGTGTGCTTAATGTATCTTCTGTTTGCATGTGGTCAAAGAAAATGGCGTTCATTACAAGCAACAAGTGCGTAACAGATTTGCCGGCAAAATTACGCACAGTAATGTCTTCCGTCTATATACACGAAAGCGTAACAACAACATCGATTCCGGCCGTAATAACGACACTGTCGTCTACCTGTGTGTCGAGTGTTGCAAGGTGGATGGTACCTCTCTATTTTGAAGTAGATCTAAATACTGTTCTTCAAACAACATATGCTGACTGTATTCTGTCTACTTAATGGAGCACGATCGTCAGAAATTGGGAAATCAAACCAGAAAATAAAACCAGTTGCACACAAAACATTTTATTAAACAATGCGTTAACACAAGCTCTCTACAAGAGCTTTAGTCAAAATGCTGTTAACCCATAGCTATCTACAGGACATGTAGCCAAACAATATGTTAACACAAGCTTTCTATAGGACATGTAGTCGAACAGTATGTCAACACAAGTTATCTATTGGAGCTATAGTCAATATGCCGTTAACAAACTGTTTACAGGACATATAATCAAACAATACGCTAACACAAACTGTCTAATATGTAATCAAACAGTAACTTAACGCAAATGTCTATTGGCAATTGATCCGCAACCGACAATTCTATCAAATCTAACATTTAGTAAAGAAAGGTGTTCAAACTGAAATTTAGTCAAATATGAGATGTTCACCAGAAATACTGTCAGACCAGATGTTCGAGTGAAATTTAACCTCACATTATGCTCACGTAAAATTTATATAAACAAGACGTTAGCAGGAAATTTAGTTTAAACAATTCGGCAACAGGAAATTTACGTAAACTAGCTGTTTACTGGAAATGTAATCAAGCGTGGTGTTCACTGGAAAAAAAACTGGTCATACAAGGTATTTACCGGAAATTCTGCGAAAGAACGTGTTCACAAAAATTTAGTCAACGTTACAGTGAAACTTACATAGAGAAGATAACCCAGAACATTTAGTAAATCAATATATGAACAGGAACTTGTCTTAAAAGCGACATGAACTGGAATCAATTAATCCGCCGATACAATTTTACATATGAACACAACACAAAGTTAGAAGATACCCTTTGCTTAATTTTACAATATCCTTCAACAAAGTTCCACACACAACTACATATCTGCTGATAAAATGTTACATATGAACACAACATAGAAGATACGAAAGGTACCATTGGCCCAACTTTACTAATAACCTTCAATAAAGTTGCACACCCAAACTACATAGTTTGCTAATAAAATGTTACATGTGAACACAACATAGATATTAGAAGGTACCCTTTGCTTAAGTTAACAACATCCTTCAACATACTTTGCACGAACCATCGCGTGAAATGCCGGCATAGTTTCTCTAATGCAGACCACCACATGGATTAAACGGCAGTGGGGATTATGGCTGCTAATCGCCAGCTCCGGTGTGAGAGCAGGATACAATGGGCCTCCATCCAGCTCTACTTCCCGTCTTGAAAGCACTCTCCTGCAATCCCCTCAATGTTCATCTTTTTTAGTTGGCCTTTCATTATAACGTCGTTCACATTAGTCGATTACAGACATCCGCCCAATGTCAACGGTGTCTTCAGCGCGTCCTTCTAGTTGGTTGCATGTCATTCACACAACGTCGCAATCAACCACAACATGTTTTGCTGTTTGTGATTCAATAGGCAATTTATACGTTCAGTAGTTTGCGATTACTTTCTGAATAACGACGTCCTTTCAACTGAAATGAAAGCAAGGCGATCTGCTTCCAAATCATTTGTAGCTGATTTCGAACCCACTGCTCGGTATGTCGGACAACTATGAAAAGCGTTCACTGCCCCTAAGCCGGTTTCCTTCTAGTAAGTTCCAATTATCATAATGAGAGTAGGCGTTTCATGTCTGTCGTATGTGTCTTTCGTGATTCCCTGCTGAAACTATTTATTTAGGAAACGGTTAACGACAGGCGCCGAATATGAAGAGAAAACTAACACACGACTGATAGGGTTGATTGACGAGTGGGAAGGCAACAGCACTGTGTCGTTTACATGTACTACTGACGACGGAGTAATGGAAGTCTTTAATAACAAAACATCCGTTCTGGCACCTACACCACCTGCAGATGGGATGGGAGGTTTTACGGGAAGGAAGAAGTGGAGGAGTAGGAGAAGGGGGAGGAGGAGGAGTAGAAGAAGAAGAAGAAGAAGAAGAAGAAGAAGAAGAAGAAGAAGAAGAAGAAGAAGAAGAAGAAGAAGAAACAGCAGCAGCAGCAACAGCAGCAGCAGCAGCAGCAGCAGCACGACATTAATGTAGCAGGACGAACAGTTCTCTTTCTCTCTTTTCATCTTGTCTTCTCAGAGAATTTTTCATAAAATTATCAGTTACCCATTTCGCAAGACTGGTTCGACCCCAGAGCGGTGCTGACTCAGAAAACAATCCTGTTACTGCTTGGGATTGGGCCTCGTTCCCGGTGTTGCTAAGCGAGAGAAATAACACTAAACTACAGCGCTCCAACATAAACACAAACATAATGCAAATAAAAACACCCAGACACAACAAGGCATGATGGCAGTACAACTTATTACGTTAAGCAGGCAGTTTACATTACAGAACGGTGCATGGCTGATTGACTGGCTGGTGAATAATCTGCAAGACTAAGTATTAATTCTTACGTCTTCCCAGGCAGTTTTACGTCATCAGTGCCCAGAAAGGGACTTGAATCTATTCGAGTGAAGTTGTTGTAGAGACAGACATTCATCCCGAACAGGTATCAAAGTACCATCTCCATGAGAACTGTAGTCCAGAGCTCTCGTTCTCCTCTCCAAGTTAAGAAATGTGAGGGGTGTGGAAGACTAGTACTGGAACCTCACATCTGTGGAGAGGTATATTGTATGTAACCTGGCCACGATTCTGCACAGAGAATACGAACTAGTTGGAGTTAGTCTTAGGTTGATCATGTTCCCTCAACGGGTGGTGGGTATTTATCTGTCAACAAAGAAGGCGCGTTAGCAAAGTTGATAGCGAGCCGCGCTAATAATATGAACACGGTCAGGTTTCATTCTTTCGCCTGCAAAAGTGAGGGACAGAATGGCCGCATACTGTCCCAGTGCATTCAGACCTACATGTGATAGCCCTATCACATCACAGAGTCATGGCAGACAACTGCATCGGGAGAAATGTACAGGGTGTCCGTCCGTAAAGCCTGGACATATGGGTAAAAATACAACTGTTTACTCAAATAACATCTTCAATATGATTTCCATCATTTGCAATGCAAATGTTGATGAGTTTCACAAAATTTTCGTGAACTCGATTAAATAAATCCACATTGCCTTCAATTTTGGTACATTCACTCCTTATTCGTTGAGATCTGTGATTTTTGCTGAGTACACTTTCTCCTTGAGCATACCCCAGAAATCAAGAGGACTAAGGTCTGGTGAACGAGAAGACCACTCTACATGACCATGTCTTCCAGTCCAATTAGGGAAATTGTAATTCAACCAAATTAATTAAAAACTATCCAATTATCCTATGTGTCTAGACTTTACGGACACCCTGTATTATTTGTCAACAAACGCCAACACAATGCCCAGAGGAGAATTTGTATGTATAAAAGTTACACCAGTTTAGGAAATTGGACTGACTACAGTGGTTGGAGCGGTGAGGAACAAGCCCTTATTCTCCTGACTACTGAACCCAGGCCACATCGAAACCAATGACAATATCATGTAATGAAACAAATGATGGTGGCTTGACCCTGTTGAAGGGATGGAATCCAGCACAGACAGACTCGACAACGTCTGGTGTCGGTTTCGGTAGATTCCTGAACGTGCTACGCCAGTGACGTTTGTCTTCAGCTGATCGCTTTCGATTAATCTGATGCCATCTCCACAATGAAGGTTGGCTGCAATGGATCTTCAACACTGCGTGTCTCTCGCCTTGATTGTACATTCTGTCAGACTGATTCGTCCATCTCTTGCTGCCGTCTTCAGTCCTCCTACAGGAACAGGTGTCTGCAAGCCTAACCAATTAAGGTGATCCTCACTTGACGCCTTCGTTGCCTGTCAAGCATTTTGACATCTAACACCCTCTGTAATGACCAATCAAGCTCATCATCAGCTAAGTCATGTCAACATTCAAGTGTGTGTTGCTCTTAGTAATCCTCACCAGCCGTAAAACGCAGGAGTGGGGATATTGGTCCTGAACTTGCATCCCCAGGCCTGATGTGTGGCCTTTATTGCGTTGTATCCGTGTTAGTGTACCCTCTTGGCTATTTATCTATCGTTTTCTCGATGTTAATCTGGCTGTATATCCTGATATTTCTATTGGTATCAATTGCCAATCACTGACAGCTGAGTTGAGTTGAACTGAATCAGACACCCACCACACAGCATTCAGGACATTCTCCTGTGCGGTCCGTCGTGGTCTTCAACAACAAGCGAAGAGCCTTAATACTTACTTTACCAGTTGCAGTAAGGTTATGTGTCCGTCTAGGCTTTTTTCACTCTTATAAGACATAAATACTTTGTAAATCCAAGGAAAATGGTTGCAACAATAAACTAGATGCACTATAGAGAAATCGACAGCAAGGAACTGGGCAATGCAAACTTGCAGTGAGATCTCTGCAATGATAAACAATGGTGGTGCTTGATTCAAAGTACAACGCAGGTTAGGGAACTAAAAGAACAGGAGTGTAGTCTAATCAATAAACTTGGC
Organism: Cepaea nemoralis; assembly: GCA_014155875.1. Classification (NCBI taxonomy): domain Eukaryota; kingdom Metazoa; phylum Mollusca; class Gastropoda; order Stylommatophora; family Helicidae; genus Cepaea; species Cepaea nemoralis. Next base: position 401,876 of record JACEFZ010013845.1, read on the forward strand.
TTCTGTGTGCACACTTCCTCATCCGGCTTCCGCAACCCACGTGAAGATAAAGAAGAATGGCCAAGTGGAATCTGTAAACAAGGCACAAGTGAGCGGCATACGAATAGGAAATACTCGGCCTGAGCCGCCAGAAATTATTTCGGTGTCACCGCCATGACGATGGTTCTTCACAAGTGGGTTGCTGTAGGCTGCTTAAGTATAGAAGGCACTCGAGACCCCTCACATTCACAAGTAGACAGGCTATATTGGCATGTAACCTTATTCACAGAAGCGTGTCACTCACAACACGACGGAAGTATACAGTAATAAGGTAGCACGTTTTACAACGCGCGCGCACACACATACACACACACACGCACAGACACATCACCCGACACATGTATGTATATAACCCATTATCACGCCATGAAGCGTATTGGATATACGGTGCGAGCCCCAGATTTGAGGCCAACAGGTACAAGATGGGCGATGCGTTCGTCAGTCAATATCTCGCTGACCGGTTTTACTTTCCACAAAATGTCATGGTACTCAATTTTTGGCTGGGTCGGCCAGCCTACCAGACAGACAGACCAATAACTAGCAGACAGACAGAGGGAGGGAGGGATGGATCGATCAATCAATCGATCGACCGATCGACCAACAGACAGACAGACAGACAGACAGACAGACAGACAGACAGACAGACAGACAGACAGACAGACAGACAGACAGACGACAGACAGACAGACAGACAGACAGAACGCAACGTTGCACATACACATAAACTACATCGCGATCACTAAAAGCTCCAATATTCCTACTGTCTACATATTTATTTATCATACCACTACACAACTGCGGACTGATCTTAACACACCCTTACAACCAATCTGAACAGAAACAAAACACAGCTCAGTTACTGACCAGACAGAAGACAAGACATCACGGTAAAAATGGCGATACAACCAGAGAAACAAACAGTTACCTACCACACAAAACAGGCGTACTCCTATAAACCTAGACTCGACCACTTTCGCTGGCTTACATCTTGCTCTTCTGTCACTGAAACTTATTTTTTTAAAGCTTAAATGTCACGGCTCCTTCTCCCCCGCCCCCGCTGTGTGCTCGATAAAGGTCTGCGTCTACTTAACACAATATCACCTCACCAGAGGTCGCTAGCCTTAAGTCTATTTCCGGTCTCCCCTTCAGACCTGGACAGGATGTTCAAAATTGCACTTTGGAGCACTTCCTCTCATAAAAAACAAAAACACACACACACACAGGCACAAACACACACACAGACACACACACAAGGCGAACAATGTTCTCTGCTCTAGTGCGCAACCGACCGAATATACTTTTGGGAACACACACGCACACACATACACACACGCAAACACACCAGCGCGTACGCACGCACGTATGTATGTATATATGTATGTATGTACGTACGCACGCACGCACACGCACGCACACCCACACGTACACATGCATGCTTCTTCTGCTGTGGCCTACTGGAATGTAGGCACTCAACCAACTAAGACCAAGCCATCCTATCTTTTGCCATTTCCCACCATATTAGTAGTCCCCTACTTCTCCGTGTGTTTGTAGGTCTCCTCTTATTTCTCTCATCCTGTAGGCATCAGAGAAGGTATTTTCTACTCAACACTATTATCGGGTTTTCTCAATATGTACCCTATCCAGTGCCAGTGACTTTTCCTCACCTCTTGAGTCAATGGAATTTAGTTCACTATATAAGTTCTCCGTTAGTGACTCTGCCACCTCAATTTAGTCCTTCTATTCTAGCCACTTTAGTAACCGATTACCGAATTTTAACGAAAATATACTTGCGGTTTTGTTTGGCAACTATTTCTTGTGTTTATTCTAAGCGGTAAGTAAACCCGCAAATACCGTTTTATGAGACTTACTACATTGTTATACTATGCATTATTAAATTAGCATCCATTTTTATGACTAATTTGTAATTTTGGACCATTTAAGTTGACAATAAATGTCACACTGAAGTTATGAAGATCGCATGTGTAATGTAGTATTTACTAGTATTTCAATGGCGGGAGATGGCAGTTTTTCTTGTCATATTCCAGCTATTTAATATTTCTTATGGAATATTAAGGGCGACTAAAATGATAATTAATTTATTGTATATATGTGCAATTTTTCATCACTCTAAACTGACCATATCACTGAACCTTAGCGAATGTGTTTTGGTTACAACTTCTCAAAATAGGAAAAGAGTATTTTTTCTCTTTGTGGATATTAAGTGATAAATTGACACACAAATATTAATATCTCAGCTTATAATTGACCTACAGACTTGAACAAGGTACCGCTGGATTTCTTGTTTCAAGAGGTATCCAACTATGCAGATTGCATAATTAAAAAGCAATTTAGAAAATGTTACTAAAGTGGTCTATTCTGATATACTGATAAGAAGACAAACTGTAGTTAGTAAACACACCGCGAAAGCGTGAAGGCAGGACGTGGCTACCAGTCAAAGGAGCAAGAGACTGACCACCTCAGGTCACAAACTTGTAAACCTAGTAAAGTACGCAGTAAAGCATACAGCCTTTAAAGAAAAGCTGCGCGGAATTACCTTCACTTCTACCTTCTTATTCACGAAACTTGCCTCGCGGCTGCACAGCGTGTCACACGTACATACAGCCCACACAAACTTACATGTCAGAAAGAAGATGTATTCACAAACACACCACAATCCCACAGGCACACCGCTCCCTGACAAGAAGGTAAGGGAAAGCGAAACACAGGGCCAGGAGCATGCTCACTCAACTAGTTACACCTATGACAGTGCGCTAGCTGTCTTCCTAGACCAGTGGTTCTCAACCGGTGGGGGGACTTCCCCCCCCCCCTCCCAGGGGGAATTTTAGGGTTTCCAGGAAGGGGGGGGGGGGATTAAGATTATTTCAAGATCGCGTTAATACAAGAACCGATTACTTGATACTGTTTTTCTCTTCATACTGTACGGTTCTGTACGTCTCACCCTTCTAAAATTCAATTTATAAAGTAAATAGACCCATATCATGTTTTATGTGGACATCTAGACTTGTTTTAGTATGTGCTATTAAATTTCGCTTCCATCATTACGTATACTGTGGAAGGGCGGGGCGGGATTTTTAGGTAGGAAATACGAAAGGGGGAATGACGTTCTGAAAATATGGTGAAAGGGGGCACGGGCCAAAAAAGGTTGAGAACCACTGTCCTAGACGGTTCGGTTCGTGTGGGATCTGCACAAACAGAAGAAGCAACCTCGGTTATTTGAAAATCGCCATTTGTCAAACATGGAGCTAGCTGGCTATGGATTGTGGAGGGGGTGTATACAGTTTGAGTTTTTTGTCGTTTTTATGGGCACGACCGAAAGTGTATAGAGACTGTAGCCTATCTAACTGTCAATGTACAAGTCACCTGTGCACATTTGTACATGCATAAATCCCCGACAGGTAGGAGAGTAAACCACAAATCTATCTATATGGACACACCAACAGATGAATTATTTAATTATGTTAACTGTACATGCTAAAATTCCTAAGTACGGTAAACATTCCGTAGTTGGTAACGTGGCAGCCGTGCTGGTATAGCCAACAGCGTACCGTTCTATCTGTATAGTGGGCTTGGGTTTAACATCTCGTTGAAACGGCATGCTCCTGACTAACTGGGCATGGGGTTGACCCAGCCTAAAAAGACTTGTATCACATATTCCTATGGTTATGCAAGACGATGAGAAAAGGGATCGGACACTCAATCGCCTGATGTTGTAACTCATAATTCCAAAGCTTTTGTTATCTTTAGTTTATATTTCCATGAGCTAATTCATCGCGACATCAAGGGATTGTAGATAATCATCAAAATGTGCCTCACCGATAAGCGTGCGCTGTCATGGTTCGCCATGTCTTGGATCAGCATCGGTGTAGATAGCATTAGTACAAAAGCAAAAAGGACCCATTTTCACGCCATGAGGAGTCAAGGCTACACGATGCTAGCCCTATATTTTAGACCAATCGGCACTCGATGGGTAATATGGTCAATATCACCCTGGCCGTCTTTACCTCCCAGAAAATATCCGGGTACCATTTTAGGCGGGTTGATCTGGGAGTGCAGGTGGAACATAAGGCGGTAGTGGGGTGGGGAATTCCTCATATAGCAATAGTAGAATAGTAGAAATAAGACAATCACTATGGCAACAGTGCCTGCAGGTAAGATTTCCGAAGACCGAGGGTGACGGCCGCTTGCCAAAGCTGTTGCCATGCCAAATACTAGATATAATAGTTAATCAACAGATCAAAACCCCGTGTCATAATGAAGAAGATATTAAAAGTCGCAGGATATTTGTCAGGCAAGCGTCCTAACCTCTCAGCCACGCAACGTTAGGAAGGAGTACAACTGCAACTCCAGTACAGGCCCACAAGATGGAGCAATCGTATGATAACACATCCCGTGCTCGTAAGACAGCAATGGTAAACTAATGGCACGTAACATTGCCTAGTAAATCAACCTGAGCTTGGGGTTGATGGCAACGTCCAGCAAAAGACAGACATTAATTGTTTAACATATAGGGAGTCGAGGTAGCAAAGTGGCTAGCACTCTTGCCTGTCCGACCAGTAGTTATGTGTTCAAATCTCCATAGAGGCACATGTTTTAACAAACTGACCTAGGAATGGGTACCAGGAAATGGCATGGAAGTAAAAGCGACTCCCGTGAAACTGGCCACATCACCCATTGAGTGCTGAGTGCTCAATAAAACATAGGGTCTGCACTGCATGCCAGATACATCAATGTGTGTAAAAGAGTCCAAACAAAATGAACAGCTAGGTCTGCTTCTGCATCTTTTACTGATGTTTCCAGATATTACGATTTCTTCAAAGTCTCTCTTCTCATCACATGACCAAAGAGTGCTGTTTGTCTCAAAGTTATACTGGAGGGGAACGCCGGAGTCAGACGAGCTAGGGAGAGATGGCAATACAAGTTGAAAGATAACACCCGGGGATGTTATCTTTAGATAACTATCTGCCCGAGCGTAGAAGAAGGGCGGTGGTTGAAGATCCACTGCAGCCAATCATCATCGTGAAAATGGCACTTTATTGATTGAATGTTGCAAATGCATCGCCATTAGCCTTCAATACTGCTTGTGGTGCAAGGCATTTACTTCAGATAGTGACCTTATTCACTAACTGGTGCCTGCGTAGAATATTGGGACAAAAGTGGTACAACAGTATCACCAATGAAGAGCTCACGGAGAGAACTAAACACATTCCAATGAAGCAAGAAGTCAGGAAAAGAAGCTGGCACAGCATAGGACACGCACTAGTAAAACTAGACACTCTCTTGTCTGCAGTCCACAGGGCGAAAGAAACAGTGGAAGAGAATTACAGAGAGATGAAACATACTGGGAGAAGATGGAGCTGTAGGAGATAACAAGAGATAAGACGGCTTGGCATGGGTTGGTTGCGGGCCTATGTCCGAATGGGCGATAACAGGCAGGAGATGAAGTTATTTCCCTTGCAACAAACAAGTCGGTGACATAATGTAGGGACTACTTTCTACAACGATGGGTCGCGTCGCAACTTGTTGCCCACGAAGGCGCTGCTAGCCTATCACGTTTATCCTCGACTGTGGTAAAAGGTGACTTCTTGTTTAGAAAGCAATAGCAAAGTTAGATGCATGTCCTTTACAGGACGTCGCAATCAACCCACTCCCACCAGCAGTTTTTGGTTGTTTGTAATTTACTAATCAATTTTAATGTTCAGTAGTTTGCCACAGTTTTCTGAACGACCGACGTCGATACCACCGAAGTCAACGCGAAGCGGTCTACTTCCAAATCAACGGCAGCTGATTTCAAACCCTCGATTACGGTATGTCGGGGAATTGTGAAACGTGTTCATGGTTCCGGTAATGGCAAACAAATCAACGTAAAATTGCTTTTTAAACAAACCTGGGGTTGACCGCATCGTCCCACAAAGGACACGCACAACCTTGAGTGAATATTGTCACAAACGTACGCGATGCTGTTTATTAAACTGAAACCATAACAACGATATCCAATCCTCAACTTTAATTATGCCGGTCTCCATGGTCTAGGCATTACACGACTTTCTCCGTAATCCCGTAAACTCTCGTGAGTAACGTGACGTTGCGCGAGAATCGGTAGCTGTTCTCTTCCGATAACTTACGGGGTATGTGAACCAGTCGCGCAGAAAGCAATGGCAAACTACTGAGCGTAATCTTGCCAAGAAATCAACAATCAGCTGAAAGATGCTGATGTTGACAGCGATGTCCTGTAAAGGATATGTACGCAAACTACACAGCTATGTATATGGACACACTCACACTTGATCTGTCTAATTCTGTTAACGTTACACGTTACACGTTAACATTCCTATTTTATTTTTTTTTTAAACGCAGAGACAGGAACTTGCTTTGGGACTGTGATGTGATATGACTATCACATTGTGTGAGCCGAAGTGCACACAGGAAAAGGTGATCAGTCATTCCCTCTCGTAGCGGGCGGCGAAGCCAGGTATCAAACCGTCGTCTGACCGTGCTCATGTAATTGTCAGCACAACTTTCTAGCCGTGACACCAACGCGCCCGCTGAACATTCTTTACCCTCTTTATACAAACCACAGTATTCATGAAAATCTAAGGGTAAGAAGATTCACAATTATGAATACACACTACAAAATATCACTATCATCAGTTAAAGTCACGTAACAAACTGCTTTATGAGCACACTAAAATAACACACTGTTTAACCTTTGTTATTTGGCCTCCGGAGAAAGATCAACCGAATATAAAATGATGACAGCACAAACTGAGCAGCCCAGACGTGGCTACTGGTATTCAGTCCTCTGTTGACTTTATCCACGGTTTCATCAGCCGACAGAAAACAAGCACAGAAACGAAACCCCTGCTTGAAAATGGTAAAAATACCAAACGTATACAAGACAGAACGAAACATGAACACTTGCAGTCACCCTACTGGCTAACTGCCTTAATACTGTACTTCTAATTGTCAAGATGCCACGTCAAGATATGTATGTAGCTCCTGGGAGCTTAGTGACACGGTCTCGCCAAGAGAAGCGACAACCAGTTACAGTAAGGAGGTGCAGGAAGAGCAACGGGGGTGGTGGGGATATGCGAAGGTAGGACCGCAGCTCACTTGGGTGATCACTTGAACTTCTTCACAAGGACGTTTAGGAAGTAACCAGACAAAGATCAAATATGCAAGGGCGTAGCTGGGGAAAACGTGCGGGGGAATGTGCAGTCAAACAAATACGTGAGGACACACTGGTGACACAGGTGGTGTGCTGCGGCTCACGTCAAATATAACCCTACCATAGAAACTGCGGTATGTTATTTAGTTGCATGTCCTGTACAGAACGTTGCAGTCAACCCCAGCATTTATAGGCTGTTTTAACTTTTCTAGGCAATGTTAGTTAAACAGTTTGCAATTGCTTTCTGAACAACCAGCGTACTATATTCGAAACATTCGAAATCAAAGCAGAGCTTTCAAACCGCCGGCGGTTGGATTGGAACCCTCGACTCTGTATGTCGAGAATCGTGAAATACAGTGTCACTATCCTCTAGGCCAGTGGTTCTCAACCTTTTTTGGCCCATGCACCCCTTCACCATATGTTCAGAATGTCACCTCCCCCTCCCTTTCGTATTTCCTCCCTATAAATTCCCTCTTCCCCCGCCCCTACACAGTATACGTAAAAATTGAAGCTAAATTTAATAACACATTCTAACTAGAACAAGTCTTGACGTATACATAAAACGCGATTTGCAGGTCTACGTACGTTATAAAACGGCATTTATAGTTATACTATTAACAGGTTTGATAATTATATGTCCTATCTTTTTTTCACCCCTTGATTTACTGGTATTTATTTAGTTGACTCATTGAGATCCACACTAGTGATTCGGTCATACCATTTTAGTCTTACTATTTTGACCAGGCACCAATTAATGACAGTTTGCAGTCTATTAGTATTAATTTTACTTGTTGATGTGTTTTGATCCAAACAGTAGTACCGATTGGACCTTAAAGTTAACTAATCTTAGTATAGTGCTAAATTTAATTTCTGTTGATATCCACACATTTCCTAGTCAAATGAAAGCTCGTCTTGTCTTTTGTATTCTTTTGTAAATATCGATGTCTGTTTCCCCATTTTTATCCTCTACTGCTACCTAAACAAAAGAATGATTCCACCTCTTGAAATGAGCTTTCATCAAGGAAGATTGGGTTGTCATTTGCTTGGATTAATCTTATTATCGTTGTCTTTTCTCTATGTATTTGTAAAGATAATAGTGTTGACCTCCCGTGCAATGTATTTAGTTTATCTTGCCTGAGATTTCGTGTGTGGGAGACAATCAGACAACACCCAGCATGCGAAATTATGGGCCTATACTCCACTAGGAGTCTGAAGAGAAAAAACAAAATAGAAGTAAGAAGAATTAAGCTGAAGTATTCATGTTAGTCTCAATCCCAATGTGCCCAACAATAAATCAACAAAATATAATAAAAACATGTGCAATAAGTGAAGTGAATGGACAGGAGAAGCAAGAAAACGACATGTTGCAGTCACAAATTCATCACGCCGTAATCCTTCCATTTATTCCTCGCTTGGCTCCCCCCCCCCCCCCCCCCCCCCCCCCCCCCCCCCCCCATGTCTCACACACCACAAGCGTTACACAAACAGACCAACCTGCCACGCCCTTAACTATTACATGACGTTAGGGTTTCCCTTTGTTTGGTGACGAATTCATTCAGCTTTCGCATCAAGTGGTCGAGTCAGTTATTTTCAAGTTTATCATTCAACCTATACTAGTTTGGTTTGGTCTGAACTTGGTTATGGGTCACTTTAATTCTTCGTCTTTCTGATCTTTTTCTTCTACAAGTGATCTCCTACTGCCAAACAGACCCTCAGTGAACTCAGGTGTAATCCATACACGTGCTGCTATATCTAGTGCACTGGACAGTTGTTTGCGTGTGGATTAGCTTTCCCTATTACTAGTGTCAGTCGCCATCAAGCGAACCCTTTCCGATTTTAGAAGTACTTGTAATTTATGTCCCCAATTAAAGGACGAAAAGTCAACATTTTGGTCCAATCAGATCCCCCCTGAGACTGAACCCGCTACCTCGGCATCAGCATACCGGATGTTTAAGAACGAATAATGTTATCCATTTGGCCAAGCTGGCCTCCCGCCCAATTATAACAAGGACAACACGCATTAACAACAAACAGTGAGGTAAAACTTATGGGCCTCAAAAGACTGCTTTCCACTCGTGCGAGAGCTCATAAACCTAGCTTTACAAATGCATTAACCTGGATTTTAGCCATAAGCTCAACACTGAATAGGGAAAATGTGTCACGGCAAACCAACAGCTGCTTCAGCTAGCAATCATCTTGTACTGATGGTGGGATTTCACAGGTCCACATGCCCAAGAATGCAGTCAAAGTTACAACTTGGCGGACAGCTGGCCATTGAAACTGGGTTACTGGAAATGAAGTTATGGGCGCAGGTCCGGCGGTCACTGTTAGAACTACCTTGGCAAGTGAATTCTTATCCTTTATTTTCTGCTGAAGTAATAAAACTTATATCTCATGTCCCCCCCCCCCCCCCCCCCCCCCCCCCTTTTCTGTCTCTGTCTCTCTGTCTGTCTCTCACTCGCTCTCTCTCTTTCCCACACACACGCATGTACGTACGCGCCACACACACACACACACACACACACACACACACACACACACACACACACACACACACACACACACACACACACACACACACACACACACACACACACACACACACACACACACACACACACACACACACTTGTATTCAAGAAAAGAGGTTTTGTGTATTAAGTGTTACTGTTTCAATGTTGCAAGAAAAGAGTACATGCAATATGAAATACGAGGGCGTATCAATAAGTAAGTCACACAGTTCTGTAGTATGGCAGGTAAATGTAGTTGGCTTTTTCTACAGGTGTCATTAGGTGACAGCAACATCGAACTTTATATTCCCGTTCGTCAGGTGGCGCTAGGTGTCTTATGCGCACGCGCAGCGCATAAACAAAATGGCGACTGTACTTACGGAGTGTACAACCAAAGAGCAACGTGCTGTTGCTCGCTTTTTGTGGGCGAAAGGACTGCCTGCAAATGACATTCATAAGGAAATGCTTCCTGTTTATGCTGACAAATGTTTGTCTCGTAAAGCGGTGGTTCATGATGCAATTCGAAGAAAACGTCCAGGACTGCTGACTAGAGGAGTGTTGCTTCTTCAAGACCATGCCAGACCACATACGACTCGATTAACTCAGGAGAAAATTAACCAACTAAGCTGGGAAGTTCTGGAACATCCACCTTACAGCCCCGATTTATCCCCCAGCGATTTCCACCTTTTTGGTCCACTGAAAACCCACCTTGGCGGGAGATATTTCGCGAATGACGCCGAAGTTGAATGTAAGATGAAAACGTGGTTTAGAAAACAGAGCACGCAGTTCTATGCAGTCGGATTGGGAGGACTGATAAAACGATGGGGTAAGTGCATCAATGTTGGTGGAAATTATGTTGAGAAATAAAGGGACAATGCATGCATAAAAATAAACTGTTTCAAGTTGTTATCATATTTAGTTATATTTCTACAGCCATTTGTGACTTACTTATTGACGTCCCCTCGTATTTAATATTCAATCGACAAGGGATGTTGATGCTGATGGCGATATGTCCTCGATAAGATAACGCGTGGAAAATACTGAAGATACCGTTGGTTTATATTGGCACCTTGCCGTCTTGACAGACGATAGTTTGTTACATTGTGTTATAAAAAAAGGCATACTAACTACAACCAATGGCAGTAGCGAATATGACTGATCAGACCAATTTTCGCTGTAGATGTTTGTCCACAATGGATGCATGTGAACACATGGTCATTTTCACCATCACGCACCATATATATATATATATATTAAAGTGGGTCTCTGTGGCGAAGTGGTTAAGCCGCCTGCCTCACACTCCGAAGGTTGTGGATTCGATTCTGGACCCTGTCTCGGAGACTGTCCGGGCGTCGTCGCTGGAGCTAGGAGTTCGTACTTTGTTCGACGCTTCCGGCAGGCCGCGCCATATGGGATAAAACCCGGTGCAGTGAAGTCGATCATTTCGTCTTTACCCCCCCCCCCCCCCCCCCCCCTAATCTCCACTTCCCTGTATATATGAAAAGACGCAGCACAAGTTCCAAAAACATAGTTGACTCTGCCCAGACGAGGCCCATTAGCTGGGGGGAGTAGCAGCACGGGCCATAGCTAGCACAGAGGTAGAAGCACAAGCCAGCATGGCACCAGCTACTTGAGACAGCGACAACCGGCACCTCCACGGTACGTTAAGCTCACAACTACCGCCAGCAAAACACCGCAATAACCGTCAAACTCACACTGCGCTCGGGCTAATAATATAAAGAACCTCGGCCTTTATTAACCGTTGCCGGCTATAACTGGTCAGCGTTCACGTCCCTGTCAGAAGCCTGAAGTAACTAACTCCAGACAGCCTCTACAGCCAAACCTCATTTGCTTCACTGTCTATACTCACTGTTATTTTCCAATGTCGACAAACAAGAAGGGCAAGGCTTAAGAGTATCGCGTGGCTGAGCAGATGTGTGCGGAACGATAGTTTACTAACACAAGGACCTGGCTGAGTCGGATATTTTGTTTCAAATAAGTACAGATCTGGGAAGCCGTGGTAGCGCAGGGGCTAGCAAGACTGCCTGCCGGCCCGGTGATCGTGGGTTCAAATTCGCATAGAGGGTTCTGAAAATTGACGTGGGCTCACAGATCGACCGAGCCTAACATGTATACCAGCAAATGTCTAGAAAAGTAAAGATCGGCGTAGTTTTGATCACATCACCCTTCGAGTGCTGATTTGTCAAGAAAGGTACTGATCTAGCACCATATACTCAATACGTCTCAATGTACGAAAAGAGATAATTTTCTTTACTTAATAAAGCTCTTGAGTTGACCCAGGCCTGAACCAATTGTTCTAGAGATTGTCCTTCGAAGAAGCGGCACCGACAATTGGAGGTGGGCAACACACTTCATAACACCCTGTCACTGAACCTAAGACAGTACAGTATCCGTCACCACTCAAACGTGCAATACCAATACAGGCAACGACCAAGGTTTATATATTGCTGTCCTTTGCAGGAAGTTGCCATCAACCCCTGGTTGATTTTCATGGCAATTTTACTGTCAGTAGTTTGCCACAGATTTCTAAACAAGAAGTCAACGTTTAAGTCTAACTTAATGCCGTTGTAGTGGTTGAACGGCCTACCTCGCCATAAGCAACACGGACGATTAAGAACAAGCGCGATTTTCCCTTAGCTTTAACTCTTATTAATGCAGAAATGTTGCCATTTTCAGTAATATTTTGAAGATAAAATTACTCAGAAAATTCTTCAAATCCAGTCAAATATATTCACACACACACAAACGGTGAAATACAATAGACAGCAATGACAACTGTATAAGCAACTTCTAAAATTTAAAATGCAACTAAACACTTAATGATTTCGATAGCTTCTTCTGACCATTTCTTTTTCTGTCAAGTCTGGGAAATATGATGATATTGATCGCTTTATAACTTGTCGTAAACCGCCATGGCGAGAAACGGTCTTTTCGTTTGTGTAACCAATGGCACTTTAAGTCCGTTTCTGTAATAGCTCTTTGACACTGTCAGTGACCTTCTCTTGGTATGTCCTTTACTCGGAAACTATTGTGTAGTATAAGTTTGTGTGGCTTATTGATCCTTGCTCCGAAACTATATATTGAGAAGCACGCGTATGTGTCTGTGGCTTATGAAGTTTTATTCATTTTAATCAGCATATTGAATAATACAATTCACAATCATTTTCAATCTAACTAGGTTTACCAAGCTGATTCTGTGGTAGTGGATAGATTGCTTAGCCATCTGGGATACTGGAGAGACTATACGAGATGTGAGTGCCCACTGCCCACGCTAGGGATCTCGTGGCAGCTGGAAATGGTAAAGAACAGACAGTACAGTATTTCATTCACCCCATCCCACTCCCCCGACAAAAGACAGCGGTCCGCGTTTAATCCCCAGCAGTCGCAGGATTATTATTGTTGTTGCGACCAGCGGGGCTCTAGAATCACCCAGCCACATAAAATGATTACAGGATTCGCTGGGAATTGTCTGGAAAGGACAGGGGAAGAAAGAGGAAGCTGACCATGCCACCTCATTATGCTGTTGCCTGCAATATGAGAAGTTCTAGACTTCATACCCTAACGCCAGAATCTACCACAGTATAACCTTTACTTTTACCCTTTACTCATAGCATGTCGTTCTCTTATATGTACGTAGAATGTAAAGGTAAACCACCACATTGTGGAAGATAATAATAAACCACCACATTAATTTCCCAAGAATATGTTCATCGACAGTCACAAAGTTAGATATGCGATGGACTCATCCATTACATGACTTTGCCTTGTGAAAACCCTCTTCCTCATGATCATTTTTTCGAAATGTCTCCATATAAGCCACGTGCCTTTCCTCTGTTCCTGTCATGTGTAAATTATCTATCACTTCTTGAATCCATCTACGCTGTGGTTTTTTCTCTTCTCCGCCTCCTTGGGTCGCATCCCTCCATATTTATGCTTTCTAAACGTTCATGTCTTTTTATATGTCAACACATTTCAGTTTCCTGTTTTGTTTTGTCTTTTGTCAGTTAAAATATATTTGTTCTCATTTCCACCACATAAAATTGTAACACAATCCTTGAACATTTATATTATAGGCGTAGCTGTGGTGCTTCCCTCCACTTGTGGTTTTTACGGTACTTCGGCTTTATAAATTGACACATCTCCTTACTAAACGATGTACTGGAAGAAATAGTGGAGGGGAAGCGTAAACGAGGAAGACATTGTTAGGAGGGTAGTAACATTAAGAGATGGACTGGAAGAAGCCTGTACGAATAAAACCATGAAGACATAGGACACTAGATGTTAGAAACTCATTACAATGCGGAGATGACACTTGGTGATGATGATGGTGGTGGTTTTTATAATAGAGCCATGTCTATTAATATGGCTACAAATGTTTAGTTGTTTCCCTTTTGTTTGCCCATCAGCTCTTTTGTCATTTCTATCTTCTCTAAAATTGATATGCTTATTTTTGTTCCCACAAACTACAACACTCTTCTATATTTCCACATCGTCACAAAGCACACAAAGAATAATACTAACGACCAGATGTTCTAAAAAAATATAGTATATTAATCACATACATTGACAGATGTATACAAGAGTCTTGTAAAATTAATCATGTCAATATTATATTTAACAGCTATAGAAGCCTACGCGAGTGTCTACAAAATGAGGACCATTGGTTAATCGGAAGAAATTGTAAATTCATGTGTAACATAAGCAGTAAATTAACAGCTCATTGTGAAAATAACAAGTACACATAGTGTACATAATCTGGTCAATGGGATTTCATCATTTCAGCTCATCTTGTTCCTCTTGTACATTGCGGTTTCGAGGTGAAGCTTAAACAGCGGCAGAGTGCCTGTTTATGGGCTTTGTATATCGAGATTCCTATGGAATGTCCATCGTTTACATGGTCGGCCTCTTCTTCTAGTTCCATTTGGTCTCTAAATGGTTAACGGAATGTCATTGCTTAATACAATTCGAAAAATAGTCACCCAGACGCAATTTTAAATGTAATCTCTTAACTTACAAATGATGAAATACTCTGTGATAATGTTACGGTTAACTCTCGAAAGAGACACATCAACGATGTAACTTAAAATATATCAACTACCACGGGACCAAGTAACCAATGATGTAATCTAACGTGAAAATGTAACCATAAGCACGTGATCAAAACTTACCAATACTGTAATCTCATGTGTAACCACTAGCAAATGGTCAGCGTGACCAATAATATAGTCTAAAGTAAAGCGAATAACACGAACCAATGATGTAACTTAAAGTCAAAAAGTAACCACTAGCACGTGATCAACACTAACCAATGATGACTTACCAATAATATAATCTGAAGCATAACCACTAGCACGTAAGAGAAACATTCCAATTTTTAAACGACACACAGAACTGAACTGATGTTATTTTCGTCATCGAACTAACGACACATGAAAACTAGTATGTACATGACACAAAATCAATACCAACACTATCATGTGCCATTCCGACTGACGTATTCGGCCACGGTTCGCTAACTCATACTATTACTAATCTTGGATCAGGTGTGTGTTCTTGCCGCAATTATACCCCCATGTAACCAAACCATCTAGGCATTTATCTCTTTGTTTCCCCTTTGCTCCTTTCCCCATAAAATTTACCAGCTCTCACTAAGTTTTCACGTTGGTTCCTCCCTATAACACCCACAACATATACATATACTCCTTTAAAAAAAAAAAAAAACGTATAAAGTAAGTGCCTAAATAAATGACTAGGCGTGAAACTAAGAGAGGACAGTGAGAAAATGACAGGAAACAATCACCACTGACATCCTGTGATTCAGCAGTCTCGTCACCTTTTTCCCTCAACAATTTTCAGTGTTACACGTCAGAGCTCGTGCCAACCATAGCGGAAATATGGCTGCACGTTTTCACTGAAATATTTTAATAGCTACACAATCGAGGGCAAGTTAAGTAGCAGACATTTTATTGTAAAGTGCATGCAAGAGTATGGGCAACAGAACATATTATTTCATGACACATACTGTCTCTTAAACAACACCCAATGTTGAGGTTGTGAGGATCGAGCAATTTGCGCATGTTCAACAGTGATTACACATTGGCTACCCCACTATCGACTTGCACCGGTTAAGAATAATGAGGCATTATTAAGTTTGTCGTGGTCAAAGGGTGTGAAACCTTGTGAAAGATGGTCCAATATGGAGGCAGTTGTTTGAGACAGGGGAGAGTGTATGCATGGGTAGACGTACTTCCCAATGGAAGACACAAATTAATTCAAGACGTATATATCAAGAAGAATTCAATCAATGTGGCTGCAGAAACAACTATTCCAAAATTAAAGAAGGTGGGTCGTAAGAAATGGATGACTGAGGAAATTTTACACTTAATGGAAACAAGAAGACTCAACAAAAATAATTCTGCCAAATATGAAGAAATTCACAGACAAGTCAGAATATTATGTAGGAAGGCAAAAGAATCATGGCTTGAGGAAAAGTGCTTAGAAATTGAAAAACAACACAACAGTCAAAATACCAAATTAGTGCACAAAAGAATTCAGGAACTTACTAATAAAAGAACAAGTACATCAACAGGCTGTCTAAAAACTAAAGATGGCAAAATCATAATAGAAAAAGATCAGATTCTACATGTATGGACAGATTATGTGAAAGACCTGTATAATGATAACAGAGAGGAACAGTATGCTATTAGATTGAACAGTATGGAACAGTATGATATTAGATATACCTTCTGAATTATATAATTCTGTATTTATTGCAATCCCAAAGAAATCAGGAACCTTAGAATGTGATCAACATAGAACAATTAGTATAATGAGTCACATCACAAAGATTTTGTTACGAATTATCATGCAAAGAGTGAGGAAGAAAATACAACCTGAAATAGGGGAAGAACAATGTGGGTTTGTAGAAGGAAAGGGTACAGTAAATGGTGTGTATATGCTGCGAACAGTTATTGAACGTGCTTTAGAAGTAAACAAGGATATACATCTTTGCTTTATTGACTACACACAGGCTTTTGATAGAGTTAGACATGTCAACATTGTGGATATGCTTGCAGATCTACAAATTGATGGGAAAGACATTAGACTTATAAAAAAAACATATATTGGAAACAACAAGCTGCCATAAGGATTGATAATGAAGTAGGACAATATCAACCTATTAAGAGAGGTGTTAGGCAGGGATGTGTAATGTCTCCAGATCTTTTTTCCCTATACAGTGAAAATATTTTCAGAAATGTAGAAGACCTAAATGGAATCAGCATTGGAGGACGAAACATAAATAACATTAGATATGCAGATGATACAGTATTGATTGCAGACAATGCACAGGATCTGCAACAATTAGTAGACGCTGTTGTTGTACACAGTGAGCAGCTGGGGTTGAATTAAATTGTAGGAAGACACAGGTTATGGTCGTCACTAGGAAGAACGAAGTACCACAATGTAATATACAAGTAAATGGGAATATTCTTCAACAAGTGAATCGGTTCAATTATCTCGGAACAGTCATAACATCTGATGACAGATGCCTTGAAGAGATTAGAACAAGAATCGCCATTGCGAAAGTAGCCTTTAACAAGATGAAAAACATTCTGACCAATAAAATGATGTCAATTGAAACGAGAAAAAGAATGTTGAGGGGATACATAGAGCCTGTTCTTTTGTATGGATGTGAAACTTGGACAATGTGCAGTCAAGCTGAAAAACATCTGATGGCTGCAGAAATGTGGTTTCTGAGGAAAATGCAAAGAATACCATGGACAGATAGAAAAACCAACGACCAAGTACTACAAGAGACAAATGAAAATCGTAGATTGATTAGAGAAATTAGACGTAGACAGTCAAAATTTTTTGGACATGTTATGAGAAGAAATGGACTGGAGAACTTAGTGACAACTGGCAAGATCGAAGGGAACAGACCGAGAGGAAAATACCTGGATGGCTTGGCCACATGGCATGGACGAGACAGGAACACTGAGCTGATCCACGACTCTGGTGATCGAGTGAAATGGCGAATCATGACCGCCCACGCTTTCCGGCATGGCACATGATTGATTGATATATTTGCTGGGAAAGTCATGATGACCATCTTCTTATCAAGGGCCCAAAATTGGAGCATTTCCAGCAAAGTGGTGAAACTGACTAGTGATTGATACAGCAGTGACATGTAGTGAACACATTGAAGCCCGCGATACATTCTAAACTATCCCTACTATGAATTTATTAAAAGCAAATTAAAAGCTGCATGAATTCCACAACAGGTTTGTCGCTGGGGGCCTGACCGTCTGCACGACGCGAATGCGTGCTGTGTTTTTGATACTTTTGTTCAAGAAATAATATAAACGCATTGCGACACTCCCTTTCACACCTACATATGTCTTTGTATGTCAAATAGTCTGCTTATTATTTGACTGCCGAGGCAAGACTGCTCCCTTAAAGCGACAACAGTTCGGAGAGAACGGGGTACTGACAGCTGTTACATTTTTCTGTTTCTGTTTGGGAGTCTCTGTGGCGAAGTGGTCAAGCCGTTTGACTCGTGCTCCGAAGGTTGTGGGTTCGATTCCGGGCCGCACCCTTCGGTTTACGAGTTAAATGTTTCGGAGACTCCTGTGGGTCGTCGCTAAAAGCTACGGAGTTCGTGCTTTGTGTGATGCTTTCCGCGCTGCGGAAAGAGACTGAGCCATATGGGATAAAACCCGGTGCGATGAAGTCGACCTTGTCGACTTTTAAGCGACATTTTTCTGTTGTCTAGCGTCCCCGCTGGCGTCGGTGGCTTAGGGACGGTGAACGCAGTCTCACACAACGACATACTAGGTTCGAAATCAGCCGCAAGCTGGAAGAAGGCCAGACCACTTTGCGTTGACCTTCACTATGGTATAAGCGTCGGCCATTCAGGAATAAATGGCAAACTACTGCATGTAAACTTCAATAGAAAATCACCAGCAGCCCAAAATATGCTGGGGTTGACCGTGACGTCCTGTAAAGGACATGCAACTAACTTTTTTTTTAAATGATGTCTCTCATAAATTTCTGCCTGGCTCAATAAGTGCGAGTCAATACCGATACCTGTACTAACCATGTTACTGTGATAGGTACGGTTGTAGTGTAATGGTTGATGTGTCTGGCTACCAAATGAGTGGTTCAATATTCAACAGCCAGCAGCTGCAAAGTTGGCTGTCTCCCCGACTACTAAGGTCATGAGACCAAAACAGCCCCGTGAAACTGGTCCCGGGTATTTTCAGAATGTTTTAGAAAGGAATTGGGGCGAGGAAGGAATGCTACTGATCTCATCATATTAAGTGCTGACCTATCATTAACTAGCCATGGCCGCTATATGTGTTTTTACAGACGAATGTTGGAAATACAAACATACCAAGGACGGCCACAATGCGCAGTATAGTGTCTGGAAGAGGTTAGCGGGGAAAAAGACAAATTATTACAACCATCTAAAGGAGGAGGTAAACATTTCGGATACAATATAAAAAAAAACAAAAAACTTCAATATATTTCAACAGCTTGCGAGATTAGTGTGAGATAGATGCAGGCAGACCTTTGGGGTATGGAATGATAGTACAAGAATTGACACATTATGTTGGTGGACTAGAGCTGTGAAGTAGCACGATCGCCAATGTCAGTTGGCAAAGTTTGTGATGACGATCACAGCTGGGTATATATATATATATATGACGGAAAGGATGCAGAAAAGACGTTGGCGCTGAATAGAACATTGAGAGAAAAAAAAGAAAGAAAGAAAGAAAACAACCTAATAATTGTATAGCTAGAAAGGCCTTTATCTGGAAACCATCGGGCAAACGGAATAGGGAGAGGCTTAAAATTGACACAGACGAGAATTAGACAGCGAGGATGATATGGAGAGAAGATTTGGGGGGGGGGGGGGAGTTTCAGGAGATTTCAATAGAGGGGATTGCACGGCTTGAGATGATTGAGGGACTGTGCTCCACATGAGGAACAAGAGGCAGAAGAAGAATCCATCATAACACGAATAACTGTGGAGTTTTGAAGATGCTCTCAGAAAAGGATTAAACTGTGATGATAGTCTGGTTATTTGAAGTTTAATGACTAATCTTGATGTTGATGCCGTTTTAGTATGGTTAAACGGTGGAAATTCTGACAGCATTAGAATTTAACATTAAAAAAAAACAAAATACATATACTGAGAAAAGACTAAGAACCCATGTGTGTTTTCATAAAAAGATATTGTTAACAATAACATATACAAAATTGCAGTCTTGAGGAGGTAGCAAAGAATAGACATACTATACTAGTAACAGTTAACACTGCACGAAAGGTTCAAAAGAGATAAGGAAGAAAAAAAAAAGGATAAACAAGGCGTATAACAAATGCTAGCGGGAAAATGACAAATGAGTCAGATGCCCTTAAGTGGCTATTAATAAACGAAGACATACACACCTGCAGGGTTGTAGTCTGTGACATATGCACCCAAAAGTGTTTACACAACCAAGGACGCCAATCTCGGCCGGAGTAGTAAAAAACAAACGCACCTGAAAGAAAACAATGAAAATAATAAGTGCGGTGCATGGTATCAACGAGCACGGGTCGGAGAAATACTAAATATGAAAATCGTATAGTGCATTTGATCACAAAGACAAGCAACCGTTAATCATTGCGGCAATGCTATTGCCTGGTGGCATTAATAAGCGGTACGCTACAATGTTTGTGACAATATCAAGGTACAAAGCCGATTACGGCTCAGAAATCACCACAAAACCAGTACTTGATGACAAGGTCAGCGCTAAGCTGTGGTATTATAGATGGGAAATCGGTAGGCAGAAATATATCATTTGTACTCATAAGGATTTTCTCTAACTGTCTCAGCTCTTTGAACGTGCGGTGTTTTCTCATATTTGACCATTTTCTACAATCTCGCCACAGCTGTAATGTCCAGCTTGTGCATACGGCATGTACTGACTTCTTGTTGGTCGTTGTTTTCCATCAGGAATCTCTCCTGTGCATGACAATTGTCATACAACTAACTCTGCTCGCATTCGGTTCAACGTTATGGACTTATGTTTATTGTTTTATATTTGGTCGCTGTAATTACAGGCGAATACTGTTATTTTATCCACAGAAAGCATCATTTATGGAAGAAATACATTTCTGAACATCTGCATAACGACTGTAGTGGCCGCCACTTTTGGCAAGTTGTATTCTAGGTGTCTGGAGCAAGGATGGGTTGTTTCTAGCTGTAAATTATGAGCGTTGTAGAATAGTGTTTTTCACAATAAATTCCTTTGTGGGGAGGAGGGGGACGAAGACAAGAAGAAGAAGAAGAAGAAGAAGAAGAAGAAGAAGAAGAAGAAGAAGAAGAAGAAGAAGGAGGAGGAGGAGGAGGAGGAGGAGGAGGAGGAGGAGGAGGAGTAGGCGAATACGAATGAGAGGAATAAGAGGTGGAAGTGCTTGATTACATGCGATTAAGAACAAAATATGTCAAGCAAAAGCTTCATTTCAGAAAAAAAGATATGTATCTTGTGCAATATGTCGCCATCACTGAACGTATGAAAAACAAGCAACAACAAGTATTACTGAACCTGTTTTACTGGATGTGAGTCATGGGACAAAGGATACTCACGCAAACCTCAGTCCGGTATGACATTCACACTGATGTTGGACAACAGGATGTCTTCATCCGACATACAGGACTTCACGCTGGAGTTCACAGCCAGCGAACACAAGCAAGCTGGGTATGAGTGAAGCAGTAAGCCTGAATGAACAAGCTAGTAACTGCTTGGAAGCAACGGAGATGTTACTGAGACGAATTTTACGAATATCCTTGGCTGCCGAGCAGCTAACAACGATTGCCAGCAAGAGGATAATGCAAGTAAAACATATACACCTATGAGAGACAAATAACATGTTTTGGTCATATAATGAAGAGAGAAACATTGGAAAGCATCGTGACGACTGGAAAGATCAGTGGGGAAAAGAGGCAGCCAGGCTGAGAGAAATAAGAGAGTGGCAAGAGTTCTTACAGAACACGAAGGACCGATATCTGTGGTAGGACATGGACGCCTAAGCCAGTCGACAGGGTACATGATGATGATGATGTTAAATAGCAACGTATGAATACTTTCTGGACATAATTACCGAACGTCCAATATCCTTTATACGGAGATAAGTGAATCTGTTATTCTAGCGTGATTAACAAGACAACAAAAACAGTCGTTAAACTGATTCGCTTGACTACTTCGTTGAATGTATTTTGGTAAACAACGGGGAGTCACGTCACTATCGCGCAGATATATCGGTTTCATCTGACTGGCCAAGATGGGTCTGGCAAGGTGCACTCTCTGTTCCATTCATAATTGATTACTCCCGTGTGCACTGCAGTCACTGCCATGACGTCATAGATGATTTGATATGTAAAGTAATTTCTACGAGGGCAGACTACAAAACAATATTAATAAGCTGAGTTCAACATGAAGAAGATACCAGATGAACACAAATACAACCACCAAAGAGAGCAGGGTAGAATATCTCCTGTTCCACTAAATGTGCAGATAAATCGTACACCCCTAAAGCCAGTTAATGAGTTTAAATTTATACGAAATGTTGTTGTTTGTCCATCAAGAATGATGATGACCACTCATTTCATCCAGTGGGGTTGAAAGTATGGAGCTATGTGTTCGAAGATGGCTGATAATGCCTATTTTGGCTCGAAATGTTCTTCGACAATGTGGGCAAAGCATGCTTGACGTTCCAGGAGTAGGATCTTCTGCTGTGGTTTTTCTGTCCAGCCTTTTCTTCACAGCTCTTGCAGTCCTGGTTGCTTCACACGTTACTGCACCCTCGCGTAATGATTTGCGCCATGAATTTCGGTCTTTGGCAGCAGTATCCCAGGTGTCACGATGAACTCCAAAAGCTGTCAGTGAGATTTTCAGAGTGTCTTTAAATCGTTTCCGCTGGCCGCCTTGAGAGCGTTTACCACAACGTAGCACGCCGTAAAAAATTCGTTTAGGGAGCCTGTGATCTGGCGTGCGAGTTAAGTGACCAGCCCAGGGAATCTGATTCTTCATTAGTAGCGTGTCGCTGATAAACAGTCCAGGTTTCACAAGCATATAGCAGTGAGGATAATAGAACTGCTTTGTAGACTTTCAGCTTTGTTTGCAGGCTTATTCCATTTCTGTCCCATGCATTCTTGTACAGTCTGCCAAAAGCAGCGCTGGCCTTGGAGATTCTTGCACTCACTTCGTCATCAATTGTGGCAGCTTGTGACACAGTGCTGCCAAGATAGGTGAACTTGTCCACAACACTTAGTCTATGACCATTCACTTTGATATTCGGCACAGTGTGATTATTCCTTGAAGCT